>VZTE01004515.1:1739-86705 GCA_013397775.1 Eulacestoma nigropectus
GCCCTTTTGTCTTTCTTCCTTTGCCCTTTTGTGCACGTCTGGTTTTTAATAGCGCTTGGCAGCTGGTTGTGGTTTCTCTCCTCCAGCTTTGTTTGCTGCCCGCTGATTGATGGCGATGCCTTTCCCACCCCCTGCTCTCTCCTCCTGCTCCTCATCCTTCCCCAAATCCCAAGCCCAGAGCAGCCCCTCCAGTCCTCCTTCCTGGGTGACACATGCCAGGAATTAGCTGTGTAAATAGAGGAGTGCAGCCGGGCGGGCAGCGCAGGGCCCCGGGAGGAGGTCGGGTGCTGCCTGGCACCGTGGGACTGTGCTGGGATGGGGCGGTGGGCGACCATGCCCTCCTCGGGGCTGGCAAGTGGCACTCGCTGGCACCATCTCAGCCCCCTTGAGTAGGACACAGGGAGCAGAGAGGAGTCGTGGAGGTATTGTGCAAGTGGCCAGGGACAGCCACGTGCTGTTGACACAGGTGGGGACGCGGCTGGAGCCGGCGCCACGGGCAAACACACCTGCCTGGGCGGCTGCTCCGGCATCCCCGGCCACGCGCGCCGGCTCAAGTCTGAAATCCCTGCTCAGATCAGGCCGCGCTCTGCACCTGCTCCCCTCTGTGCTCCCGCCTCCCCCCGTGCTGGGGACAGCCCCTGTGGCCCCCAAAATCTCTCTGCCAGCTGCTGCCCCGTGCGAAAGGCAAGAGGATGGGGATGCTCCGAGAGGGGGCTGGGGTTTGCTCCCAAGGGGAGCTCGGCACCCTTCTTGGTCTGAAGCTGGGTGTGTTGTGTGGGTGCCCCGCTCTCCTGTGCCACTTGGGGTTTTGACGAGGGGGAAGAAGTCACCGTCAGCATCCTGGAGGGTCTCATCCCAGGTGCTGCCCAGGGGTGCCGCGTCACATCCAGAGCCACGTGGTCTCAGCCCCTCGGTCCTCAGAGGTGCCTCGTCTTCTCTTTCAGACCTTCATCTTCACTGACGGGGAGGATGAGGAGCTGAAGAAGCAAGCACGTGAGTCTGTGGCTCTTGTCCCTTTGTGTGTGTGACCTGGCCAGGTCCCCTGAAAAGCTCCCACCTGTGGAGCATGGCTGGAGTGGGGCCTGTCCTGGGAACTCTGAAAAAGCCCTCGCCACAGGAGCCTGGGTTGAGAACGAGGCAATTTGTTTCACTGATAATGCTTAAAGCACCCTCTGCCCGGGAGCCCCACCTGGGGACAGGTTTCCTTCCCAGTCAGCCCAGCCCATGCCCTGCGTGATGCTGCTGGGGATCACAGTAACAGGGTCGGGCACCTTTGCAGCACACTGTCCCTGGGGTGGGCTGGGATTGATGGCAACGTGGACAGGGTTTCATGGGAGCATTTCCCTGGCAGCCGTTCTCGGGGCTGGGGCCAGCGTAGTCTATTCTCCCCAAGCAAATGACTGCTTTTCAGGCTGGGAAGTGCTTGCCTTTGAGCTGGGCGAGCAAAATAGGGCAGGATTTTTACTACCATGTCCTGGGGAAGCTCAGGGCTCACAGACTTGCCTTCACCCACAGGGTGGCTGGTGCACCCTGGGCAAGGTGATGTAGGGTGGCATCATGCTTAGAACGTGGATAGGGCTGAACTATGGTGCATCTGCTGCATCCACATTCCTTATCCATCCCTTCCCTTCTCTTACATGGACACAAAAGACATTCCCCCAAAAATTCATCATTTGCCCAAAACAACATAGCATGCAGGTCACTGGGCACTGGGATCATCCATGAGTACCCATCCCCCTGGCACACCTGGGACACGCGTGGTGAAGCGTCACCGTTTGAGTGCGTGGGGAGGCGTGGGATGCACCAGCGCTGGGTTTTGACCCCTCTTTTTTCCCCGCAGGAAACGTCATCAACACCAACTGCTCGGCTGCCCACAGCCGCCAGGCCCTGTCCTGCAAGATGGCCGTGGAGTACGACAAGTTCATCGAGTCCGGCAGAAAGTAAGCGGTGTCCGGGGCTGCTGTGGGGGACAGCGGGGCTGAAGGGGGGCAGGACAGCGCAAACAGAGACCATTCGTGGTTTTGGGGTCCTATCTCAGTGTGGGGACTGGGGAGCTGCCCGGGCTGGGTGTGACACTGCTGTCACTGCAGGTGGTTCTGCCACGTGGACGATGACAACTACGTGAACGTGCGGATGCTGGTGAAGCTGCTCTCCAGCTACCCCCACACACAGGACATCTACATCGGGAAGCCCAGCCTGGACCGGCCCATCCAGGCTACGGAGAGGATCAGCGAGAACAAGATGGTGAGCGTGGGGAGAGTTTGGGGCTGGCCTAATTTGGGCTGGGTGGAGAAGGAGCTGTTGTCTCACAGTGTTGGTTCCCCTCTCTCGCAGCATCCTGTGCATTTCTGGTTTGCCACGGGCGGAGCAGGGTTCTGCATCAGCCGGGGGCTGGCGCTGAAGATGAGCCCTTGGGCCAGGTAAGAGCGCTGGTGTTGCTCTCCCATGGGGACTTCTCATGGTCCCCAGGGCACAGAGAGGTGACATTTTTGGGGATGGGTGCTGGACCATGTCCCACCACCTTTCTTTCTCTCTGGGGATGTCTGCAGGGAGCTTGGAAACAAGCTGGGAAGGGCTTCAGTTCCCCCAAACTGCCTTTTAATCGGAGCTGGGCACCCACTGGCCAACCCCAGACCCTGCAGGGTACCTGCATCCCCTGGGCTTTGCTCCTCTGCAGCCCCTCTCTGTCTCCCCACAGTGGGGGTCACTTCATGAGCACGGCAGAGAAGATCCGCCTGCCCGACGACTGCACCATCGGCTACATCATCGAGTCCGTGCTGGGCGTGAAGCTCATCCGGAGCAACCTCTTCCACTCCCACCTGGAGAACCTCCACCAGGTGCCCAAGTCGGAGATCCACAAACAGGTACCCTGAGTTGTCACCTAAAAATTGGGCATGACGGCTAAGATATTGATTGACACGTGACCAAAACATCAGCAGAGGGGAAAAGCCCCATCGGCCCATCCCTGTGGGATGATGCAAAGTGTCGCTGGAGGCTTTGGGAAATGGGGTGAATTTTGCAGCTCCCCATGCCTCTGCTTGATCCTTATGGCCACGTCGGCCACTTGACCCCGCTGTGCTTGCCCCCCAGGTGACACTGAGCTATGGCATGTTCGAAAACAAGCGCAACTCCATCCACATGAAGGGAGCCTTCTCTGTCGAGGAGGACCCATCCAGGTGAGATGGGGGTCCCTGTCCCCCCCAAACCGGGCTGCCACGGGGCCGCCACCGTCCTGTGCTCAGCTCTGCTCCTCTCCTCCGCAGGTTCCGCTCCGTGCACTGCCTGCTGTACCCCGACACGCCGTGGTGCCCCACCAACATGGTTTACTAGGAGGCGCGTGTGCCCTCCAACCTCGTCCCGAGTTTCCCCGGTATCCGACGGGCGTGCGGGACCTGCGTGCGGGTGTGTCGGTCCGGCCTCACCACGAGGCGGACGGACGGACGGACGTCGTTGCTGTGGTATTGCACAGTGTGTGTGTACTGAAGGCTGCTGTGCGGCCCCTTGACCCCTGCCCTGCCTGCCCGGCTGCCCGTGCCCGCTGCCTGGTCCGGCCGGGAAGGTGGAGAGGGACGGGAACTGAGCACTTAACCACTGGGCACCCCGCGGCTGGTGGGCCCCACGCCATGCGTGGGGAGCGGCCACAGCGCGGGGCCCTGCCCCACCGCGGGCTTGCTTCTCCTGGATTTTTCTTCCCCTTTCAAATGTTAAGTTTTTTTGGTGTGTTCTTCCCTTCTTCGCGTCTACCCCCCAACCCGCTCCCATAACCCCTCACCCACCCCATCCTCTCTCCCAGTCCCAAAATCTCAGCAGCAAAGCTCTGGCTCCCAGTTCAGATGAGGGGTCCCCGTGAGTTCTGCTCCCTGGCTCAGCAGGCGGGCAGAGCAGGCAGAGGCGGGCAGGGGAAGCCTCTGGCCATGGCAATGGCTCCGCCAGGGTGCTGCAAAGCTGCCGGGTGCTCGACAGCCGCCCTGGAGGGACACAGCGGGTTGGGCTGGGAGCCGGTGTTGGTGTTAACTCCATTTCCCGGAGCTCACCTCACACGGGTGAAGTGTTGCCGGCAGCATCGGTGGGCGAACTATTTATGGACTCGTGTAAAGACTTTCTATAAATACGGGCGTGGGAGGAGGGCTTTTCCGGAGCTGCCGCCGTGGGGTGGGCACCGTGTTTGTACAGGGTCTCCCTCCAGTGCTGCCTCCCTGCTGCTCGGGCAGCCCTGCAGCTCTGCAAAGGAGCACCTTGAGGTCTGGCCGGGGGCTCTGTGGGTGTCCCCTGCAGGGCCAGAGCATCCTCCAGCCCTGGCCTGGCTGTGGGTGCTGCCCAGGAGGCACCTGACCAGCTGGGCACCTGCCATAGGCAGGCAGCATCTCCCAACCCGCCCATTGTGCTCTCCCTGATGGAGCGGGATTTATCCAGGGAGGGAGAGGGACCCCGCATCCTCCGAGAGCTGCCCTGCCTGCCAACACCAGCCCTCTCTTTGCCCCTGGGCCGAGCCAGAGCTAAATGTTTCCAACTTGAAGCTGAGTGAAAATAGCCCATAATG
Source organism: Eulacestoma nigropectus (assembly GCA_013397775.1). Taxonomy (NCBI): domain Eukaryota; kingdom Metazoa; phylum Chordata; class Aves; order Passeriformes; genus Eulacestoma; species Eulacestoma nigropectus. The sequence goes on from VZTE01004515.1 coordinate 6,280, forward strand.
GGTGTGTTGTAAATATGTTATTGAGCCAGTATTTTTTTTACTGTGCCTTTTTTTTTTTTTTAAGAAAAAAACCACATTGAGAAATATGTAGATTTTAAAATGCTTTTTATACGTTTTCTGTGGATCAGAAAAAGAAAAATCCCCGACCTTTGATAATCTGTTTAAGAAAGAAAAAAAATTGCGATGTCTTGTAACTATCACTTACCTTAATTTATATGTTCCAGTATCTGGAATGTCACTCTGTGCTTTTTGTAACTAGGATGTGTTTAAAGCAATAGATGTGGGAAGGGGAACCAGCATGGACAGTGTGTTCTCAGGGACCTGAACCCGATCGCTGCCACGGGGTTCCCGTGGGAGCGGTCACCAATAAAGCGGCTTTTTTGCTGACCACAGTCACCTGGTCCCGGGCTCCGGCGTCTCTTTATGGATGTGCTGCTCTGAACACCCCTTGATCCCCCGCAGATGTTATCACCTCTGGCCGAACTCTCAGGGCTGCCCTGAGGAGGGGCTGCGCCTCCAATCCCTTTTTTCCCACGGGTACTGGGATCCTGCTGGCCATTTGCATCGCAGGGTGTGAGGGTCCGCTCCTCCTTCCCCTTCCCAAAAGGCTGGGACAGGCCTTGGCACCTCAGGGCTGGTTTTTCCCAGGCTCAGGGGTGGGAGCGGGGCGGCGGGGATGAGGTGAGAGCCGGTTGTTAGCGGGGTGTTGTTAACAGCCGGCGGCCAGGCGTGTGCGTGGGAAGGTTGGGGGCTGCGGGGGAGGAGCCCCTTCCCTCCCAGCCCCCCCTGCACCCTCTCCGCCGCAGTTTCAGCCAACACCGAGCATCCACCTGCCGGTAACAAGCCCCAGCTCTCACGGGCTGCGGCAACAGCGTAAGATCTGACCCCCTCCACTCCCCAAACCAGTCCTGGCTGTGCCACTGGTACCAGCTTCCACCTGCGCCATCCCCTCCTCCCCGCCTTCCTGCAGAGCCAGCACCCTTTTTTTTTTTTTTTTTTTCTTTTCAAGGCACACTTACTTACTTCACAGTTTCGCTTGAGTCTCTGGGTTATCAAGGGTTGGCCCTGCTAAAAATACAGCCTGGCAGGAAGTCGGCGTGTGCTGAAGCAGCCACTCCTCCTCCCAGCACCCGCTCACCCTTCAGACAGCCACAAATATCAAAAGTCCCCAAACCTCTGCCACCCTCGGTGAGGTGGGGCTCTGGCTGCTGCCCCAGAGAGCCAGCATTGCCCTGGCCCGACCACCCCAAAAAGTGCTCTGGAGAAAGGGAAGGGTGGATGGACAGCAGTGCTGCCTTCCCCCAGCTGCCTGGGGCCAGGGATGGTGTGCTCGGTGCAGGATCCGGTGCCCCTCAGCCCATCCCTGGTGCGGGGTCAGTGAAGGGACCTGCATCAGGCACAGGAAGCTGTGACACCGAGCCCCGTCTGCTCCCCCACGAGTTCTCCTATTGCTCACGGGCTGCGGTTTCGGCAGCGTGGGCACTTCCCAGCAGCGGTGCTGTCACCCTCACTGAGCCTGGCCCTCCCCTGGCACCCCAGACAGGATGGGGAGATGTGGGTTAAGTGCCCATCGAGGCACTGGGCAGCCAGGGGATGGGATGCTGCTGCAAGGAACAGGAGCCCCCGGCAGGGGTAAAGGCTGGGAGTATGCTGGGCATGGTGCAACACGTGGAGGGGGCTTAAAAAGTAAAATAAATACAAATAAAAATTTAAAAAAAAGAAATAAAATAATAAAATAAAATAAAATAATAACAAAATAAAATTTAAAAAATTTAAAAAATAAAATAAAAATAAAACAAAGTAAAATAAAATTATATTAAATTAAATTAAATATAAATACTCCAGTGAGCCTTCAGGAGCAGAAGCAGGCAGCTCACCAGCCCTCCAGTTTGTCTCCCACCAGGCTCCCAGCCTCTCCCTCCTCCTTTCCCTACTCGTGGGCTGAAAAGTAAATAAATACACGCATTAATAAACAAAAAGGAAAACAAAAGCAAAGCCTGCTGCTCTCGCATACTTGGCAGACTCCGCAGGCCAGGCTGCTTTCATCTGCACCCCGGCGCTGGTGTGGGACGTCCTGTTTACTCTCGCCTGCCCGTGGCAGCTGATAAGGCAGCTGCACCTTTTGGAGAGCCTGGTGTGTGGTGATGGGGTGGGGACAAGCCCGGCTCCTTGGGGACAATGCCACAATGGAGGGACCACTGCTGTCGACACCACCGTGCCCAAGGGATGCTCCAGCGCTGTGCCTGGCCAAAGGCTTTCCCCATCTCTGGGTGGTTGCAACATCGAGGGCAGAGAGTAACATGCTGGTTTAGTCTTTTTTGTTGCTTCCCACCTCCTTCTTTTTTTTCTTTCTTTTTGTTTTGTTTAATTTGCATTTGGGTCACTTGCAGTCCCAGACTCCATGTGAGTCACCGTGTTCCCAGCCCGGCTGTGGGGACTTTCACCAGGGAACGTGTGCACGGCGATGGGACCAACACCCATCCTGGTACTGACGGCAGCGAGAAGTGCTTGAGACTTGGGGTGGGAGGGCAGCGTTGGGAGACAACAAAACTTGTGTGAATTGGCTCCAGGAGCCAGTTCCAGCTGCTTTGGCCCAGAAAACTGGAATATTTGTGGGAAACAAACATAAAAGCATCCGAATTGCAGGGCCTGAGTGATGCATGCAGCGCTCCAGCTGCAGCTTTGGGAGTCGCCTGTCCCACTGCTGGGTGGGAGAGTGCTGAGACCCCCATGGGGGAATGATCTACATCCCACCACCTCTGTGCAGCTGGAGGTGACTTAATCCACCACCAGCACTGTCTGTCTTGGAGTGAGGGGCTGCAAAGCCCTGCAGCAGAGAGTGATGGCTGTGGGATGGCCAAGACTCAGCCCTGGGATGTGCAGAGTAGCTCTCAACCATTACCCCTTTATTTTTTTCACCCTTCTACTATTTCCCACCCCTGCATAACATGCAGGTGGTTCAAATAAATAACCCAAAGGCCCTACAAAGTTTATTTTTCCCTTCCTGACTTCTAAGACCAGTCTTGAATCTATCAAAACCAATCCCCCTTGCACCAGAGCTCCCAGCAACTGCTGTTTCTGGTCTGCCTCAGCTGCCCAGTGGGGCCAGTTCTGCTGCTGTAGCCATTTGGCAAGCCAAGAGTGGAGGAGGAGATAAATTGAGCATCTTAAAAGCATCTGGAAACACTTCCCACGACGCTGCCAGATGAGATCTGCAAAGCTGCGGCATCACCGAACAACCCCGTCCCAAGCCCTCCTTCCTCCTCCTCAGTGGATGTGTCCCTCTTCATCCCCCACCAAAACAGGGTGGTTTCACCAGGGAAACAGTGCTGGGTTTGTGCCTGTCCACGCTGAGGACGAGGACCTGAAAGCAGCAGTGACAATGCACAGCAGAGGTGTCACCACGGTGTCATCACTGGGTGATGCTCCAGCCCTTTCCTAATCAGCCTGGTGAGCCCCCCTTATTTAGGGTGGGCTGTAGAGCTAGAAAACCCTTGGGGAGCAGGGGGCCATTCTGGCTCCCTGTTGAGCAACCCAGGCACAGGCCCCAGAGTTGGTGTGTTTGGAACAGATCATGAGAGGCCGGGTGATTTATGGGGTGCAAGCGCCAGGTTCCGTGAGGTTTGCCTGGTGGGAAGAGGAAGCGGGTGGGAGAAGCACCAGCATCTGCAACACCTCGCAGTGAGCAGGGAGCTGTGCTTCCTCCCACTTCCCTCCACGGATGGGGAGGGATTAAAAAATCCCTGAGCAGGGATTTTTGCTGAGGTCACGGTGAGAAACACCGCCTGCTCCAGGCAAAGCCTTCCTTGCCAGCAGAGCTGAGGCAAACGGTCCCGGCAGCCATGGAGACATCAGCTGCAGAAGGAAAGTCCTTCTGCTCCTGCCACCACCCATCCCCTCTCCACCACGCAGCAGCACGAGGGCACAGCAGCGTGACCGCCTGCTTCATCATTGTGGCCACAGCCAGGCCACCCTCTGTCCCTGCCTGGCCACCCCAGCAGGTGAGGGCTGCTGGAAAGTGAGCTGGGAGATACTGGAGCGCTGGGACACACCAAGCTGGTGCAGGCCGGGCTGGAGACACGGGGTGAGGAGGAGCCCCGGATGGAGCATCCCCGCGGCCGCCTCTGCTCACAAACCCTCCCGGACTGCCAAGCACAGTGCTCCAGCATCCCCACGTGGTCAGACCGATCAGAGTCTCCCGTTCGGGGTTTTCTTTCCAGCGGACGGGCCAGTGGACACTCAGCTCTGTCCCGGCCTCCCTCGCAGTGCAAGGAGAGGACACGACCTCCTGAAAGCACCGCAGAGTGGGGTGGGGAGATGGGGTCATTCCATGGGAGCAAGGGTGCTTCAGGAGGGGTTAGAGAAGATGAGCTGCAATTTCAACTGCGTGTGGCCTTCCTAGAACCATGGAGAGTGCAAAACCGCACTGGACCCTCCTGAAGAACCACAAATCCACTCCTAAATGCACCCGACGGAAGGAGCTGGGCAGACCAGGCTGCAGCATCAGCAGCAGGTGCTGCCTGCACAGTGCCACGTTCAGCGGAAAACATCACCTGTAGTTTGGGCCACTTCCCACCCCAAGAGGTGACAGCAGATGGGGACACACGGTCAGTAACCGTGTCCCGCGGCCACCAGCTCGGCCTGATGGTTTTCCATCAGCCAACCCACGGGAGCTCCCGGAGGCAACGCTCGCGTTAGCACAGCTCAGCACACCACAGAGCAAATACGTTTGAAAGCATCTCCCCGGGGCATCCCTCCCTGCCTTATCTTGAAGGGTGAGATCTAAGGGACCACTACTGAAGGCTGATCTGAAGGCGAGGTTTATTCAAACACATACTTCACCCTTCCCTCTGTTTTCTCCAAGCCCTGAATCGCTCAGGAGAGAGCCCTGCCCTGCTCCTGCTGGGACTGGGAACAGTGGAAAGGGTGAGCAAGGCTGTGGCTCCTGGGGGTGGCTGGAGAACACTGGGAGAGGTCATCAGGCAGGTGGCCTTTGCATGTTCCCATCTCTGGTGGAGTCCATAAATCTGGTAAAATATTTACACCGATGACTCTGACAGAGGCTTTATTTTCCTTCACGCCATGAGATTCCCTTGACTGCTCCAAGCCCTTTTAGAGCTTTAGAGAGCAGATTTAATCATCTCAGGGATGAAGATGGAAAACGTGGGTTCCTCCTTGAGATGGGAATGAAAAAAAAGAGGGGAGACTCATCTGTCAATTATTAGTGAAGGGAGGAAAACCGGTGTCTGTTGAGATTCACAGCCATGAGGGGGAAAGTCACAAGGAGCCCTCTGTGGGTCTGAACTGGACCCACGGGCAGGACTTGAGAGCACAGGTGTGGGTTTCAGCCATACTTACAGCATTTAAAAAAACACATAGCATTTACAAAGACAGCATTGAATTATTGCTTATCCCCACACCTAGGAAAGGAGGGGCTGAGGTCAGGGCAAGAATAGCACAGGATGGGGGCAGGAGCCCAGTGCCTCCTTTGACTGGCAGGATCAGGCAGAAAACAGATCGGGAAAATTGGAGGAAGGTAAAGGTTTCGGTTCACTGCATGATAGCGATGCGGTGGCGGGCCTGTGATCAGAGAACTGCACAAAGAGAACTAAAAAGAAACCCACGATACCCTGGGGCAGCACTGAGCCAGGTGAGCCCACGCTGAGTTTCATCTTCTCCCAAAGAGGAACGCCTTTGACAGGGCTGAGCTGGTGGGGCACCATCCCAGGTGATTTTTCCACACTTCTTGTGCTGGTGAAAATGAACCACTCGTGTTTGCTGCTGCTCCAGTGGGGAATAATCAAAGCAGCAGAGGGCCTCAAGGGGTTAAAACACACTGGGCACAGGAGAACATCTCCCAGGCTGATGGGTCCCATGGCTGCTCCAGCATCTTCTGCCCCCAGGTACAAGGACATCCCCACAGCCCCCACCAGCCCAGCCCCACGCCCGCTTTGGGAGAAAACACAAATCAATAACCAGGAAAAATGGTTTTAAATTGTTTATTTTTAAAACATGAAACCCAAGCTGAATAGAAACCACAGAAATTACATTTAGGTTTTTTTGTTTAGTATTTGCAAACCAAAAGGTTACAGTAAAAAATAGCTACGTTACAATCAATAGAACTACAGAATTAAAAGTAAAGATACAAAAATGGGCTCAATCCTCTTTAATCCTCACAATTTAAAAACATTTTGGGTAAGTGCAGGAACACTTGAAAGAAACTAGCAGGTCCAAAGTTTTAAAAAAAAAATTATATATATTTATATATTATATATGTATATAAAGTGGTATGATATACAACCATTATGGTTAAGAAGAAAAAAAAAAAACCAAAACAAAACAGAGAAGTTACAAAAAGGCCAGGTACATGTTCACCATTAGGTTTCTGTGCACAGTGTCCAAGAAAATAAACTTCCCTCTGAATGATGTGAATAAAACTCATGGGGCCTCCCGTTACCAAGGGACCTGAGGCACGCGACGCGACCGCTGGGCAGCTGCACCCAGTGCAGAGGACAACGGAAGAAATGAGGCTTTTCTGGGACTTCAGCAGCCTCCTGGGCAGAGGCCACTGGAGAAGTCTTGGTGTGAGATTAGAGGAGGAACAGGAAGGAAGGAGCTGGGAATTGCATAGTGAGGAGCGATGTGGTATCAAATATGCAGAGCACCTAAGAGCTTCATGCTACAGTTATCCTCTTTAGGAAAGGAGTATTTTGAACTTTCTGGTTGTACATCAATTTATGTTCCACTTTGTTCATGCAGCCACAGGGGCTGGGTGAGCACCCGGGAGCTCCAGGCCACCAGTAACCCATCCCTTCTCTCCCAGCTGGGCAGCACGCTCACCATCACGGCTTGGTAGAGATCCCACACCCCCCTGAAAGCACAAACCACTTGTCAGCCATCTAGGAACTGCTACCAAAACATCCCACGCTTCTGCTGGGCCTCCTGGAATGCCTAGGGAAGCCACTCATAGCATGCACACAATTTCTGGAAAAGAGGAGTAGGCTGTGATGAAAGGAGGTACAAACCAAGCCTTGTCAGGTCTCTGTCTCCAGGCATGGGATTGACTCCTCGGTACCTCCCTGGAGGGCTTTTCCCCTCCCACCCAGAGATGTTCACTGAGTGACACTGGCACAACTTGCTGAGCTGGGGAAGATCCTGGCTTCTCCTTGGACCTCAGGTAGGAAGTGCTTCAAAGACAGCTCCTCTCCCGAGCTAAGGGAAACCCACCCACCTCATCTCCTTCCGAACCAGGGGGGTGGCAAGGATCAACAAGCCAAGACACTTCTCTCTTCTTCAAAGGGCTCAGAATGGTATTTCAGTGGCTGCTGGGAGGAAGAGAAGGGGGCACCAGAAGTGAAGCCTGGGTTTGCTCCCACAGGCACCTGGACCTTGCTCTGACGGGCACACACCCACTCCTGTCTCCCACTACCCTGCAGCACCCAAAGCTCTCATGAGCAATGGCTGAGCAGCTCCCTGAGAAATGGTTTAACTCTCAGAAAGGCCAAACTTTTCATGTAGTTTCAGGGAACTGCTATGGAAATCCTAACTTAGGATCACTTAAAACCCCATGCACTGTGTCCCCCTCAAAGCACTCAAATGAACATCCCTTGCATCTTGGCTGAGATGACTGTACACGGAAAATCAACACCTATCAAATGGAGAAAACTTAAAAAGGACAGGAGGGGAAGGGAGCACTCCATCCTTCACATTTGGATACATGGATGCACGCTAAAAATCTTAGCTTGAACCCTTTTATCAGCACACAAAATGAACTCAGTTTAATAATACATACAGGATACAAACACTACAGTTATAATTCCCAAGACAGCACAAGAAATTCACAGCCAAGTCTTGATTTGATTTCCTTTACAATTACAATGCAGTCTTGAACACTGGACGCAAGAGTCCAACATGCTATTTACAGTTCACATTGTGGAGATGTTTGTGTGCTTGGAAGAGTTCTCAGTTCCAAAAGAAAGTGTCATTCACACATGATGATGCAGTGGAAATAAACCAAGCCAACCAGACAAGCCAATGACCACATTTGTGCTTCTGAAAAAGTAACATGAAGTGTCTTCACCGATGCAGTCACCTTCAACCGGACAAGCTGCCGTCCACTCTGCAGTCAGCGAGGTGTCCAGAGGCCAATCTCAGCTCCCCCGACTTCTGGACCCTTTTTCTAGCAACCAGTAACACAAGAAATGTCCGATAAGGTCAGCTGGGACACACCAAGTGATATGGCCTTGGCATTTTGTCACATTAAAAACAGAGAGACATGATGGAAGAGAGAGAAGTCTCTACAGCTTGACCTCCTGCAGCTTGAAGAGTCTGGACTCCCTCAACCATGAATGCCATCCAGAACAGATGAGTCTTTGCCAGATAGCACCTGCTGTTCACCCGAGAGGGAGGCACAGAGTCTGGGAGATCTTGGCTTTTCCAAGTCCCCTCCTCAGACAAAATGTGACCATATGGATGAGACTGATTATGTCGCAGCCATAAGAATAGGCAAAGGCCATCTGTTCTTCAGCAGATCCATTCAGACCAGCCTGCAGAAATGCCACACTTGTTGCTCAAGGTTCCAGTAAAATAAAAAAGGAAAAAAAAAAAGTAGTAATAGTAATAACAATAATAATAAACCAAAAGAAACCCATTTGTCTGTGTTTCCTATCCAGCGCTCTGCACAGCATGCAGCGGGGCAGCAGAGTTCCAGGATGCTTTACAAAAGTGCAATATCCATGTCAAGTAAAGGAAGTGCTGGCTGGACACAGGTACACCACTCACACCGCAGTCACGTTGTGCTGGCCTCCAGAGAGCAAAACGTTATCTCCGTATCGTTCTTTCCAGTTATATGTTGAAGTCACAGAGCGCGTATCTCCACGGCTGTGCCTTGCTGTGAGCCCCAGACGCTGTCAGAAGTTGTTCTGGCTGTTGGAAGCGGCTATGCCAAACCTTGGAAGGAAGCAGGTCAAGGTGGCTGCTCCGTTAGATGCTGCAAACAAAGGCGCCGGCTCACTCCCGTTACTGTGTGGCACGGCCAACGCCACTGTGACAATTTAGACCCAGCCCAAAGTGCAGTCACACGCAGGTTCAAGGTGCATTCTGTGTACAAGGAAGTTGGTACACAGAAGCACTTGTTTTCACAGGGTTCCCCACACCCTCCAGCCTCCAAAACACTTGCCTTCCACCAGTAGGACTGGGCCACAGATTTCAAGGCAGCTCCCCTAAAACTGATGATGTGAGTAGCAATTGGAGCACATTCTTGCAAAGAGGGATGATGGCAGAACGACTCAGTCTTAATAAGGATTATATGGCTCTTGATTCTTTCTTCAAAGTGAGGGAAAGGTTGGGGTTCCCCTCAGGGAGCAGTTGGGTGCTTGGGGCCCTGCAAGATCACCACACCCTGCACACCCACATCCCCTGGTAGGCTCTAAGACAGGATGGAGACCCTGGGGCTCACGAGCCACAGTGTCCCTCCATATCACCTGTGACCACGTATCCCTGCCCTTGGTATTTGATAAAACAGAGGTATGTTTCAGTGTGAAGCCCATCCAATGTGTCTGAAAGGGCATACTCAGTCCTGAGCAAGAAAATCCTGCTTCCAGAGATTTATGGTGAAGTGTGAAGTTTATTCCAAATCCTTCTCTTCCTGTCTGTATGGTGATGCCTCCTCCCTGTCTCTCACTCCTTTGAATGGTAACAGCTGGCCTTGCAGTTTAGTAGTGGTTTCTATCTTAAGAGGAGTCTCAAAGCTTGCTCTGCCACAGAGCTGGTACCATTTCCCAGCAGATCCCACGAGCCTGTTTAGCTGCCTGCCAGGAGCAGTTCCCACCTCACTGCAAGAAGGCAACTGACTTGAGTAAAGGCAGGTTGGTAATTCTGCGCCCCAAACAGCAAACGTGGGGTAAACAGACACCGAGCCTGAACATCACTGAGGTGACGACGAACTGCTTCTGCCAATGGCTCCACTCCAGTTCGAGAGATGTTTCCCACTCAATTTCCTCTGCCAGTTATTTAATATAATGCTCAGCAGCTCTGCTAAGATGCCCCTACTAAGAGGTAAAAAGACAAAAAGGAACACCAGTTACCCTGCTGAAAGGGCAGTACTTGACAGTACCTCCCAAGAGGCAGTCTCCTCTTCCAGCAGGAAGCTGTCAGTGCCGTTTGGAGCACTGCTCTTCAGTGGGAAGTACAGCACCAGTGAAGGATGTTGCCCTCTGCGGGCACCCAGCTGCCCCTTTGCAAGCCTTGTTCTGCCTCATGTCTAGAAAATGCCTTATATGTGCATTAGTATGGTCAGATAGTGGTTAGCAATGTGCCTTCAAAAACTAAACAAAATAAAACAGAATAAAATATAAACCTATTCTGACAGTCTCAATGTTGTCCAGGGTTTCTGACTCTAGAACACAGAAGATGCACTGACAATCTCGTGAGTTTGTTAGGACTGAGGCTCCAAAAACCTCCTTCACTGTCATTTCAGCAACCCTGTGCTGTAGATTATGATTTATAAAAAAGGAAAAAAAGAAAGTCCAGCAGAGTTCACAGGTCACTCCTGTGGGGAGAGTTTGCATTTGCTATAAATCCATTGGTCCTTCCAGTTTCTCTTGCTTTTGCAAGCTGACTGTCCCATAAGATCTAGCATCAGAGAGCCAAAACTCTTTAGTGCAAAAATACCTCCCATAAAGTCTTATGAGTCTTTCCCTGGAAAAATTTGGCACCAAGTGAGCAGCTGGCTCCTGTTTGATCTGTGTCGGCCTAGGAAAGGCAGCACCCAGAATGCCATCTGCAAATACCTGGGCTTCCCTGATGGAGCAGAGAGGCCAGGTCCAGAGCAATGGACAGGGCAACTGACTGGTGCTGGGCCCCCCTGCTCCTCCTCAAGAATTCACACGATAGATAAGTGGGAAAGAAAAAGGCATTTCCTTAATGGACTTAAAAAAAAAAAAAAGTTAACCAGGGCAGTGAAATGGTTTGCTCCTCTAGAGCAAATTCCAGTGGATATGCAGTGACACCATGAGGCAGGAGTTCCCTCCTCCCCCACACAGGGCAGTGGACCAGAGGATTCCCACCGAGACGCTGCGCCGTGCATTCCCTCAGCATTCCCTCGTTGCACACTAGCCACAGGCACCGAGTCCTGCTGCTCCGGCGTCCGACCGGCTGCCGGTCCCACTGCAGAAGTGAAGAAGATCTACCACCATCTTTCACCAAGTCCCTCTTGGAACAGAAGGGGGGGAAAAAGGGGGCAGAAGATATTCACCACCTGTTTCTGACAGGCTACTCTGGCAAGCTGGCCCGTGGGCTGGGGGCCCAGTTTCCTGCCCGACGCTCTCAGCTGCTTGCCTGCACACGTTTGCTCTCTTGCACATCAGGTACAACAAGGTGAAGGCTTGAATTCAAAAGGAGCTTCCACTCAGTGGGCAGGTACCAGGTTGGAAGGGTGGTCTGGACTGGAGAAACAGAAGGAGCTGCAGTGGATTTTGGGCAGAACAGCAGGATTGTTCTACGAGGACAGCACAGGGGCACAGCAGTTGGCACATTGTTTAGTCTGACTGCACGCGTGGGTTCTGTTTTTTGTTTTTTGATTTTTTTTTTGCTTTTGCTTTTTCATTTTAATGCACACTGCCAGCATCTGGACGAGGTTGGTTGGTGGCGAGGTATTTGGCTCTCATGCTGGAGGTGTACTGGAGAAAGAAAAGACGAGACAAAAAAACAAAACAAACAAACAGAAAGTTAAGTCAGAACGACTAATGTCACGACGGAACCACAGATTTCTACCACTTCTCAGCGTAACATGGTGTGTATTTACAGCAAGCATCTCAAGGAGCTGCTGGCTCAGTCTTACAAGGAAAGTTTCACAAGTCACTGCATACTTCATGCTGAGCAACATTCTGCCAGTCTGCTGCAGGGGTGCTGGCCAGGTCAGTGCACATGTGCTGGTGATTTATCCAAGCTCTCTAGAGAAGGAAATCCAATAGTCACTAAGTCAAAACATGACATATGTTGCTTGGGAGAAGAGAGGGAGATGGGAATGATGCAGATGTAAAAACCCACCCCACACTTTCATCCTCTCTTAGTCATGTTACTGCTTTCAACCATGCCAGAAAAGGAGGTTGAAAAGAAAATGGGTGCTCACTGCATCTTCACATTGCATTTTATAGCAATGAGGGCATCAGAAGACTGCACGTGCCAGGGATGGGCAGCTTAAAAGAAAAGTGAGGAATAACAAAACGATTTATGCCCAAGAAAGAACGGACCCTATCAAGCTGGAAACAGGCTGCCATCAAACAGGATGATATTAGCACATTATCAGGTGGGTGACAGCCCACTGTGGCTTGGGATCCAAGCTGTGCACTGTGCAGCAGCAGATGAGACTCCAGCATGGGGGTGAGAAGAGCAAGTCAGAAAGATGAAGGTTAGTTCGATTCGGAGATGGTGGTGCTGTTCTTATTTTCTTTTTTATTCTAAGCAAGGTAATCCAAAACAGCTCCCAGAAGCTACTGAGGTAACGTGTCATTCAGCTTTGAACAATGAACTGAAAAACACACAAATAATATCCAGCAGTAAGAACAAAACTTGGCCTCTTTATGCCAATGTGTTCCATGTTTTCTGGGTTCTGCTACCACTGTATTAACAACCAAGCAACGAGGACAGACATTTCATTCCTCTTTTTATACCCTCTGGAGCTTGAATAATTCTATAATATCCACAGCTTACTTCCCAAGAGTGCTCTTCAGCATACTGGCTTTTTATCACCTCTTAAACTGAACCACATAAAATAGCCCGTTAAGCTGGCAAAGAGACAACTGAAAGGCAGTTCCACACCAGGAGGTATGATTTATCTTGCCCCCTGGGATAGAACATTATGAGGCATCTTTAGGCTCTCAAAAGCTCAGCTGTCCATGGGGGTTTTCAGAGAATTACCAGTATTTTATCAGTTTTCCTTCAAAGACTGACCTGGGTTGAACCTCTGCACAACAGAAGAGAGAAACTGCTCCTCTGGCAGAGCTGATCCCATCAGCACAAGATGAAGACACCTGTGGCTTATTTGCACACTCAGCTTTTAGTGTCTTCCATAATTGGAAAACTTTTTGCAGAACACGGATCTTAATATAAAACTCTGGCCCAGAAATGGCATCTATATTTAGAAGACAAAGGGTACATCTGTTCTTTCTAAGATGTATTTTTTGTCAGCGAGAGGTCAAAAGATAGAAAATAGCAAGCTGAGCTACTTTAAGGACAATAATCTATACAGTTTATTAAATGTGATTACTGTTTCAGAAATAAAGTTTAGGGCGTTATTAACACGTAGGAGAATAACCCAACAGGCTCAGAGAGGTTTAGAAGTCAAAGAACTTTCTCATAGAGTAAGTAGGGCACATTTCAGGTAGTGCAATGCTGAGATTACCAGCCAAGCCTCATGCTAAGAAGAGGGTCTTAGGAGGAAAAATGCATTTGATTGCTCATTTTCCATTTGTATTCTCTATAGTGACATGTGAGAGGAGATGAGTATGAACAGAGAACTTTTCCAGGTGCTAAAGTTTTGTAAGAAGTATTTAGGAAAAAAAAAAATCTCAGATAATGGAAGGCTATTGTGAATCTTTCTGGACAACTCATATAGGTTCAGCACGCAACATGCAATATAAACTTTCATTAAAACATTAAAATCAAGAAGACCACTTGATGAATTGCATTTCAAAGATGTATAAAGTACACCTATCATGGAGGGAGAAGTTGAAAAGAATTCCCTCCTTCCTCCAAAAAGAAAAGACCCCACAGTTGTTTAAGTGTCACTAAAACAAAGTAACCAGGAACACAAGATCTGGACAGTCAAGCAGAGAGTATTTTACATTCAAACCTACCTTCAAAAACACCACAAGGAACAAATCAAGACTCAGAGTAGTCAGAGTTAGGGCTGATGTTCTCTCCTTAACTCAGGATTTTTGCACCTTTGTACCTCTTCCCAGTACAGTCTGAACCAGTTACTCTTTCTGTTAAGGGTGTTTTTAATGACCATGATAAGTATGATGGAAACCTGGCAGTAGAGAGCCAACACTTCACTGCGCACCCCTCACCAGCACAGCTCTAGCAGCGTGCTCTGGATCTCAGCCACAGCATTACCCTCCACGTACAAGTGCTTTCTCCACATGCTGCAGTCCTTCCTCCACGTCCTTCTCTGCATCCGCTGCTGGGAAGCAGAGGAAAGATGCTGTGGAACACACAGGTCCCAACATCTGGACAGGCCAGCAGATGATGTATCAGCAGACACTTGCCACTTTGGATATGAAACCAAACTATATTATTCATAGTTAAAATAATGGAGTCTTCAGTTGCATTAAAAAAAACCAAAACCACTAGGTCTTTAACTCCTTTAAAAAGTGATTCTAAAGACAAAAAGCTTGAGCGCAATTCAGACCAAGGAGGTCTTGGACTCCACTCTGAGGCCCACAGCTGTCAGGTTCACAGTTGCATTTAGTTTCCTTTAAAGAGGAGCTTTCATAGAAGGTTAAAGAACACGCACAATTCAGTCATTCTTCCAGCACGCTCACTGGAAGTACCCATGTGCCTACACACCCTCATTTACCCTTTCAAAAACAGCACAGAGGACGAGTTTCAACCCATACCTCCACCTCACTGTCAGCTTCCTTAAGAAGGGCACCTGAAAGAGTTCTTGTTACCATTCCTGCTGGTTGCCTGTGCTATTAACACAGCACCACTCAGTCACTTACCAGCCAGCTCCGACAAACACAGCTGATCTCACACAGGTTTATTTTTGTATTTTTCCAAAGAAAATAAAAGTCTCTCCTTCACATGCAGCCTTGTTGAGGGTATAAACTTTCATAGGTGTGGTTTGCCAGCACATACTGGTTAGGCACTTAACACACATAGCCTGGGCACAAAGGAATCATTGGTTGCAAAAAAAAAAAGAAATTTAAGGGAATAATCAGTTCATTTTAGAGGCCATAAATTCCTCCTGTTCACTCCTGTGAACTTCATGAGTACTTCACAGCTAACTAAGCTATGCTGAAGGATCACTTACCATATGAAACCATGAATGAGTACAAACCATTTACTATTTGTGGTTAAAAACCCACGTGTATTTCTCTCAAGCTACCCTGACTTTGATTTCCTGCCAGAGCTGTTCAGGTAATCCAATAAAGACCAAAGCTTCTGGATTCAAGTTCTGAAAGGTTGATCTCAAACAGCTAGAGCACAGTAAACACACAGGGTTTGGTGTTATTATGTATGGGAGGTACAAGATGCAGGGAAACAGCTAATTCCAGCCAGTGGGTTGTGAATTCAAAGGAACTTAAGTTTTTCAAGTCAAAAGAACAGAGCTTCTGTTGGTTTTGTTTGTTTTTAAAGCCTTGGAAAGAATGCAGTGCCTTTTCCACAGCCCTTCAGACAGCCACATTAATCTCAGGTGGGACCATAGATAAACAGAAGACAGTGCAGTCTGGGATCAGGTCATGTTTCAGCCCAGGGATTTCAAGTCTAGAATGAAGGCCCTAGAATTTCCCCACCCTCACCAATATTTTATTTCATGGAAAAGATCCACCTAACATCGCTACAATACCACCTACGGGAACAACAAAGCAGAAAACCCACCACAAGCTGAGGCCCAAGAGCAGTCTTAGCAAGACTTAAGACTGGAGAAAGCTGTGAGCCTTTCAAGGGTGCTGGCACCAAGCTTCCTGGCAAGGTGGTTGCGTTCATGCACCACGGCAGAGGCATCAAGACACCCGATCCAGAGCCTTCCCAGCAGTCCCAAGCCAGGCAGGCAGACAGCGAGGGGCAGCAGGGATGCAGACCAAGCACCAACAGAACAGAAAGGAATCCAGTGCAAGGCTGACAGAAGTGCCAACAAGAACAGCAGAGAAGAAGGAACAGCAGCAGCGTTATGGACATGTACTTCTGGGAAGAGAATGCAAGATACGCGCCACTGACTGCGCGGGCCGAAAGCAACGGGCTCCCTTTTCCCACTGGAACCAACACCTTCCAGTCCCTGCGTGGCTGTAGTTCCCTTGAAGGAGCACTGTCCTTCACACCACCTGAGTTGCCTGGTAACCCTAATCATACCCTGTATTTAACCAAGCTAGTAACTCCCAAAAATGCAGACCACCTCCTCTTTCTGTGGGCATGTGGCTTTGTCATGAGGGAGGGAACACTGGCTGTCGTGGAGAACACCAGCAACTACAGCCCATGAGGAATTCAGACAGTGAAATGGTACTAGGAGGGCCCTGCTCACAGAGTCTGTGGGACATGGATGGGATGATTCAGACACACACAGAACAAACAAAACAGTAAAAGGTTTTGAAACAGAATGAAACAGATCTTAGTGATTATATCTGGACCCTTAGGGAAGCTTTTCTTTCAAAATTTCTTCCTTTCTGACCTTAAACATAAGGATAAAAGGAAAAGCTGCACACAGATCTGATAGGCAATACAGTACCTCTTCAGGACAGTTTAAAAGTAAAAATCCTACAAATGAGCTAAAAGCTTGTGGCAGGTTGGTATTGATGGTTTTGGGCACATGGTGTTATGACTACTAAGGACAAGCAGAACACTAGTGGGGCTCAAGAAAAGCCAAAAGCTGAATTAAGACAAACATTCTTGGCTAAAGTGCTGCTAGATTCTCTCTACTTCTAGAGAATGGCTTCTTGTGATGGGAGAACTCCTCTGCTTTTGAAGTGCAAGGTTATTTCTACGTTTGAGCAGCACTCCGTACTTGGTGTTCAAGCTGTTCTCAAGTGTGGACTCTGAGCTGAAGCTGCTGTGAGGTAGCTTTTGCGAGGCACGGGCACCTGCGACCCTCACAATGTGCACCAGAAGCCTCTAGAAGGTTGATGCTGCTCCTTGAGTCTGCACCAGAGCCAAAACGGATTTTTCATTTTAACCCTTGGCGGGAGGGAATGGGGTGGGAGGTGCAGAGGGAAGGAATGTGAAGAAATAAAAGGCACTGGCCAGGGATAAACAGTGCAGGGATGAAGGGAGCGGTTGGGAGTGGAGAAGGGGTTGAGCAAGGACCTTTTTTGCAGTACCTGTTCCATTTGCGGGCGCTGTTACCAGTATGTCCGTGCACTGTCCGAGGGCTTAAGCTGCCAGCTCATATGGCTGCTACTGTCCATGGCAGCCAAATACAACTGTGATGACGCAAGAAAGAGAGAGAAAAAGAGAGTGCAGCCTCAACGTGCATGAAAAACACAGTGCAAGCAAGTGAAACCGTGGTGTGTGTCAGCGACAAGGTGGGCTCTACAACCCTAAGGGAATATCCCTGTGGCAAGAAGGAGAAAACAGAAGGAATGAGAGAAGGAAAAACACAAACAAACAAACAAAAAGCCAGGAAAAGTAACGGACAAACAATGCAGCAGGATCATCACATCTTAGTTTTCACCATCTGTTCACAGAAAGCTGAATGGAATAGGTCAGCTCTGTCTACCCACTGGACATAACCTACTTGGATGGTTATCTCCCTCTCCTCCCTCCCAAAAAGAGGCAGGGATGTGTGCACTGGTATTCCCTTTTCATCTCTCTCCTCCCACAGACAGTTTGCTATGAAAAATTACCACTTCTTCTGCCTCAGTATAGTCTCAGCCACCTGCTACGGAGAGCTGCAAATACAAAAATCCCAGAAAAGCCTTTCCCTGTTGCCTGCCAATATGAGAACAGACAGTATTTTTCTTCTCTCCACTGCCTGTCTACTACATCCCTCTAGGAAACATATTTATCCTATAGCCTGGTTCCTTGTCTCATCTGGGGAGAAGCTCCCTTTTCTATGGGTGCAGTGTTGCTCCCTCATCCTCCCCAGCTCCCACACTTCCCCACAGCCCACACTGACGGCTGCCAATTCAAGTTACTTCGAAGAAAAAAAATCTTTATCTACTCCCAAACCCCAGCCTAAGGCACCAGGACTCAGATTCCCACTCAGGGTATTAACACAAACAGCTACCAGAGAACCAGGGAACTTCTTGCCTCACTGCAGCCCCATGGAAGGGAATGTGCTTTCTCTGAAGCAGAAGAGCTGTAGGGCAAGGGGAAGCAGGACACTGAAGAAACACGTGCCCTGGCAGTGCCAGAGGGACAGTGCCCTTCTGCCGCAGGAAACGCCAGCAGCGCAGCACGTCAGGGCTTCCGCTGAGACCACCCCGCTGCTGAGAGCGGATAATGCGACCAGAGCTCGCAATCAGAGCACCAGGGGTCAGGAAACCTCTTTGGGAAGGGTGGAAGAGGTCTGGCCAAGGACAGAGACAAGGATCAACTCTGCACATTTCCACTTTCTCTACAGCAAGATGAACTGGTCCTCTTGAAGTGAAACCATGAACGTGATGCCCTCTTTTCCACCACATTTCCTACTCCTTCATCTGCCAACCTCCTCTTCCTCCCCTTCCCAGCAATTTGAACCAGGCACCACAGAGTGTATTTTCGTTACCTATACCTGAAGATTGGTTGATCATTAGGCATTTTACTACTCATCCTCTGTAATCACACCACCAAGTTAGTGAGCACTGGGATGCCATGTTCTCCAGGTTCTGCTGTAAATCAGGCTTACAGGATCCAGTGAGGGAGGGCAAGATTAATTTAGTTCTTACCCAGACACAAAGACAAGCCCATGTTTTATCCATCATACAGAAATGGCTATCAGGCCACTCCAAATACCAAAACCTTCCATGAAAGTTTCTTTTTTTCCTCCATAGGAAATTAAATACAGAAATAGATTTCAAAGAAAGTAAAACAGTTGTGAAAGAAAGATTTAAAAAAAAAATCTCAACAAAAAATAATACAGGTTTCATCCTACCATCTCTTTAGGGCAGATTAAGGAGAGAGGTTCAGCAATAACTCTGAATTTACAGTTTGAACGAGTTTCTTTTTAAACTTGAGGAACCAATGCCACAGATAGCAAGTACACTGCATGCAAGTGAATCATCCTGCTGAAGTCAAGATACTCATGCACTTCAGTGGTGGCAGGACTGGGCCCATAGGATTATCAGTGTTAATTGACTGAGTTTTAGTCTTTTCATATGCAATGTCCAAAGTAGCATAGCAGGGTTTTATTCTCCATGGCAGGTGAGACATGGCTTGTCTATTCAAGCTGCTGCCATTTATGGGCCAGATCCTGTGTTTGGCTGCACAACCAGCTCCCTTGGGAGTACACAGGAGTGGCAAATGTGTATCCCCCAAAGTTGCTGAAGCAGAGAAGAGCAGTAAAGAGAGACTTACTGAGGGAGGTGGGGACTCCCGGCCAATGAGCGGGGTATTCTCGCAACGGGGGTTCTGGAAATTTGCATTCTGGCTCCTAGGAAAGGAAGACACACATGGTAACGGGGCACGTGCCATGCTCCTCTGGGGAGAGTCTCTGATGGGAGAGAGCATCCTCACCCCCAGAACTACTGTATCAGGTCAGTCTCCTTCAAAGCTTTTCTTACAGGCCAGGTGGATCCCCCTTTTTCAGACAAGAGCTTAGACCTATCATCATATTCCTCAGATTGAGCACTATTTTTACATTCTTACTCAGACGGGCCCACAATGAATCACATAAAGTGATTTAAAAATAGGTCCTTGTGGAAATCTGCCTTCCTGCAGCATCAGAACTGGCAAGTGGCAGAAATGGAGATAAAATGAGGACAACGTCTAAAGGGATAAACAAAATGATGTGGCAGCCCAAAAAAAGATGGGCCATGACGACAGTCCAAATGTAATCGGGGTTAGGCACTTCTGGAGAAAGCTCTGAAGATCCCACCTGGACTAGGTAGCTCCAAACTGCAACAGATGTCAGAGCTGACTGCAAATACTGTAGAAAGAGAGAGCCCACAGGTTTTATCTTGGCTCTCAGTCTCCTGGGAGGCTTCTGGCAAGACTGCTCTGCCTGAAGAATTAAGCCTTCTGGTGATCAGAATCATTGTGTAATAAGAAGCCCAGACAACACTTTCCTACTTCTTTTCTTTTGACAATTTCCTGAGTCCTGAAGCACAAAGCTGTTCACATTTTGGAGCACGCTGTCTAATAAAACTCTTTCTAGTGCAGCACTTTCAAGCTATTCCCTTCTCTCATGAGATGCCAGTCAGAAAACAAAATCCTTCATCGCTTTTTACCACTTGGTCAGAAGTGCCAACCTCGCAGCACTTGAGCCAACAGAAATGAGAATGAAGCAACGTGGAGAAGCTTCTTGTGGGGATACTCACATGTACTCCGTGACGGGAGCATTGCTGACTGTGTGTGCTGCTGCTGGAATGCTGGTCTCACTGCCATAACTACTCCCACAGCTATAGAGGCTGGGCATGTGCACTCTGTACAGATTATCGTGTGTCTGTCTACTCCCTTGAGCAGCTGATTCTTCTTCCCCATCATCATCTGAGCCTCTGCAAGAAGGAGAAAAAGTTCCCCCTAGAACCCTACAATTACCCCACATGTGGGGCTTGCAGGAAACCATGGCAATCCTAGGAACCTTCCAATCATCTTCCACACCTCCACGTTCATACCCGTTTGGGAAGCCTCAGGGTGGCAGTGTGAAACACAGCCTACACCACAGTGACTCAGACCTCCCACAGATCCCACCTGGAGGTGCACACTGCGTGATCCCCTCCAGCCTCCCTGCAGGCTTCTCTCAGGGCTTGGCAGACAGCACCGGTCTGCAAGCGCCCAGTTGTACGACCACAGGATGGATACACATCCCAAAATATACAGCACTAAAAAGCCCCAACAAACAATGAAGAGAGGCAGTGGGGATGTAGCGCCATGAACCCCACAGAAACGCCCTTCAAAACTGCAATCTGTGTCCTTCCATTTCTCGTAAACATGTCCAAAGAGCTCTTAAGGAGAAGTCTCTGTAGACTCCTCTGAACTCCCATTCTGTTTGCAAAGGGTCTGCCTCAGCTTCTAGCAGAATCACAGACGTCTTTACAGAGACTAAATCGCAAAATTCGTGTCTCAAGGCTTTATCTTCTCAAAAATGCCAGGATTTTAAATCAATGGAGAACAGAACTGTTTGGCAGCTGGTTCTTTCTGCCTTCCCGTAGTATTCTCTTGCCCCTCCTATAAAATACACACTGCTATTTCATCTCCCTAATTAGGGGGTGGAACACCAAGGTCTGAAATATATTTAATTTGTGCTTGACAAAGCTAGTGAAAGGTTCTACACAGCATGGACATCACTAGAACCTCCCAAACATCACCTGCAGCTTCTGCACCACACGGTGGCACTGAAGATCGGGGAATTGCAGGCTGCACAGGCTTACAGGCAATGAAGTATGACATCCTCCACTTCCCAGAGGGAGGCTGTGGGAGAAACGGTGCTCCAGGGAATTCAAGAGGGAACCCTTCAGTTCACAGCAGCAGCCTGAGCCTGCTGGGGTTAGCAGGGCAGGCAGCAGCCCACAGGGAAGGCAGCACAAGACATGCCACTGGGTAAACCTTTCGCCTTCCCACAGGCAGACTGCCGTGCCCTTCGTGGTAAGGTCTCTGCAGCTGCCTGTGGAAGAGGTGAGGAACCAGCCATTTTCTCAAGGGCTATTCTGACACTTCCCAAGGCCACTTCTCTGTGGGCACTGCAGGCTGGGCCAGCTCTGGCTTCCTGCTATTGTTCAGAGCCTTCTATTTTACCATAAAAATCAGGACAACAGAAGAGAATTCGCTGCAGCCTATCGCTCTTCTGCAAGAGTAGAAAACTCAAAGCCATTTTAACAGCTGCATGTGATGCAGCAGCCAGCCAGTGAAGTGAAGGTTTGCTAAAGACTTACTGATCAATCTGTTATCATCATTAACACCAGTTCCAGTTTGCAAGTGTCTCACCTGCCCATGCTGTTGACAACAGGACAGTTCCTGCTTTCCATTATTCATTCAAGTCAGTCACCTCAGCATGAGCAAAGCTAAAAAGGCAAGTGTAAACTGCTTCTTGCAAGTGTAAATTGCTTCTTTGTTCTGCTATGGGGAAGAGAATTGGAATAACTGCTTCTTATTCCAATTCTCTTCCCCATAGTAGAACAAATGCCTCAAAGCAACATAAGAGAATAAGAATTTTAGAGAGAGCAAAAGTTCAAGCATTACCTCTTTATTACAGCTATAATCATTCATCTGACTTGACTCACAGTCCTACAGTGTGCTGAATACTCTGCACACAGAATATTCCAGTGCAGTAAGGTTCAGATGTTAGTATTAACCACAGCCAGAGCAAAACACAACAACTTTTTTTTTTTTCTGTTAGACCTGTGCTTATAAAGCCTCATTCCTCACACTCCTAGGATCATGTGGGAATAAGCTCCATATGCTCATGGGCACAAATCCAGTAGCTAGTCTTCACTGGGAAAGAGCTCTACAACGCTACAGGATCTAAACCCTCTCTGTACCTCTTTTGCTGCCAAGTGTGTGGGACGCTGCAGACAATGGAACTGAACATGAGGGCTGTGACAAAGGAGAAGAGAACCAGGTAGATGAGGCCTTCCACTCCATCATAGCAGAAGCCTGTCAGAGCCTGGACGTAATCCTGCAGAGAGAAAGGAGCAGAGTTAACACTGAGCTCTAACTCAAAAGCCCTTCTCCAGACTACACCCTCTGAAACAACTTAGAGACATTGCACTCCCTTTTCTGGAGCATATTTCTATTTTAATTTCAGGGACTCAAGTATTTTTCATAAATGATCTAACCCTTGTTTCCCCTCACAAAGACCAGCTTGGATTTAGACATAGAAATATTTTCAACCGCCCACAATCAGACTTTAAGAGGAACAAAAAATAAACAGCCAAGGCAAACTTATCCATCCAGCTGAAGATATGATATTTTTCATTAAGTCTCTCTGCTCCCTCACAACGTCCCATGCCCAAGATCAGAAGCATGAACTGTCTGTGTCTCTGCCCTTTGAGAGGCAGTGAGGACAATAGCAAGGCCATGCTACACTGCAGCTCTGAGGCACTGCACTCCTTGGGAAAGGCAACAAGTTATTTGCTATACACAAAAAACCCCAAACCTGAAGGCCTCTATGGCTGCAGCTTGTAGGTGTATGGAGGCACGTTATCTAGTTTTCTATGTTGATCTTTAAACTGAAAGCCAACTTGATCCAAATTCTCATTCCCCTTTCTGCTGGAATCAATGAGTAAAAAGCTGTTGTGCACTCTTCTGGCACACCAGAGATTTGGAACTCCAAACTAAGCCTCCAAAAGGCTCTACACCCCCTTTATTCTTTCTTAGCTCAAGTCAAGTTACCAAGAACTCACCAAATGCAGACTCCGACAGTCTACTAAAGCTGTCAGCTGCTGCAAGTTGATCTCTGTTGAATTCAAAACCTCCTGGATCCGAGTAAGATACTCCTGCAAGCAACAAGCTAGTGATTACTGCAAGGGAATGCTTAGCAGGAGCTGATCCTAGGTTCTGTACAGGGTTGAGGGAAGCCACAAAGAAAAGGGAGAGCAAACTTGAGGAGAGTTACCTTGGAGGTGGGGTGCTCTCTGCTCGCTGACCTCATGAGTTCTGACACATCATCCTGCATTTCTACCAGGGCCTTGTGACTTCCTGACAGCTTCTGCTCAACACAAAACAGGCAATGTTTCAGCAGTTCAGGCCACATGGACCAACAGATCTCCTGGTAAAAGACTGAAATCCTATTTCCCAAATATTGAAGCATCATCTGTATGAATGGTACAGGTTGAAGATGTCCCAACTGACATGAGCGCAGCTTCGAGAGGGTTAAGTTTAACTTTTACCAAACTGGAAGAAGTACAGACAGAGAGAAGAGGAGAAGGGAAGAACCAAAAGGAAAAAAAAAAAACAAAACAACAAAAAACCACAAACCCACAAATAAAGAACAAAATACATACACAAAAAATGTACACACAGCTGGGGCTGGCTCTAGGACAGAAGGGAAGGAGAAAGAAAAGACACAAAGCACTCAAGTTCTCACCACAGAACACAGCTGGATTTTTTTACTAAATCAGATGGATGAGAAAGACATAATGTTAACAGTCGAGGTTGTTTGCATTAGGGTGCAGCCTTCACATCCCTTTAAAGCACCATGAGAACTTCACATGCAATAGCACGTCAGGGAGTATACAGAGCAACCAGAAATGCAACAGATGGCAGAGGTGCACCAAACCACAGCCTGAAGTGTTCTTACCCCACCCTTTAAAACAGAGGAAGACAAGGTTTAAAAAAAATCCTAAATATAAATGGTGAAGCAGCTGGTGTCTGCCAAATGGTGGGTGGTGTGGGCCTGTTCTGGCCTCTGATGCATACGACAAAGCTTGGAACAGGCCCAGGTGCTGTTCTTCTGCCCCCACACAAAAGAATAATGACTCACATTTATACTTCAGGATAAATCCCTTGGATGTTCAAAGGTTTGTAAGAGGCATCTGTGAAAAACACTCCTTCACCCACAGAAGTGACTGCATTTTGGGAGTGGAGTGTTACCACTGTTTAACCCAAAAGAACCTTCAAGAAGAGATCCAAAGCAGGCATTACACAGTTTTCCAACCTGGCATTAATTGTGGTGCTGTCTCCACATTGCTGCTCTCAGACAAGTGCCTTGCAAAGAGAGGTACCACAAACACAGCCATGGCTCTCACCACATTACACACAGGCCCTTCTAAGGGGGCGTCCTGGGCCAGAAGCTCTGCAGGTAGTGATAAAGTTGGAAAAAACTCTTCACTCAATCACAGTGCCACCTCCTGCACAGCTGGGAAGCAGCTGCCAAAGTTCTACCAACAGCCAGAGCGCTCCCTAAAGCAAACACCCTGTAGCTGGCTGCATGCTGGCACCAGGAGCACTTAACCTACACCCTGCAGGATGAGGAGACCCAGGGGTGGAAGGAGGTAGGGTGCTTACACTCACCTGCTGGAAAGGGTTGGGGTATCCAGCACTACAGGTCATGTAATAGCGGAGGGTCTCTGGGAAGACACAAGAGAAGAAGGTCAGGCCAGATACGTCATTCCAGCTTTGCAGTATTTTTTGTATTTTTTTTTTTAAACCAGTGAAAGGCAATGTGTCTGCTCCACTCGAAGTTAGATGGAACACAGAAAAAGTTTTATTCGGAAGTTGGCACTACCCACCACATAAACCTAAGACAAGACATCAGTCTAGGACAAATCCAATTACAGTACAGTGAAGACACTCATAAACGTCCAGATAAGACTGCTACTGTGCTCTGCTAACAGCATCATTTGTTTCCAGGCTTGAAGACACAGCTGTGTTCCTCTTCATTCAGATGTGTGTGAAACCAGCCTGGTGCCCTCATGAGCCCTCTACAATACTACATCAACTGCCAGCACACACAAATTACGAATACCAGGCTTTCCCCTGCCATCCTCAATAATGTTATCAAGGAAGGGAGCTCTGAAAGACTTGATCATCCAAATACCTTTAGAATATTCCTCAAACATTTACAGTTCCTCTTCAGATGAATATGAGCATGCCAGCTCAGCAAAATCAAGGGTGACGTTGGCGTGGTAAAGACTACAAAAGCCCTAAAACACACAAACCCTCTGCATTCCCCCTCCACCAGCATCTTTTCCTCCATTCTTTTTAATCTTCTGTCTGTGACTTTCAGTAATGCATATTCCAGGCTGCACAGCTATTCTGATGCGTCCCAGTTCAGAAATCAGCAAAAGGCACAACCAGAAGCAAGCGGAGCCGTGAAGGAAGCAGACCTGACTGTATCCTGACTCTGCCATACTCCCCATAAATATTGAATGCACCTTTCGGCAAGGCGGCACGCTGGAGACCAAGTGCTACAACACAGCCTGTCAGCCCCTGTGTGCTGCCAATGCAACCTGACAGCTGTTATTTATAATTCATTAGCCTACTCTGGGGCAGCTCCTGCCAGCTGCTCCATCTCCCTCCCACCGACTCTTTCTCTGGGACAACTTCCATCTCCCCAGCCAAGCCTCTAAACAGCAATTAGCAAATTCTGGGCAGACAGGAGGGCAGCAAGAACCGCTTTGTGCCTCTCTTTGGGCAGACCACAGAAGCGACTGTCCACAAGCGCTGAGCCAAGGAAAGGGCTGCTCCTCCCCGGCTCATAAATCACACACAGTGGCTGTGTGAAAACGGATTAAAACACACCTGCACTGAGAGAACAGCACAGCAACCCACAGCATCACACATGGTGACCCAAAGGAGCTGCGATCTTGTCACCTATTTATTTTAAACCAACAAACCACTAAAAGTTTCTCTTAAGCTCCCACAGTGGAATCAAGTTTACATCGCCTTTATAAGTGCAATAAGTTGCATGACATACTGCTAATGCAGAGCTCTAGGAATGTTTTTTGAGGGCCTTCTGGATTGTCCCTGGTGGGCAGATTAGAGATGAGAGTTCCTGATAGCATAGTTTGCAGCTTGTAAGCCCAGGATAAAGATTGCTGGTTACAAGTGAAGCAAAAAGAAGCACAGCGAAATAAGTGCTTGCCTTGCTTCACCCTGGAAGGCAGGATCAACAAGGATTCACTGTGGTAGCACTGGCTTTGCTGCTGACAAGTGTGACACTCTACATAAAACATGCTTCCCAAAATGGCACAGCCATCAGGAGCAGCTTTCCCCTGCGCTGAACCCGAGCTTTGGTGCTTGAAATCTATGGCTACAACAGGCAGTGAAGCTGCCTTAGGGTGATCCTGTACTGCACAGCCTGGAAATTAAGAGGACCATGTCCCCTGCCTCCACGCCATCAGGAAAAGAGGAAAGACTCCTCACCTATTTTTAAACCTGGTGGAGGTGATCCTGTACATCACCAAATCTCATATTTCTGACCAGAAAACAGCTACACTAATCCATCATTTGCACTCTGCTAACAGCTCCAGGCAATTTCTTTCTATAATTATCTTTCTGATGCATTTTCCTCTCAAGGAAAATTCCTAAAGGTTGATCTGATTTTTGAAGCTGGCCTTTAGGCAATCTAGTTCATAGCAGAAGGGTTAGACAGGGTCAGATCTGCAGCTGCCCATGCCTGCTGTTGCTAGCAGCAATCCTCCTGACTCACTCTTGGTGCAGAGGCATTGTGGGAGCAAGGAAGGGAATTACCAAAAATGCTTTATTTTTGCAAAATCTGTTTTTCCTAGAAAGGAAAGTAGAGCTTCCTACTAAAGACAGCTTCAGCTGCTAGAACTACTTACTGCTTCTGCAACCATGGAGACTTACTACTCACTTCAAAGCCTGGCCAAAATGCAAAAATGGCATTATGCACCTGCCAAAAGGCAGTGAGAAGGTCTGTAGGGAGCAAGCAGAAAAAAAGATCCTAGTTCCAAAAAAAAATCCTCACACCTAGAACAGCTTTTCCCAGCTCTTCTTCATCTCTAATTGAGCATTCTCTTAGCAGTGCTCGTTGTACCTATACACCCAGATGAGGCTGTGTCTGTGGGTTCAATCATCAGAGAAAGCACCTGTGGTGCCAAAGGAAGGCAGCTGTTTTGGCTGGAGTTTCTTGCCCAGGTAACGTGTTCTCCACCAGGAGTTTTGTTTCCCTAAGGCACCAGTCTGACAGCAAAGGGAGGTATCTGCATAACATTTAATTTCTCTGATACATCCTTCTCTTGTACTGGTGAAAGCAAAGAGCTTGTAGCTGTCCCACTTGCCCTCCACTCAAAGCTTTCTGCTAATCAGAAGTCCAACAAAACCAGGCAGGAAAACAGCTTCTCAATGCCAACATCAGCTCAGCAGCAGGATTCTCAAGAGAACTTCTTTGGGCAAACTCTTTCCTGCAGAGTACTCTGAGCTCAGGTAGTAACTGCGCAGACACCAACGCCCCACCTGAGGTTTTGTCCTGATCTTACCTCTAGAGAGGAAACAGAGGTGGTGATGGTGTCAGTCCTTTGGTTGATTCAGCTCTGGACTTCTAAGAGGAGATTGCATCAGTGGGAGGCCAA
This sequence comes from Eulacestoma nigropectus, assembly GCA_013397775.1. NCBI lineage: Eukaryota > Metazoa > Chordata > Aves > Passeriformes > Eulacestoma > Eulacestoma nigropectus. The sequence continues at coordinate 34,110 of VZTE01004515.1, forward strand.
TTAGGAGGCTGGGCATGACAAGAACCCTCCCTGCTCATATCTGAGCAGCTAAGCCTCAGCATCCAGCCTGACCAGCTCGGCTGGACCGGAGCTAAAAGGCTCCATTATCCATCCCCTGAGGTTTACAGCTCCCTCGGATGAAGAGAGTGGCTGTTCACCATGCAGATTTCTGCTAAGAGAATCTGGAGAAAGCTCTTCCTGTTTTTTAGACAGATTGTGCCTTTTTATTTAATTTTATGCAACAAGTCATCTGATAATAACATAACATCAATGAAAAAGAATGGGACTAGAAGATGGCCTCCTGCTTTGAAAATAAACATCTTGGCTGCACCAAGTCTTTTTACTAGCAGCAGGAGCTGATTATACAGCCACTGTTCAACTCCATTGGCTTTATCTCAATTAATGAATACAGGGTGAGTTAGGCACATACATCAGCCTCTTCTGCAAAATTATTTAAGTATTTCCTTCTCCAAGAAACCTGCATTAAAGTTCTTTGCCTCCCTTTCTTCCTCCATCATTTTTTTAATGCAGCACAAATTCAGCTGCAAAACAAGAACATCTCCTCTCTAGCTAAAAACATGACAGTAATAATGCACTTAATCAGATTATTCTCAGCTCCATTAATTTCATTTAGATTTGGAAACAGCAATTAATACATAAACAGGAATATTAACATACTAGTTGCCCAGTATTCAACTCAGTTATTTTTCCATGAAAACTACAACCACCACCAGCAAAAAAACATTGCAAATATCAACGACTCAGCCCCAGTCTGAATGTCAGAGCACAGAGAAACTTACAATACATTGTATGTAATAACAACAGCTAAAAAGAGTGATTAAAGAGAAAAACTGACCCAGCACTACCAAGCCTCTTAGGATTCCTCATTGGTTTTTTATATACTTAAAATTAGATGGCAGCACCCAGCCCAGCATGCCAGACCCCAGCAGTGGCCAGAAGCAGATACCTCAGCAAGACTCTCAGCCCAACTTCAGCTGAAGTGATTCCCACATCTGTGATAACTCCCTGTGGATTCTTCTTCCATGATCTACCTGAATCTCTCCAGCCACTCACACTCTCTTGTAGTGTGTCTACCCTGCTGTTAATGCTGGAGAACATCATCCAAAGAGCAGAGACAGCACACCAGAGAGTATAAAGCACTAGAACCAGGGGCTTTCAAGCAGGGCCTCTTCCTCTGAGAGGACAGCATCGATGCTGGCTCCCAGCTGACTGTCCCTGTCTCCTGGAGCTCATCGCTCTCATTGTACATATGGTTCAGCTGATCACAAAGCAGCTGCTACAATTTGCAGCCAAGGGATACTAACACTTTTTCCAGACTTTTAAAGAGGTTTTATGGGGATTAAAGTGTAATTGCCACACTGCAGTCCTCATGCCATCATTTTTCTTCCTGCTCAGATGCACAGGAAGATCTCAACACTGGGGACCAAGAGCTATTTCCATAACTTCCTGATCTTAAACTATGACCCAGCAGTGAAAACCCACACGGGAAGACAGAAGATTCAATCATCTCCCAAGAAGCTGCCTGGTGCAATGGCAGGCTCAGAAGTTGGACAGATTTCCCTCTGGAGAAAGAAAAAGGTGCTCACCAATGCTCCAGGGTGCCTGGCAGCAGGAGCTGACACACTCAGCGCCCATGGAGGAACCACCCTTCCAACCCAGGCCTGTGGCAACACCTGCTCTTCCTCCTCTTCACTGTTTCCCTTAGACCCAATCACTGTTATTTATGGAGCTTTAACAACTGTTATAGGGTGGTGCTGCAGGAGCAGAGCCTGTTTTCCCCCGGGGAGCCAACTGTCCCTGCTGGGGAATGCGGGAGGAGGGATGGAATGTCAGCCTGCACTCCCTGTTAGCCTCCAAATGAATGATACTGATCAATGGAAAACCACAGGAGCCCAGCAGACAAGGACAACTGAAACGGAGAAGGAGCACAAAGGGGCCATTCTTTAGCTTCCCAGGGTCAATCTAATTGTTACCAAACACGCTCCAGAGCTAATCTGGGTTACCAAATTATCACAGCACACAGCTGGCATTAGCATCAGATATTTCCCCTCGGCCTCACTGACCCACTTGCTTCCCTGAACAACCAGGAAACCAGCTTGGCACCCGAAGCCACATCTTTGTCACCTTCACAGCCAAGAGAGGATTTTCATCTTATGCTAAACACTCCTTCTCTTCCCTCACTACATTTCTTTGCTGCAAAGAGAGCTGCCTGGCTCTCTCATCTCCTTCCCAGGAAATCAATAAATAAGGCATTCCAAAAATAAGATGTAGGGTTGCAATATCAACCTGTACATATTCTTTTATACAACATTCTGCCTCCAGACATAAATGTTTTTTATTTTTTCTGATCCCTGCATCCTCAGCCATAGCTACATACCTAATTTCCTACCAGCTGCACAGTGAGAGACAGCATTTGGGTAAGCACAGACCTTCTGCACACACAGCAAAGGTTCTCTGGTTCCACCAGATAAGAACCAGAAAAAACACAAGTCACTCCTTTTACAAATCAGTGTCATTGCCTGTTTGTGTTTTACCACACACAGAACTACATAAAGGAACTATTGGGGGAGACAAGGCAGGGAAAAAAAGTTAACTTTGTTAATTAAGCAGCAAACTCAGTCCTAAAAATACTTTTCCTTTTCAGCACTTATTGTATCTCTGCTGGCAGGCACTCAATCACCTTTTTGTTAAGCCATGGTTCTGAATGCCATCTTTGCCCCACTGAGGTTCAAATTGGAGGCACCCCTCACCTCACCAACCACTTCAGTCTAAATCAGAAGCAACAAACCCCAAATACATCAGTGTTTCAGCTGGATGCCACTGGGATGCAGGCACATGCTTTAAGTGGAACAGGACACACAAAGCGGTCAAAATACTGCATTTATAATGGAAAGAGAAATTCACACTTCTTTGTGGCAGTTTCCATTCACTTACCCTTCAAAGAGACTACTACTTATAGCCACCATTAAGAGAAAAAATTTATATATAAAACTGTTGATAACAGATATAAAAATAAGTACTCTAGATTCAGGAATACAGACCCAAGAGCAAGTTTTAAAAACGACAACTCAAACTGCACCCTGCTACTGCCATGGTTCTGTCACTTCGAGAGGAGAACACGACCCAAGAGTGCTACATTTAAAGCAAAATAATCCAGGGACTTCTGTTATTCCATCTTATCAGTTATTTCCACCTAAGGGTCAAGGCAGGAGAAAGGTTGTGAAGGTGGTTCTGATGCATACATGTACACTTTCGACCAGAATGCTGTTTTTCCAGAGCTCCACACATTTTGTTTCCCACTGTATGCCAGCTCCTCTGTTTCAAACAGAGCCTAAAATTCTCAGTCACTGCCATGCTCCTGTGTGACAGCTGGAGCTGCAGAGCCCTGTGCCAAAGCCAGTCCCAGCACTTACCAGCACTAAGCACTGCATTCTCTTCAACCACTTTGGAGACATAAGCATCGGGGTTGATACAGAAGTCGCTGGAGCCCTGGATAGATGGAAGACAAAAGGCAAAATGAATATCAAAGCACACCAGCATCAAAGAGCACTTGAGCCAGGTTAACATCAGGGAACTTTCTATTCTAGGGGTGTTTCAGATGCCAAAGTCTCTCATCACCATCCCCATCAGCACTGCTTTACACAACCACAGCAGTGCTGGAGTACAAGCTACTGCACCACACCATGGAGAAGGAGCAGCTCTGTACTTTTCCTAGATGGAAATTATTAAGACAGTTACTTGGATCAGAATATGCTATAAAACAGGCACAGCATAACACTAATCTGGTGTCTGCTAAACCTGCAGCAAAGGGTGAACGGGATTTGGATGTGAGCCACTCACCACAGCGACAGCCAGCTCCAGGCCCAGGGATCCCCAGCTGACAATCAGGGCAAACACCCCAAGCAAGCACACCCTGTGGGAGACAGACAGATGGCAGATGTAGCAGCTCTGATTTCAAGCCATTCCTTTCACAAGATGTATTACATGGAATCCAAAGTAGTTACCAAACCCAAGAAATTATCAACCACTGACTGTATCTTCAGATAAACAATCCTATTTTAAATGTCATGGACAGCAGCAATCAGAGAAGTTCCTGTCCAGCTGTTGGTTACCCCATTACCTGCTCTGGAGCTACAGGGGAAGGGAGAAGTAGGGAAGCAAAGCATTATCCTGCTTCTAGCAGGGAAACCAAAGGCACAAAGACACAGAGGTGGCTGTAGGGGAGGCAAATTGGCAGGAGGTTGACTATAGTCCCATCACTTTCACTGTTCCCGTTCTGGACTTCATTTTCCAGGTCCAAAGATACCCAAAGAAAAATATGCTAAATAAAGAAAACCCCACAAAACCATACTGATCCAAAATTGGAGAAATTTCTCCTGTGCTTACAAAAGAGGATGTTGGGTGTAAGCACGACACAGCTACAGATGGTGGGAGGGAACACAGCCCCTGTTAGGACACCTTGGTTCCAAGCTGGTGCACTTGAACAGCACCTAAGCATCCCACGTAGCTCCAGGAGAGAGACAGTCACCTGCAGGCAAACAGCTTGGATCAACAGTTCAGGTGCCCACCACTGCCATGTGAGTCCATCTCTGCACAGATTTAAAGCTCTGCTCTGACAGCTGGACCTCATTACTGACAGAAATAGTGGGACGTGTCCGCTGTCAAGCAGACACAAGGCAGAGGGATGACAGAGCAGTGGTCTCAGTGACATTCAGGAGCACACAATCATGGAAAAGGCTTCTACACTTCCCCAACCAGCACATTAGCTCTTCACCCTTGCTGTCAGTATGCGTGGTAGAGATATTTAGGCTGTAGTGCTCCTCAACTCCCTCAGGTGCAGGGCTGCAGACTAATAAGCAGTTTCATTTTATCTGTTTCTATCTTCAAAGTAAAAAGACATTGGCTTGCTCTCTTAGGGATGCTTTTTCCCTCAGGCTTTGAAATATAAGTAGATCCCTTCCCACCCACACCCTGAACAATACAAAAACCTGTTCATAACCAAGATATTCTTTATTCAAACCTAGTACAAGCATCTCTGTGAGGAAGGGACATATCTTTTTTCTGCTACATTTGTCTCACTGAATACTAGAGCTTTAAAAAACTAAACCTATGGGTCTCCACTAAAAAAAACCCCTATCCCTCAGTTTACTAACTTCTTTTAATTCCAAATAATCCCTATTCTGTGAATGGATCTATGCCTCATATTGCAAAAGTAAGGGAGTTGCACCAGGCTGACATCTGCGCTGCACTCTGAAATGAGACACTAAAGACTTTATTATGCCTTTTCCAAATGGATGCAAAAATTATCAGCCATGGATCAGCAAGGTTTTGTGGGTTTATGACATAAGGACAACACAGCTTGGTGCCTCCAGCTGAGCATGTTAATCAATAAGACACATTTGTTGTTTTACTTTAAATGAAGATGACTGGGTCAGTAACTGATTGCTTGGCTAAAAGATCTAAAACTGGCATTTCACCATCTTGCCTGGCTGTGATACACTTGTTTCTTCATGCCATGTGCTCCCTTTAGGGAATGCCTTAATATGAACTTCTGGCTAACGGGGAATGAGATTCTAATTTAAACCCTGGGTCTGCCATCTGTGCATACACTTGGACTTTTGTCTGTATAACCTGCCAGGTATGAAATCATCTGGTAAATAATAAATCTGAGTACACATTCCAATTATTAATGGCATCACCACGAACCAGGATAAACCTTTGGCCATGTCAGTTATCAAACTGTCACTATGTTTATGATACCAGTATCTTTGCCAAATATGCCAAGGAAGAGTTTTTTTCTGTAATGGGGCATTTTCAGTGCTTTTGAGAAACAGACATGCATTAACACTGCAGTACCATGGCAACAAGACTCCTTCTCATAACTGTGCAAACCACTGCCTGTTCTCAGTTTAACGTTCCCTCAGGTGTGACAGCCCCAGGTAACAAGAGCAGATAGTGACACAGAAGGCAATGCTACCAGGTTGTGTGGACACATGCAATGCTTATCATCAATTAACAAATGCCTTCCCAACTGTAGAGAATTAAGGGGAGATTTTTAAAGCCTGTAATTTTAAAGAAGGATGTTCACATTATTATCTCCCAGCAAATGGAGGCTTCCAATGCCACCCAGTGGAAAGCAGACTGCCTGGATGAGTTCCTCACCTTTGATGAGAAGGCAATGAACACCGGAAGCATTGCATTTTATAGCTCAAGAACCTTCCTGTGAACATCTCTTGTATGAAGCCCTAACTATTTCCACAGAGCCACACTCTACAATGTCTCTCTACTCAGAGGCAAATTTAAGATGCTCAGTTTAAGATGTCCTTGACATCAGTTGACAACAGGCAGAGGTTCCCACTAGCAGGGACTTGCATTCAGCTGACTTTCCTTATGCCCTGTCCCTGGGTCAGGACTTACCCCATAAGAATGGCCCTGGAGTTTCTAATGAGCCCAAAGAGCACCAGCAAACATATCAGGACATGAAACAGGAGCAGGCCCAGGTATCCGAGCCACCTGCAACAAACAAAAACATGGTCTGCAAAGGAAAACTGGTGTGTTAAAAGCACAGATCAAGAAGCTATTGGGATTTATGGGGAAAACACAGCCCTTCTCTACTCCCAAAACCACCTCCAAAGATTAATCTTCAGAGAGCTCTGGGTATTTGTGGGACTGGGAGCTGAGGCAGGTAAAAGCATTTGCACAACACGCTCAGCACAAACAGCTGTTGAGAAATGAGACTGCTAGTGTTTTCTAGGGTGAAGTTATATGCACTGGTCAGAGGAAGAAAAGGCATTGCAGCTTCTTAAACTTCCTCGATATTTGTTAGGAAATGCTTCAGTTATTTATTCCACATGTTTGGATAGAGATTTTCTTTTGTGGAACACAACTAATGCAATATCTTATTAAATATGTTTAATAAGAAGGAATGTTAGGCTGTGGTGTTAACTTACAGAACTAGTGCCATTTTCTACTCTATTTAATGTGTTCTTTATGCACTTATTAGGACACAGCAGTAGCTATATCTGGTTTTTCCCCCAGTGCTAGAACACAAACTACAGATTTTGTATGTTGAGAATAAGTTTCTCATCAGTTGGTAATAAAGACATTGAAGAAAAAAAAGCTGTGCACTTTGATTTAAACCAAATGCAGCCTTGCTGTAAGAAACAAATCAGCTGCGTGGGCCAAGAGCACCTGCAGCCAATACAGAGAGTCTCTGGCTCAGCCATCCAGAACATGCACGTAATTTTTGCAAAACAGGCCAAAGCAGATGCTACAGCCTCTACACTACAGCGTGCTACACACCTGTACCAGTCATAGAGGTCAATCTGAATTGCCAGCTCCTCCAGAGACAGCTCATCATTCTTCCAAAAGGGGATCTCAGTTGTTTGCCTGACCAGATCATCCAAGAGACTCTGCAGTTTCTGGACAATATGCAGGTAGTCTGTCTGCTTCTTGAACATCTCCTCCAGGACGAGCAAGTTTGGCTCCACTGTTTGGTTCAGGGCCACTGCAGTGTCCAGTACCTACAGTATGGGAAAGAAAAAGGGGGATAAACAAATTAAAAAAAAATAATTAAAGTACGGGAAGCCAAGGAAGTAAAAGGGAATTCATTCTTACTAGCAAGTCATGGACAGCTTCCAGAGTACCAGTCCTGTCTTAAGAGGCTCAGACTGCTTACCCTTCAAAGGCAACTTAAAAGCATCTATAAGGGAGATTGTTTGCAAGTAGTCCAGTGATGGCACCTCAGCTGAGCCCTAACACACGCACACATTTTGCAGCCATCAGGGTTGCAGTGTGATACCATGAAATTAGAGATAGCACAGCAACAACCAATGGTACTAAAATGCTACATTTTACTAAGATTTGTCTGCTTTGGCCTGCCTCCTCTTCCGGGTGTGGAAGAGAGAGCTGATCACAAGCTGTTTTTAAACCTAGCAAAGAGAAGACTTCATTTAACAAGCTGTGTTCGCTTCGCTATTTTTAGAAGAGCGGAAGAAATCACCCCGCCACTAATGGAAATTTTAGCACATCCCTAAGCCCAGATACGAAGAGAAAACAGGAAGAGACACAGGCACAGCCGGATTCGAGAGGAGAGGTGCTGAGTGAAGCTGCTCGCTGCCACAGGCCCCGTCGTGCGGTGCTCACCCGGTCCTGGACGCCGGCCACGGTGCGGTTCGCGTGGCGCAGCGAGTACGTCAGCCGGTGGATGCCGTCGCTGGTCTCCCCATTCCCGTAGAAGCCGACAGCAATTCCAGCACTGCGGAGAAAGAAAGCAGCAAAGGGCAGAGTTAAAGCTAAAAGGCAAGCGTGCAACACTCATGGTTACACTGCCGGGGGTAGTCACACCAGCGCTCTCCACAAAAAGGGAAGCCGCTCCCTCCCAAAGGGAGCTGGGGTCATCCTGCTCCTCAGCAACCACTGAAAAAACGCACCTGTAAACGTTCACAGCCACCAACTCTCCATATAGCATCCACATGGCAAAGAGCAGAACACAACATGCGTATTTCATTTATGGTAAAATAATGAAAATCTGTTAGAGAACTGTTTGGGAGCTCAGGTCCAGCCACGGACAACCAGAAATCCAGCCAGGCAGCTCTCCAGCGGCTCCTGCAAGAGCTACCATTGCTGCACGTGCCTTCTCTGGACATGAAATACAGATTATTTTGTTACATTTTTTTTAAAGCAGGACACAAAGAGCTTGCTTTGACTGCTTGCCCATGGTGGTGGTTTCTCCAGATACATTTTCCTTGCCCTCTTCCCTACACTGTGAAATATCTATGAACATTATCTTGATTTATCTTCCCATTAGAAACATTTGTGTCACACTGATTTAGAGTACTGGGAAGGGAGGCTTAATAACTTACTGGGACAAAAGGCTTATTTATTTTTAAAGCAAGCGAATTTCAAGCTTGCAGACACAATTCAACTCCAGCTGCTTAGCAAATTACCACCTATCAGCTGATTTTCCATAACTGTCCACACATATCAGTCTGCCCCAATTATGAAGTAAACCATATTAGCTTAAGCCTCACTTAAAGGAGGAAGATCCTGTAAATGAGTTGCAACCAGGGGATTATCTCATGCAAGTCAGCAATACCTCTTCTATTAAGAGATCGCAGCAGGAACTCACAGTTCCTCTTCCCAAGCCCGTATTTCCTAATAATAGAGGAAGAAAGAACTTGTGAAGGGATCACACAACTGAACTCAGGGCAAACAAACGTTACCAAGACACAGTTTTTCTGTTCTCGTGTTATATTTAGTTTGAGAGCACCCAGGATCTTTTCTAGGAAGGTTCTCAAGACACCAAGACTGTGCTTGTGGCACTGCAAAGGAAGGTGGTGGTGATGATCCTGTTGTAAACCCAAAGTTATTCTGGATGAAACATTTAGTTCCTCCACAACAACTTTGTGTACTGTTCCTGCTCTCGCTCCTCTCCTGCAGGAAGACACATCCATCCCTCCTTTCCTGGGCTCATCTGCTTCAAAAGAGTGAGCAGAACAATGTAGTTCACCTGGTCATATTTCTCCTTGTACGTGACAAGAAATAGAAGCAAAGATCATGAACTGGAAGCAGATGCACTAGGAAAATCTATGTCAGCCTCATGCTTTTTCCAGCAATTGAATCTCCATAAATTATAGAGAGCCTGGCCCATAAAAACCTCAGCTGAGGAGTCTTCTAGGGACAAGAGGCAGCCTTCATACACAGAAAGAGAGGCAGCAGCTATGTAACTAAATATTTAGCATTAATACAAAAAATGGGCCTCTTTCTTCAGGAACACCATTCTTCAAACACTTTCCTAATGCAAATTATGCTGATAACTAAAGAGAGAAAAGCCCTCTGCATTCCTCCCTGGTTGCAGCTATTATCAGAGCTTGATAACACATGCCTGGGGTGCACGGGGGTGGAGGGGATAAAAAAGACACATTCCCCCCTTCTCCCTGAAGTAGAGAGATTACAGATGCAGAGCTATGCCCAGGATAAGGCAACTCGGCATCCCATCACAGAAATGGCAAAACCATGGCTTGAATTTCTCCTTGTCTTATCAGAGCAAAGAAATTCACACAGACCCTTTCAGCCTCCTGAGCAGCAGAAAACGTTAACAGTTGTTTCTACCACAGGCACCAAATAAATTCCAGAACATTCTTGACATTGAATAGGCAGATCTGACCCCTTTAATTAGCGAGCAATTTCTATTCAGCCTGTTACAGCTACTAGAAGCCTATTCTTTCAGCAAAGACTTGGTAAGTGCCCAGAATCTGCTGCTTGGCTCTCAGTATTCCCAGCACAGTAGCACTGTTTTGGTGGGAAAGACTCAGAAACAGCATTCTGAAGTAGCAGCAGCTACCTTGTCCTCGGGGCTGCTGCACAGAGAGGGACATCAGCCAGTTTACCCAAAGGTACCAGCTATGAAGTGCTGGCAGTACAAGCAAGTGACTTTAAACTCGTTGCCCTGTTGGAGGCACATCTACCCCAGCAGTTTTCCAGAGGCTTCCCACCTTGTCCAGCACAAACCACAGCTCTCACTGCCCCGACCCTCCAGGCACAGTGACTACTCCTGAAAGAAAACACTACAGCACAAAAATTGGGATAAAAGCCATTTAATCCAGGTAATGAACTCCTCTAGACACGCGAATCACACGTTCACTGCAAATTACACATAAAGCGTTAATTATTCCATTCCTGCCCAGCAAAAGCCAGCTCTGCACTCACACCCCGTGCTAGCAAGGGCCACTCACACAGCCGGTCCTTCCCCCAGGAGCAAGCCATACACCCCTGTGGCACCTCCCCTTTCTATCAGGGTACAGAGGGAAGGAAACCATGCCACAAGCCCGGGCTGGGGGCAGCTGTGCCTGAGGAGGGGGCAGAGCTGAAGGGCAGGCAGGGGGAACTGCTGCTGCTTAGCTTTGTTTGATTTTGGCTTCATCTAAATCCAACAGTTGCTTCAAATCCCTGCCCACACACACTGATATGAGTTGCTATTGTTTAAAGCAGATTTAAGGATTTACACTAGTTTTTAACTACCTTTTATATGATTAAAGGGAAACAGAGGGGTTCCTTCTATTTAAGTGCATTCTTTTAAAATAAAAATAGATCAACTCATCTTAACCCAACAGCATAAGTCCTTGAGGTCATGATAAATCACAGGGCTTCTTGCACGAACCCCGGAAGGCACCGTATCCTAAGATACAGCAGATCCATCTCCCAGTACAGGATGAAAAAATCATCACCCAATGGAGAAGTCTGTATTTCTGTCACACAGCCTGGATACAAGAACAGCATTCCTGAATGATACAGCTCTTTTCCACCCTAGTACCCTCTGGAAGATACTCCAACACATCTTCAATGCTTCTAGAACAAAGCCATCTCTATTTCTGCCATTCTTGCTTCTGTTGCACTCCCCTCCTAGTGCACACACCCCTCTCTCCTCCCAAATCCATACTGTCCCATCCTCAATTCCTCCTCCCAAACCTACCTTTGTCAGTCTTCTGTCACTTCTACCACCATCACCACCTCTCCTCTGCTTTCCCTCTCACTCATACTTTTGAGTAACATCTTAAAAATCTATCTATCAAGGTCTTACAGGCCATCTAAAATGTTCCTGCTATTCAACACTGCACTTAAAAACCTACTTGGTTACTCGATAATTTTGGCAAGTTTTAGGAAACCCACTTATTTAAGTCAAGAAAACATTGCTCCTCTGAGCTTAAAGCTATCACCACCAGTGCACACCCACAGACACACACAGGACACCGTACACGACCAGCTCTTTGAAGAGTTACACAGGTGAGATGGAAGAGGTGCACGCCAGGATTTTTATCTTTTCCTGCAGATACAACAGTGTGATTTAAACTCCTGCAGGTTGTACACACACTTCAGGATCGCTTTTCAGCAAGACTCAAGAAATTCAGGTCTGGAGAGCAGCTTTCCATTGTTTGCATGCAAGAATCACATGGGCTTTAGACAGCTCAATAAAGGACCGGAAAAGATACATCAAGTGTAATTCTGAATTTGCTTGCAACATGACCTGCAAAAAACCAAAAAAAGTTTTCTGCATTTACACATGATGGACATCAGAGCACTACTCTGACATAGAGAGGATAAATGTGTGATGAGATCCTCCTGCTGTAATACCCACACACACACTGTGATCCTCTGGGTACCCAGTCACCAGTCTGAAAAGATGAGCACTAGCCATTCACATCACATCCTTAGAAATGAATAATCTAACTACACCAAGTCATCCTTAATTACAGGAACTTCATAAGAAGAGCCCTTTTTAGACTTCAAGTTCTCAGGAGGAATGTTAATTTGTCTGTCTAATTACCACCTTGCACTTTCGCACCAGGGGAAAGTGCTATTACTGGCACTTGATAAAGCAAGTTTTTAGCATTTATTTGCACCCATTTCTTTCTGATATCCTCTCCACAAAGCTTTCTCCCCACCTTCAGAGCTGACCTCCCTTCTGGGAGTGTTAGGGTCACCTAACCAGTGGATGAGGTGGTTTATAAGCCAACTCCCCATATACAGAAGCCAATCAAAATTGGTAAGGACTAGGACTGAAGTAAGTGTTCATGGAACAATCTAGGCAAAGCATTCCTGCAGCTTTGTGGCTAGAGCAACTGGGAAAACTCATTAGAGACATTTTGTTGGAGAGCTCCTGTTAACCAGTCATGCCTCTGCTGGCTCAGCACTCTCCCTGGTGTGTCATTAGGAAACAGCGAGCACACAGCAGGACTCACAGCACAAACAGCCCCCTGGGACTGAGGAAACCCAGAGGAGCATGTTCTAGGCACAGCTGGACTTTACCAGAGTTAACCAGTTCTCAGCTAGGAAGACAACAGTCCACTTCCAAGTACTCAGACAGACCAGTCCTGCTGCTGGTGGGAACCTCTCGCTGCTTCAGCACCCAAACAGTGCCACAAAACTGCCTCTCAGGTCAGGCTCCTGTCAGAACAGCCTCATACCCCACTAGGGCAGCTGCTGGTCTGGCTCTTCTGTTATGTGTGACATGCAGCTGGGATAGGATAGGATATATCCAGTGGGCTAATCTTTAATCTGTGCTAGCAGGAAGTCCCAGGTAGATACCAGCAGCTGGAGCTGGCTTGTCAGGAGCTGTATCTGCATTCCCAGGCACACACTGAGCACAGAGGGCCAAGAGACACTGCTTTGAGGGCACTGTGGCATCCAGCTGCTGTAGAGAGGCAGAAAACCAACCTCAGCTCTGCAGAAGAGCAGCAGCACTTGGACAGCACCTTCCTCACCATGATGGTACCAACCTGCTCTTGCTCAAGCACGCTGATTTCAGAGAGGAAATTAAACAACTAATTAAAAAAGTCAAGAAAAATGATCATTCAATGTCACTGTCGATTCAGAGAGAACCTTACTTTATGAACCTTAGTTTTATGGTTCTGCATTTACCACTTGAGGAAACAAATTGTACCCCAAGGACGTATGGTGGTTCAGATTTTGAGGAAGCCTAAGCAGCTTTCCAGCTCGTGGATTTGACAGAGTCACATCAAGTTTACCAGAATTTATATGCTGCCCTTCCAATTTTAAATTATCTCACACATGCTCTGGAGAAGTGCAGAATACTTCCTTCTCACCCTTTCTTCAATCAAAAACAAACACAACTACCACACAGCAGCAGCTGCCTCGGTCACATTTGCTGCATAACAATAGCTAACGAGGGCCTGTAGCAGCAGCACAACTATAAATAGCATCAGCCAGAGCTTCTGTAAGAAAGGGTTAGGACCACAGCTCTCTCAGTGGATTGGAATGGATGCAGCTGAAGCTCTTAAGATCACTAAAATAAAGGTGAAAGAGGCTGAGATTTCTTCTTCGCAAGTTGTTCTGTGGTTTGCCTTTCCACCCCAGGCACCTACTTGCAATCAGTAAAGTATGGGAGAGCTCTCTGCAAACACAGCAATACTGGCTGGTACACAAGGTCTCCTCCTCAGCCCCTGCTTCTACAGGCAAATCCACCCCCAGCTGCTAAACTCACCACAGAATGTCTGCTCTGCACTGTTTGTTCCAACACTTCAAGGCTTTGCTGTTCTTGTAAGCGAGTGCCTCGAAAGAGCAAACACACAAATGCATCAGCAGCACAGTCTGGCTCCTGAGCAGCTCAGCCTGGCCTTCAAGGAACACGCTCACCTCTCGAGGGATCGCACAACACACCCACCCCCTATCAGCAGGCTAATGCACAAAGGGAACCACAAGGCACTGCCAGATACAAGCATCTCACTGCTCCCTCCTCTCTGACTAGGGGACTGCTCCCAGACCTGCCAGACCCACAGAGGGGCAGCTGACACCACCCGGAGTCTGGGGCAAGAGTAGATGATGCTTGGAATTGGAAAGAAACGCAAATTGGAAAGTGTTCAATATAGGGCACACATCCAGAGTACTCATCATTCTCCCCAAGGCAAAACAAGATCAAAGGCTCCTTCCTTCCTTGCATGCCTGCAAACATGTCCCTGCTTTTAGATGCCCCATCATTTATTTTCGAGGAAATTATCTCCTTTTAAATTTTCCTGCACCCATTCTCCACTGATTTTTTTCTTGTTTTTCAGCAATCCTTCTTTCTACCTCACCTCCAAAAGCTTCTATTGCTCAGTCATAACAGGAAACACTGCTGACCCTGGCACCATTATTAGCAGCCCTTGGAGATGGCACATTAGTGCAGATAACAAAATGCAGCGGTGTCTTACACAGGCTACAAAATCTGAACGTTCCCTCCAGTCGAATACCAATCCTTTCAAACCCAAAAGAATCACTTGTGTCGCTTTCTTCCTAACCTACTCTCCCACACATAGCGTTTCTTTTTGGACACCAGATTCTGAGAAATCTGCATTTAGACCTGATAAATATTTCAGCTGTATCCATCCTGTTTAAGCGATAAGCTCCCAAAGACGGAGGGTCCTTGATTTATCACTTGAGAAGTATCAAAGAGCAGGACATTAGCTATTCCTTTTCACGTTGCTCAAACCACCAGGCAGCTCTGCAAGCGGGAGACAGGAAGGAAATACATTACAGATATTTAAAAACATCCATACATCAAATGGAAAGAGGGATTATCGCCAATATTCACTAACTAGAGACAGAGCATTTGGAGCGTGAGGATGTGAGACAGGATGCACCAAAGAGCGGGCGTGGTCCCCTTGCGCCGTACCTGCACACGAGGGTGGCGATGATGACACACCAGGCCGTGCAGCAGCAGTCAGCGTTGAGGTGCTCCTCGCTCTTGCGGTGGCGGCAGCAGAGCCAGAACGAGTAGAACAGGAGGAAGAGCAGGTCCAGAGCCAGGCAGGAGAGAGCGATGCCACCCAACAGCAGCAGGGCCTGCGGGGAACAGAGACGGGTGTCACATCTGGCCACAGTGGGGGAGGTCAGCCAGGGCCCGGGTGTTGGAGGGCTCTGCAAGGCATACCTTGAAAATAAGTCATTTTGTGGCTTTGACATATTTTTTAACTATAAACAGGTGATTTTTTTGGTCCCACTCGCTCTGCTGGCTCCATCCCACTCAATGAAACCACATTCTGTCCCTCAGCAGTCAATAGCTGAGCCATTTTGTCTGTCCCAGCCTGCAAACAGCCTAAGTTAATCAGAGGGTTTCCTCTTTACTACTGATCACAGGTCAGCAGATTTAGAGAACAAAAATAATAAAAAAAATAGTTCGCCAGCTGCCTCTATCTGTACAGTTTTTTAATCTTCATGAATAAATATGCAGGCTTATTCATTAGAAATCCAAGTGCATGAGTGGGTTTGAAAGGGGGTGGAATTTATTATACATGCATGAGATCAATTTTTTTTTAAATCAATCTCCATGCAATGCTTCTGTTCAAGGTAGACCCACAGAATAAATGCTAAACCCCTCCATACACCATCCACATATATAGGTACAACAAACGTGGATGCTACAGACACACTTGAAGCAGTCACAAGTTGAGTTAGTGTGAATTATACCTATTTCTAGTCATGTTCCTGGAGGAAAGGGAAGTTGTAAGTGTTTAACTCCCTTCCAATTTCTTTTTATTCAAAAAATCCTGGTTAAAGTCCAAAAATGCAAACCACTTTTGTTAAATAAAATACAATTTAAAAAATTAAATCCATTCCAATGCCATATCTAGCCACACTTTCCCACCTGCATGAATCAAGCAAAAGGATACAATTTTATCCATAAGGGTTTCTTTCATAAATCCTTGGTAGTGGTGACATACGTCAACTTACTAGAAATTATTTAAACATCTGGAAAGGGTCCAAGTCACTTGCTGCTGCCCCAATATTGGGAATGCAGACATAGATCTCTATCAGCTAACCTAGAACAAAGGTTTGGGTTTTCAAATCAATATCTCTTTTCCTCCCCATGCAGAAATTCCTTAAAGAACATTTATATGCTTCCTCCTGATTGAAACAGTAACTTCCTCCAGACCAAAAGGAATACAACAAAGAACGCTGAGATTAAAGTAAAGAACTTCCACAACTGGTGACTGTTTCTAACAGGGTCTGGTAGGAACTTGCTCTTTGTAGGCTTTTCTTTCCCCTCTTTCCCCCGCTCTGCTCCATAGGTACTCCCTGCTGAGTGATTACCCTGGCAAACAAGCCACACAAGGCCCTTCCCAGCCAAGAAACGTCAGCCGTACATAACGAGGTCCATGCCAGTTAAACCCAAGTGCTGCACCACAGATCCTCCACGCAGCCGCTTGCTCTTGGCTTTCCCAGCCTTTAGAAGCCCTCCCAAAGCCCATTGGGCACCCTGGGACGGGGGGGGGAGCTTACAGGTGCTGCTTTCCCAAACTAAAGAGCACAAACTCAGTCCCGTTGTGCAAAGCGAACTCTGGGATCTCTACCAGCGGGGAGTGGGGGTGGAAGGGAAAAAGCCCAATCCCCCTTTCCCATGCTTTCTCCAGATGGTGAGAGCGCTGCTTGAGTTCCTGAGCAGAAAGGGGCCTCCGAGAGGGAAGCTGCACTCAGAGCCCCACGTTCCCCCACTTCTGAAGCCCTGCCATGCACGAGCACTCGATGCTAATTTAACTAACACATTTGGCATACCAAAGCTCCTCAGGGATACTCCTTATTTTTTAAACATGTCAGGCTGCTGTAAGGCAAAGCTTTCCTGCCCCGCTCGCCTGCACTTCTTTCTTCACACCCTCAACCCTCCTGCACATGCTAATAGGCATTACTGCTGGAAAGACAAACTCAGCTGAAAACATCCTCCCAGCAACTCTTTTATCAGCAAAAAATCCACACTGCAGCTCCAGATGTAGGGGAACCGCCCTCATTGAAAGGAAATAAAAGGAAATACTAGGAAAAAAAAAAAAAGGAAAAATGGATATTAGATTGCCAACCAGCAAGCAACCTGAAGTCCTTGCTTTGAAGGGACACTTAATATATGCTTTAAATTTGCATCTGGCCAAAAGGACTTGGCTGGCCACTACACCACAATCTGCATTTCATTTTCCAGAGAATATTTGTTTTCCATTAATGGGTATGTGCCATGACAACAAGTGAAATCATCTAGCAGAGCAGTTATTAATGTTTCTGACTGATGAGTGAGTTTAGGACCCAGGGACTGCCTGGCAGCGAAAGCCCAGTCACAACCAAAGATATTCTTCTGCCTGCTTGTCAGGATTAAATGACAGTATTTAAAAAAGGGGGGTTGAGGCTGGATAAACCCTTAGACACTCTATCCTGCAACAATAAATCTGGGACTCGGTTATCCAAGGCCACATTATCCCAAGTAAATGTAAAATTATGCACTGGGCCTTTTGCCACAAAAGAGCATCAATTCGTCTTCGAACATTTGCTGAGCTATCAGAACCTTTATAGCAAATGATGCATGAACTGCCCTTACAGGAAAATGGAGACAACTTGGAGGAACAGCATTTTACCACTGCACTGACACTAATGGCAGAAGTGGAGACAGAGCAGTCCCTGAAAATTAGAGTAAATCCAAGTGGTATCTGCCAGACTGGCAGGAGACGAAGCTACAGTGTCAGGAAGCACTTTCAAAATAAAAGCTGCACACAGGGCAGTAACCACAGGAGCATTGCTAGCTTGGAAAGGCACCATGGAACCTGAAAGCGCTCGGCGTTGCGCAGGGATGGTGCTGCAGTGTTAACAGCCTTTCTCAGCTCCAGAGTGGTTGCCAGGATTCGTGGTACTTACCACCTCCATGGGAGTAAGATGCCAAAAAAAGGGCAGAAAACATCTAGATCCTCACGTAGAGAAAGGGGAAACAAAGAGCACAGCAAAAACACCCCCCACAAAGCTACCCAGGGGCTGGTCAGCTCTTCCACGTGGTATGGTGTTGATATCATTCCTAAGGACTTACATTGTGGATGAGCCTTCAGTTTGCTCAATCCCTGCTCTCCAAGAGCCTGCCTTACGCTAGTGGGGATCAAATAAACCAAGATACAGCCTTGCCTGCTGGATGAGAAATCCTCACGTGAAACAGCCGCTTCCAGCTTGCAGGTTGCAAAGGGTGATCCACACCACTAGTTACCTGAATGTCTCTATGGTCTGTGGTCCTGGAAGGCTAATTTTAGCTGCTGAAACTGCACTTAAGGGAGGATACCTCATCCCATCCAACAGATGAAGTCACAACGAACAGAGAGAACACAAGAAAAGGGATATACAAGATGTATTTATTTCCTTAGGAAGAGGGAAAGCCTAAATAAAGCCACAAGGCACCACAGTGCAGGAGGTAAACTTTGGGTTGCACTCATGTTAAATGTCAAGGTTTATACCACTGCATTAAACGCTGTTTGCTCATCACCTGACTTTACAGAAGAGCATTGGCTTAGGGACCCTTCTTCACCACCATGTCCCCTCTGCCATGAAGATTATTTGGCGCAAAAAGAGCTGGCAGCAGACTAGGTTTAAGAAGTTAATTCTGAATACACAAGGGCTCAAAACAATCCAGGTGTTTATCAAGTACAAGTTTTACCAATCTCAATTTATCCAAATTCCAATTACCACATTCTTTAAACCTTAACTGCACTAACAGCAGCACGGAATAGTGAGAAGCTCTTCACATGGAACAGATGATTGCTATTTTACTACTAGTTAGAAAGTCTACTAAAACTCCTTAAGAAACTTGAGAGCAAAGCTGAAGCCTTCAGGTGGTTCTCGAGAAGAACTGAAGTTTCACTTTTAATCTTCCATCCATGATTTTAAAGGTATTTCATCTTAAAACTTCGTACTTTCAGCCCACGGAACAAAAGAGCTACAGCTTTTGAGCACCTCAAGAACACAGCTGTCTTAATCATTGCCAGATTGAGAATGGTTTACCTTAAAGTTAGCTTTTGCCAAAAGAAAGCTTTCCGTTGAATCTGCAGCTAGTATTCTTTCTGTATTTCCATGCAGCGACTGAGACAGTGATAATAAAACAGAGAGAAGAGGTTAAAGGAGTGTGGGAAGAGAAAAACGTTCACCCAGAAGAACAAATGAAGCAACCTGGGCTGCTGCCAAAGGAGCACTCATCTCTATTTATTCCATGAAGGACGGAAATCATCTTAGCAAGAAAAGAAACTGCTGTGGGATAGTGTCATGCCTACACTACTTCCTACACTGCTTTTTTTCTTTCTTCCAGACTTCACGACATCTCTCTAAAAAGCTTCTGTACTCACAGATGATAAGCAGCTATGTCCTACCAAACTAACTGATTTTTTTTTTTTTTGTAATGTTGGCAACACAAGGAACACTCTGACCTCCTCATCTACTTGCTCTGAACATGCTGTGTGTTCAGAGACTTGATTTTCAGTACTTAAAAAATGCTGTACGAGGTGTTTGTTGAGATACTTGAGTGTCTCAGGATGCCACTCATCCCACAGCCCCTACAGAAGGGTAGGGAACACAGCCAGCCATGTACTGGCCCATGCGATGTGGGGGGAGGATGTGGAAACCACGGCTGATGTCAGCACTAAACCATCCCTATCTCCTCATGGGGGACAGGCCTTCCCAGGCCAATTACTGTGCTCAGCGCTGTGGAGGGGCGAAGCTGGGCAGGAAATGCGCTGTGGAAGAGGCTTTTCCCACGGTAGTGGGATGAATTCTCTTCCATGAGGGATCCCTCTGCAACAGGGAAGAGCTCCATGGAAACAGAACAGGTTCCACCATCTCATCCCCTTCTACAGACATCTCCCAGAGAAAGCACACTGGTAAGGCAGGGCAGTAGATTATAGATATATTTAGGGCAAGTCCACACTGGAGCAAGCAATATAGGCCAACACTCTGCCTTTAGCTTTTTTTGGCTATTGGCTTTCCTTTTCGGAAAGCAGGAAATGCCAAGGATTGTGTCATGCTTTTTTTCCTGTTTTTTTTTTTGTTTTGTTTTGTTTTTTGGGGTTTTTTTTAACACCTTAAGACAATATAGCAGACACATTAGAATAAAAACAGATCTGCAGCTAAAACCTCTCCTAGCATGTCTCCATCTCTCACTTGCATTTACCAAGTTGGTTAAATGAGCAGGCCAGTTTCCCCAACACTCTCTACATAGGCATGGGCATTATACAATTACTTGGTATTAGAGCTGTGAACTAAAGCCACTTTAATTACAAATGAGTGTTCACACAGGGTTTTAATGTTGTTTAACTAGAATGGCCTTAATTCAGTGTACTTTAATTCACTTTAGTGCATTTAAAGTGGTTTAACTAATCTGTTTTGAATTTATTCCGCCAGTTCATTGAGATTAATTTCTCAATTGTAAGCAACAACAAGGCTAGGTTGATTAAAGATTCATCACAATTTCCTCCATACTAACATTGTGACCCCTTATTTCATAATTAAAGACTTTCAACACTGCCTTTATATTTGGTCCAATTCACAGAAGCCAGCAGTGTAGAGGCCAAAAAGACACAGCTTGCTGATCCTTGGCTTATTGCAGCAACCAACTCAATATAATCAGTGCCAGGGTTTGGAGAGCTGTGGTTGAATAATACATAGCTCAGGTATGTCTGCACACCTCAACTTCCACAGGTTACATGGGGGCAGGTGCTAGAATTCATCAGAGCAGCTCATATCACACAGCAAAGAGAGACGGAAAGCACAGAATAGAAAGGATTTGCTTAACAATTGGGTTGGATATTTTTTCCCTGCCCATGAATGCAGATCTAAGCTGTGCTAATCAGCAGTGAACACCAGAGTCCTATTGGGTTAAAGTCAAATAACAATCCATTTATTCCCTTAGTTGTTACCAACTCAGCAATCTCCATCTTACACAGCAAGGAAACATTCCCAGATGTAAGGGGGTCCTCTAAATTGGATGTTCTTATCCCTAGTTTCTCCATGATGCTGGCTCAAAGCCTCTGTGCACTACAGCGATGAAAAGAATGAGACACTCTCACCAAATTCAGTTTCCACTGACAGGTCCCCACAGACTAAATCTTTATTAAATGAGGCTTAGCTCAGAACTGGCAGCTTGTCAAATGAGCATTCTCACTGAAAAGGCGGATTTCCTTTCTGGGGATTCTGCAAATTCTCTTGTAGGACTCTAAAAAAACCCCCACCACCATGGATGCATTGGTGTTCATGCAGGTCTTTGCCCCAAATCCCAGAGCAGCAGAACGTGTAAGGAATCCTCATGGGAACAGGCCTTCAGCTTTAGAATGTTATTTCTTCCTAGTATTCCCAGCTGGACAAAGTTACAGCCATTAGTCAGCTTTGTTAAAAGGCAAGAATCAGATAATTATTTGGGATATTGAGGTGAAGGGCACCAAAAGGGTAGCTGGAGGAATTTGGCAGGTATCCTGCACCACTCACATCCACACTCAGCTTGCCCAGCTCACCCATGGCAGATCCACACAGTTCCACCACACACTCCTTTCCCACATCGGACTGGCTCACACATTCACACCCAACAGTGGTTCCTCTCCTCGAGGTCTTTTAGAAGCCACCTGATTTCCTTGGTTAGAAAACTGTATCATCCATTAATGTCTTAAGACACAGGCTCCTCATGAGGAAATTTTCCAGGAAACTGGATAATGGAAAGAAACCCCATGCTATAAAGGAAGTATGAATTTAATGCTTCTATAGCTCAGGGCTAAGCAAGCACTGCCTGTATTACCTGGCTCGTGCTCAAGTGCTGTATAAATTCCCATGCCAAGACAATTCCCCAGCCCCAGCCCTCCAGCAGGAGCTCAGCTGTGCTCCTGCAGGCCTGGAACTCCCTGAAGGCAAGACGTGGCACTGCCTGCAGGCAGGGACCTGGGCACACTTGCAGAGCCCAGCACATGAGTGAGGCAGCACTGGTGTGTCTCAGAAAAGGGGGGGGGGAAAAAAAAAAAGCAAGCAGGAAATGCTTAGGCCTGAAGCCCAGTGATTTAATCCAATTTCCATCCTTTTTTCCCTTCCCCCTCCTACAACGTGCGCTCTAAGAGACAATACACTTCATTTAGAGGGGAAAAACATGATCTCTCCTAAGTGCCTGTCCTTACACTCTATCAAGCCAAGTGCTGGGACACTGCTTTTTTCAATCTATGATGGCCATTCATGCTCTGGCACAGACAGCAGCCTCAAGGATTTTCTTCCGAGACCCCAGCTGTACAGAGTCTGTGCTTTACTCCACGTTAGCTGCTCTTCAGCTATTGCTGTTCCTTGTTAGATTCGGGTTTCAAAGCCAAGTGTCCATCCCGCTCCTGTGAATTTTAAGAATTCCCCACAAAAATTGGGCCTTCCAGCAGAGGTAATTACATGCATCATCTACGTCTCCTGTTCTTCTGCAGAACCTAAACCCTGTCCTTTCCAGCAGACATGGCACCCGTTCAGATTAAATGCAGTATTTAGGCTCACAGCAACTTCTTGATCTTCTTAATCATCTCTTCTTAAACCAGCCAACCAAATCTGAACTGATCGGCCATTATGGAGTTTGAAGACACTGAGCCCAATCCTCAGCTCTGATGTCCTGGCAGGGAGGACACTGCAAGCTGCACACACCAGTCACCAGCATTTGGCCATTTCCATTGGAAGAGGATAAACAAGGCACTGGGGAGGGACAGGAAAGAGCAAGGAAATGAGCAGAGCCACCCCAAAGGGGAACAGAAAACAAATACTTGTCCCAGTTGTGGAAACTTTCCCCAACCCATCAACAGGGATGGCAGTGTTTCCATGAGCATAACTGCTGTAGATAACGTGGTTCTGCTCCCTTCTGCCATTATTTTGCACTATTTTGAACTTGCTGGTTTGTCTTCAGGCACCATTTTAATCCCGTTTATGTCTTGAGCGTTTTGGCGCTGAGCATCTACAGCTGCATGCTATAAATGCGAGCATAACATTTGCTGCACTGAACCACAAAAGTTGTACAGAAAAACAGAAAGAGAATCCAAATTGGAATGGAAACTCTTAACATCAAATTGTTACTAATGTTAGACTTGAAAGGCAACTTAATGTTGCCTTTTTTTAATGTATACAACTTGTTCCATATCATTAGCACAATGAAGAGGTCTTTTTCTAAACTGCAGCTATTAGGAAAATGTCTAAGTGAGAAGCTCTAGCACACACTCCAGCATTTGGAGGCACCCGAGTTTAAAAAAAAAAAAAAAAAATTAAATTAATTAGAAGGAAAAGAGATATTTTCTAGCCAAGATTACAAACCCACTGCAAATGGCTTCATAAACTGCTTTTATTAGCACGGAATGGACAGGAAGGTGAGTAGCAATAATTTGGCTTCTGCATTTATGTGTCAGTGATAGCAACGGATCATTTTGGTGTACTCAGGTGTCTTTGACAGGGAGTTCCACATCCAGTTTGACTCCAGGTTGCAAACTGAGCAGAATCTTCAGAATAAGGAGTGAGAAGTTTTGGAACAACATGAAAATAACCAACAGGAAAACAACAGAGCACTGAGTTTCCATAATATTTACCCTATCCAGCTTCACTGGCATTTGTCTACACAAGTGAAGCAGGTCAAAAGGCTGTTTACACTGCAAAAACTTAGTGCAGCTCATAATGCACCATAAGCCTACTACAGGGTGAGAGAAGCAGCCCTCCTGATTACACTCGCAAATGACACTGGTCTGGCTGCCCCGAGGACTGACCTCTGGGAGGGGATAAAGAACAAAATCAAAGGCACACTGCCCTACATCTTCAGAAAGTCATGGCCCACTGTGCTACAGACAGCAGCCCACATGACATCTTCCTTAAAATAATTTGAAGTCAGCTTTAATGCAGTATGTCGGTCATGTGGAGAGGCCATGAGGAGCTGGGAAGGGGCAATATCCCATAGGGACAGCTTCTGTAAGTCGGGGAAGGGAGAACAGAGACCTCTGACCCATCTATTGACTGTGGACCTGCACTGACCTCCTTGCACAAACAATGCAAACGTGCCATTTAACTGCCAGAGACAAACAAGTGCCACGCTTCTCACCACAAATTCACTCCGAACTGCCTCTTTCAAGACCACTACAGTCAGAGTTTTAAAAAAATAAATAATTAAAGAAAAAAAAAACAAAAAAAAACAGGGGAAAGAAAGGGAGGAAATCTCTTCCTTCAACTTAAAACTGTACCTTTCCTTCCCACAAAAGAGGCTCCTTCATGTGCAGGAAACATTTCCATATCAAGTCTTCCTTAGTTTTATTTTGGGGTTGAGTTGCCTTTTTTCCTTGTCTTTCTTTAAAGAAGAAAGAAGCTCTCAAAAAACCCCTCAGGGACAAAGACTACCAATATTCACTACTGAGAACCTTCAAACCCATGAAAAAAGATACCATAGAGGGACTAACAGAGGAAGCAGATCAAAAAAACTATCCAAGCTAGCCAAGACCCACCACAGTCACAGCTGGAGCCCATGTCTCTGCACCACTGACAACACTGGGAGAGTCATTAACCACTTCTCCTCAGCCTGTGCAAGGGAGGCTAGGGAGCTGAGAAAGGCCTCCTGCAGGCTCCTCGCCAAATGTGAGAAGGGATTAGGGCCTCCTCAGGCTGCTAGCCTGAAGGGAAATGCAATCTGAATAGGGAGTTTTCTTTGCAGCTCTCCCCACCGGCAGTGCAGAGCTGCAGATGGTCCTCTCAGCAAGCAGGGTCAAGTTCCCCCTCAAGAGCAGCATTCTGGTGAGTGGTCACTGCCTCACCCCTCTGCTTATGCTCCCCAACATCATCCTGATAAAAGGGGAGCAGACACTTTTAAAATGCACCTCCTGAATGCCATTGCTGAGTGAACAGGGGCTCAGCTAATAGCAGATGCACTTACAGAATAAAACCCTTGCAGTTACAAGGCAAATGTGACGCCCTAACACATTCTCACAGAGGGCATCAATCTCACTCTGTGGCTCTGGTTCTGAGCAGCTCTTCTTGCAGTTTCTCCATTTCCCCACGGGGCTGGGGGAAGAGGGGAATCTGTCTCCTTTCAACTGTTTCAAAGCTGTTTAACTCTCTTAGGGTTTGCCTGCAAAGCTGAAAGCTGTCATGGACCACTGGCCTAAAAAAAGTTAAAGTACTTGGTTTATATAAACTATTTAAAGACAAATACACCCCACTTTTAGCTTCCTTTACCACCAAGTTTGGGAATACGTAGGACACAGGGCTATTTGGCTGTAATAGAGGGTTACATCAGTTAAAAGGAGGAGGTGTTTGCCCCACTGTGCTCTAATAGGATTTTTCATTAGTTGCTTTGCTTTCCCAGGACATACACATCATATCCACTAGAAATCAATGCATTTTATAGGTAATTTAATACACACACAGCCTGCCTTCAGAGGTCCTTTTATCCTGCTCATGAGATCAGTGCTGGTAGGCTTCCTCGAGTTCCTGCACTGATATTCATTCATTCAGCAATTCTTCTGAACCACAGAGATTGATTTTTCAGGAAAGTTCCCAGAGTTCTCTTAGAGGTTCTGCCTGCACTTATGTCATGGCTATATTTAAAGAAGGAATCCCACTAAAGTGGTTTATAACGTGCTCTGACAGGACAGTGTAGACAGAGCTAAATCCTATTAAGCTACTTAAGTTGCCTTCCCCCTCTGAAGTCATCTGTCAAATGCTGGTCCTAGACACAGCAGCCAACTATCAAACTAGCTTATCAACAGCCATGCTTAAAATACCAAACAAAACTATGAAATGCAATCATCACACACATAAGGCAGAGAAACTGGGGCAGTGTGCTGTTCCAGTAACCTCCTGGGATCCCAGAGGGTGGAGAAGGTGGTGATTAGCTTTTATTACAGTTAGATTGTAACCCACTTGCACACCACTGGACTTTATTAAAGAGAAAATAAGAATGACTGTGTCTTTAATGTTAGCCTTGACTCTTCTGAAAGGATTGTATGGACAATACAAGAATGTAAGGCATACTTCTAAAATAGAGATCACACTAACAGGGCAGGAGGGGGTACCTGGGAAAACAAAGCACCATTCAGCCTTAACTCAGCACCCCACGGAGAAGGCGGAAAGCAGCATTCATGGTTATTTCATCTCCTTTCCCAGTAACTCAAAAATAGGCACCACAGAGGTCTGAAAGATTAATTCCCATAAATGTTAAATGTCCACATTTAAAGCTCCAGCTTCATAGCATTCACTCCACTATGTCAACGTTACTGCTGCTGTGTCAACATGTTACTGAGATTTCAGAGACAAACCTCAGTTCCACAGATTCCATACAATAGTAGAAAACAATAGGCTGGAAAAGACCTCTGGAGGTCACTGTAGTGCAACCTGCTGCTTAAAGTAGGGCTAATTTAATAGATGGGGTTGCTCAAAGTCTTGCCCAGGCAAGTTTCGAGTGTCTCTGATGCTCGAGTTCCCAAAGCTTCCCTCAGCCCCTGCTCCAGCACTATCAAGAAAAAAGCTCATAAGCGACTGCACCCGTGTTCCATTTTCCATTTCCCATTTCAGCTTGAAGTTGTTGTTGCTTGTCCTTTTGCTGGGCACCTCTGAGAAGCGCCTGGAACCACCTTCTCCAAGTCCCTCCTTCAGTTACACAAAGGCTGCTCACAGATCTGTCATTTCTCCTTCTCCACTCCAGGCTGAAGGGCCCCAAGTCTCCCAGCCTCCCTTCACAGGTCAGGCTCTGACCATCTCAGTGGCCTTCCCCTACACATGCTCCAGCTCATCAGCACCTCTCCTGCACTGGGGTCGCCAAGCCACGAGGCAGTCACACAGCATTTATGCTGGCACACAACTGGAACAGAGTCCATGCATGTGAAATGGCTGATGACCCCGTTTTAGGGCTACTTTCAGCTTGCTGACAGGGCTGGGCAAAGCACGAGCCTTCGGAGCTCGGGTTTGCCTCCAGCTGCATGACCCACCCCACCTGATACCAAGCACCAAGAGGTGACAGATCTCCTCCACACTGGGCAGTCGCTCTGCGGGCCTGAGAAACACAGCAAGCACCATCAGAGTCTGAGAGAGACTCAACAGCCTGCATGTTATTCCCCAAAACAATACCATGAGACAGCTGAGGGGAGAGAGGAGGAAAGGTAGGGAGAGGGGAAAAGCAGCAATAGAGAAGTTATATGCTTCAGACTGAAAACAAGGCACCTCTGGAGTTATTCAGCAAGCCCAACTGCACGGATGCTCCTGCATCCCATTGGCTGCTGCCTTCCAGAGCTGCACAGCAACGAGCCCGGGAGGTGGGAGGCTGCCAGCTCGCATGAGAGCTCCCTGCTCAACCCCTCCTCTGCATCCCCACAGCCCGGCCCGGCGAGCACTGCCACCGCTCCAGCTCATCCTGCCCAGCTCATCCCAGTATTGATCGCCTGTCCCCAGCCAAGGTCACTCGGGGAGACAGCCAAAGGAGACAGTTATCACAACAAGAATACAGGATAATCACATGCTCTATCTTCGTCCACAGCTCAGGTTTTCCTTGACAAGCGGGAAGGCAGAACTGCAGAAATAAGGAGGGGGTGGACAGGACGGGGTGAGATGTGCAGCTGTGCTTGTGCCCGACACGGCTCAGAGAAGTGCTGACACCCAGAAGGGATTAATACACCTCAAAGGCAGCACTACACAGCACAAGTGCTGCTTCTGTAGGTGTTTCACTCCATTCATTTAGGAAAGTGAGGGAGGAAGTGATCTCTATAGAGAAAGCTACCCAGCCTCAGCTTCCCTATGAAAGGGTTGCAATCCCAGCATTCCAGACCACACCAAAGTTCACAACAGAAGATCAAAATTCTCACAGAACAAGCAGGAGAGGGTACAGAAACTGGCATCTTGTGGGAAAGCAATTGATCCAGCTGTTGGGCTCACCACCACAGACACAGAGCAGGTCATGGAGCCTGCTGTGGATGTGGAGGAGCAAAGTTAGTTCTGCTGCCTGAGCACCACAGCTCACAGCAGGAGAGCTTGTTACAGCTCCTCTTGCACAACAACCTAAACCAAATCCCCATCAGATCCAAGCAAAAATTAATCTAAGACACAGAACGTGAATGCAATGATTTGCAGGCTCTATCACAACAAAGGTCTCGAATTCTCTCCACCCAAAACCCAAGTCATTATCTTCCAGGAGTGCTCAAAGCCAAGAAAGGAATGAACTCCTCTGCCCTATTTCCCAGTATGTGCAGCAGAAGCTCATCTCCTGAGCAGTCAGTGTTGATCAGGTGCATCTCCTCAGACAGTGAAGTCGCACAGTGCTCACTCTGAGCTTGGCCCACTCACTGAGCCAGCAGGGGGAAAGCAGCAGCACCTCTCCCTTTTTGCCATTACACAGCTGTACTCACAGCAATTGTTTATGCAGCCAGGAACACCTACCTGCTTCCCACTATTTATAAACCAAAAGCCAAACCACTGCAGAAACAACTGAGTTTTTGTGTCACTGCCTGCCCTAAATTGCCTGCCCCTCAGCTGATCAAACAGCACAGAGGTAGACAAGAAGCACTAGCATGAAGTCAAATAGATAAGCTTGGCTCCTGACGACTCAACTCTGCACTGAAACAGGAGACCCTGAAGCAATCCATGCTGCCAGCTCTGTTGGGGATAGAACAAAGAGCAGATTTTATATCTTAAAGACAAAACCCACAGATTTCCTGCACGCAAACATACACACACCCATTGCTGCTATGGTTGTCTCAAACAGGGAAAAGCTCCAAGAAATACAGCACCTTCATATACTTTCTTGTCAGAGGGGAGTAGATCCTGCCAGCCTACTCAGTACTAAAACAATTTAAAAGTTTTTAGGGACTAAGTGTACAAATTCATTTCAAAATCTGCCACATCTGCTGTTGGTTGCTTTGAGCAAAACTACTTGTAAAGACATTGGATAAGCAGACAGCTAAATATTACATTTGTTTATTACTTGGCAGTAGCCAGAAAGGTCTGTAATCATTTATATGGGCACAGTTCTCAAGCTTATAAATTACTGTTATTTCTGAATCAACTTACTTTTACTTCAACAAGAAAAAAAAACAGGTAAAAAGCATAGTTTTAGTAAGTGAGATCTCCCCAGTTTTGACAAAGTACTATTTTCCTCATTAACAGCTGCCGCTACATATGAAGGTGTCAGACTTTCTTCTCTCTCTTCTCCAACATCACAGCTGAACATTTAGCAACAGAAGAAAAACAAGAAAGCCACCATGAAAAGTTGTGACAGTTGAGCCTGTGATGGGTGGTGTGGCTCTCCCTGGGCTTAAGCAATCCCTCACCACATCACTGGTGTGGTCTCTGAGCTGGAGACAACGCCACTCTTACCAGAACAGCCAAGAAAAGGAAACAGCAGGTAGCACAGCTGCTTCCAAAATCTGTCATTGACCCCATCCACAGAGGGAAGATACCCAGGTTTTCCTCTGTTTTCTTCTCCTCTTAAAAAAAAATGGCTGTAAATCCTTATGTCCTCAAGTGAGACTGACTTTGATATCCACTACACAAACACCAAGATGTGTTGTTTAGGTGAACTATCCAGAGGTCATTGTCTCCCATCTGACCTGCTGGAGCAGTGAAGCACAGCGGACACAGCTCCACACTAACAAGCAAGGCTATTTCTGCTGCCGTGCTTGATGATCAAAGCTTTTCCCTAAAATAATAAGATCCCAGGGGCTCTAAGACCAGTTTGGTAACAGCTAGGATGGGAAGAAGACCTTTCCCTTTTAGGATGCTTAAGATGGAAGCAAACACCACACAAGCTTTGTGTTAAACTGACGCACAGCAGCAAGAATGCCTCATTAAAACCTGCAACTAACTTAATCAAGGAATTCTAATATTCATAACTGAGCTTAAAAGCACAACCCTCTGGGATACTAGAGAATTTCCCCTCAAAGACTGTTCACCTCATTGACAGTCATGTTGCTTTTCATAATCTTGTTCACAAATTCAATCAAGCTCCAGATAAAATCTAATCAAGTTGGACAAGCTGAATTGCAAGGGCTGTCGTTTCAAGTCCTCTAACGGGAGGTCAGCTCAAAGTAAGCCTCTGATGTCCCAGGACTTGAGCAGGATTATTTCATGTCGTTCATTGCTGTAGGCACCAAAGATCATTTTAGCTCCCCAAACTATTTTTAATACTCACTCTAGTGGAGCATTTGATCTCTAGACAAGCTAGGTTTAGTCTTCGGTCCTTTTTGCTCGAATCCTTAGTGATTTCTCCAGGCACAAAAGTGGCTCTCTCAGGTATAGAAAAGAACAGCTATTCACAGAACTTCATTATTATAATTGTTCTTCAGCTGAAGTTTGTCCCTCTGGAAAACATCACCATCCCTGAGAACTACTGCTAGCCTGAAGATACTGACCATCCCAAAGCAAATATAAAAGCACCCAGACTGCCAGGGCAAAGCATTAAGGAAGACCTCATCATTCACATTTAAGACATGCTGGTCACTTCAGTCTGTCCTCTGGAGACACCCTTTTCCTTTTCTTCTCTCCCCTCAACTGAAAAAACAAAATTTAAGCCATAGTCAAGATTTAGATCCTTTGGCTACTCCCCAGCAAATAGGCATTAGGAAAAATTTACTCCCACAAAAATTAAATAAGAGAAGAAGCCCTTTTATAATTATTCAATGCAGACTAAAAGATTCAGAAGCATCAACATAACTTATGATCTTGAAAATAAAACTCTTAATTCTTTTGAATGCAGGCTGATACTGTAAGAAAAAAACTCTTCAAGTGGTTCTTGGTTCTAAAGTTGACTTAAAATTCCATCCATGGAGCCCAGGAATAACTGGATAACACTTAAATACCATACATGACCATGTCACATACGTGACATTGCAAACCAGTGTGACTGGGGTTAAAGCAAGTCCGGCCATATCCCATGTGTGGCTGTCACCTGACTGCCTTCTTTCTATTCACCAAACACGTAAAAATCCTTATTCAGACTGATAGATCTGATGCAGATTCAAGGCAACTCTCTCTATGAAAGTGGTGTTGATGAAAAAAAAATGGTTTCATAACAATATTAGTCACAAATTTTATTACAACGAAAATCTTCTGAGGAGAACACCACTTGTTCCCATCATCATACTTCCATGGATAACAAACAATGAATGGTCCCACTAGCCAAATTCTGAACACTTGAAAAGTCATTATTTCTCAGCTACTGAACAGATAAACAGAACTACCAAGTTTCCAGCCAGCAAGCCACTCCCCTTCTTCCTCTTGTTCAGCATGTGTAGCTCAGGTCATTTCCGACTTTGATTCCAGCAGGAAGAGCTATTTCAGCCAGTGCCCAGAAATAAGAAACCCAGAAACCCAGACTGACTGGCTGCACTGCATTAAAAAAGCACTTGGAAAAAAGGCCACTGATTAAAGGGAGGCTGCCTTTATCTCCAACACACCAAATATCTGAAAGGATGTTCCCTCCCAGACACTTCAGTGTATGACTCTTGGTTCCCTTCCTTTCTCTTTTTTTTTTTTTTTTTAGTAAAGTCTCTATAAAATAAAGTGTTTGTTCATTTAACTGTTTATCCAGCCAGCTTCAAAATTAAAATATTTCTATGCTGTCTCCACTCCAGGGTGGTCCCTAGTGGCTATCTCCAATATTTTACATAACAACATGTCTTTCTAGAAACTAAGCTCTAGGGAAAATGAAGAGGTAAGGAAGCTCAAGCCTATTTATCAGGCTTGACACTTCCTTTCGGAATGCAGCACTGGAAAACCATTTCCTTGACAAATGGATGGGCCTGAACTGAGGCGCACAGCCCCGTATCTCGCTTTCAACCTCATTACTCTTCTAAAGAGGTACAACTCTGAAGAGGGCTTCAAAATGCAGATGGACTTACAAGAGGGGAGCTTGCAGGGAGGGTGGGGACTGGAGCTACGTTACAGACACCAGCCGAGCTCCAGGGCTCTAGTGAAGATTCATCTGTGCCACTGCTTGTCCAGCTGTGAAGTGGCATTACACCCCCACCTCAGGCACTGCCACACATCCCATTTCACAGGTCACATCCAACACTTTCATGCACTTTGGTGAGGAGCAGATGCACACACACCACCCAATGAGAGCATCACAACACAGATAATCTACTGCTGTAGAAGGGAAAAATTGATCACCCTCTCACGTGGCAACAAGAACAGCTCAAGACTGTTTAAGTGATGGAGAGTATGGTCTTCAGGGCAGAGAGAAACAAAGAGAGAATAAGTTCTGAAAAGGATGGGTTGATGTTAACACTTTGAGAGGAACATCCCCTGCTCAGCTACAATTCTGCAGGTCACAAATTAACCAGAAATAAAATGCTATTACAGACCCCTTTCACCAGCAGTCCAGTGGGTTGTTCTGTTTGCTCTCAGGATTATTTCTGAATCCAAAGCAGAAAGAAGCCATAACAGGCAGGAAACAGCTCATCTATAAGCCAAAACCAGAAGTGTGTTTTTTCCATGATGGTTGAAAAAAAGCTACGGTTTAGAAAAGCCTACGGGGTCATCTGAAGACTGAAGTCAGCCAGTAACCTTTTATTTGGTTCTTTATTTCTGCTTCTTGATTCAGCACTCCAAGATATTCCAAAGGGAGATTCAACATCATGGCCCACACTTTTCCACCCAACTCTTAGTGCTGAAGCACTATGAAGGCACAGGGACTTTGTTTCTATCTCAGGTTTATGCCAGGCCAGGGTCATAACAATTCGTCTGCCACGAATATCCAGTGTTTCACGCCTGGATCAGGTGCTCAGTCTGGTTCACTGGGCAGCTGTTCAAACACCCTGGCCTCTGGCTAGCAGGGGTGCTCCTGTGCATACCAGGCCTAGTTACACTATAACTGGAATCAGACCTACCTCTGAGCTGGTGCTAAAACCTGTTTCCAGCCTAGTCAGTTCCTTTGTTTAATCACTGAGCAGCCCCAGAGTGCAAAGTGTTCCAGTCACCCACCTGGACCACGACCTCAGGAACCACAAACTTCCACTTCACACAGGTGTGATTAAAAGGCCTAAAGCTGTGAATTTTATTAGGGACGGAAGAGTTACATCAGTGTTGGAATTCCTCCATGCAGGACCTCAGATTTAGGTGCCATTTACACAAACAAAGACTCAGTGTTGAAACCCTAACCTTGTACTATTTCTCTGCTGACGTCTTGCCTGTAGGTGCCTATCACAGACAAACATCCATGTTCACAGCCCAAATCTAATTTTAAATCCTGCTCAGTATGTTAGAATACAGTGCTATCCATTCCTTTATCTCGTTCAACAAGCTATATAATGAGTGCTGGATGCAGTTTCACCATCACACACAGGTCTTGGCACTGCAGCACTGATACAGCAGTGCCATTCAATGGGAAATCAGGACCAAAAAAAGTCTTCAATGTCATTAAAAAATAAAGGAGACTTTGAGCACACAGTTACAATGCCAGAAAGTGCTGGTCAGAATCTCCCTCCCCATGATATTTTAAAAAGAGATTTGCAACTCTGTAGAGAAACATTTTTCAAAGATTCAGATCACAAGTACAAACCTTGCAGCAAAGTTTGTGCTCCATATAGCTATGTGATTTCCTGGTGTTTCAGTGTACACACAGACAAACCTAAAGTCAGTTTGTTCGCATGGATATCTACAACAAAGGTGTTTGATTGTTTGGGAGTTTTAAAAACAATTTCAAAACTCTCGTCCAACTTGTAAGGAAAGTGACAACATTAAGTTTTCTCCTGGGCTCTTCGAGTATATCTAAGCACCTGCATGTTGCAAAAAGAACCTAAATAAAAAACCACCAGCAACAACAAAACACTCAAACCACACAGGACTTGAGAACACACAGTTTATCTGGGTTATTAGAAAAAACAGTCTTTCCAAACACAGCACAAGGGAGGAAATATTTTGCAATGCTCCACAGTTCCCAGAAGAGTGACCTCTTCTAGCACCAGCCCCAGCCTGTGCACTGCAGACTTGGACACCATCAAATCCTTCTGCACTTCACAGATGCAGAAGAGGAAGTGGTGACACTTCAGGCAGCCAAAGCTTTCCTTTTAAGTCCAGGATTGAAAAAAGTGCAAGACAGCAGAATTATAAGTTGCTTGATCATAATTCCAGCAGGAAACACTCTGCTCTTATCAGCATTGCTTCAAGCCACCCTTGTCATGCTAATCCCGTAACTTGTGAACGCTGAAGCGCCCTTGATAGAGGACCATTGTGAGAAACCAGTCCTTCAACATTTGTTTTCATAGCAGCTACATCTGGGGAAGAAATTCCTGCAAAGCTTCTACCTCTCAGCAGAGCACTGCTTGGATCAGTCTGAGAGGCAGAAATGCAAAGTCCACATGTCCTGTGGAAACTTCAGCTGCTTCGAGCTTCACAGACCCACACCTTGTAAGTGCGTGCAACCCAGCGCTCTGCACTGAGCCGTGCGTCACTCGGACACAGCCACTGAGCAGATTTCATTACTTGGCACTGCTGCTCCAGTCTGGCCTGGAGTACCAGTGTTAGCATGGCAAGCAGCTCCCCTGTTACTGTCACACCTGATAAGCAGAGAGGAAAGCCTTCATCCTGACATGCCTTCAGCTGGAAACGCTGTTGTATGAGGACCATTCCACGCATGACTTACGTAATGCTACGAGGTGCACTAAATACCAACTTTTGTCCCGGAAAAAAGTGAGCCCCACAAGCCAAAAGCAAAATTTGTGCCTTTTAGAAAAGGCACTGACTACAAATTGATTTCCCTACTTGTGATAAACTTACCCTTGGCAACCTTTCACTGTGTATTTCACTGGGAAATTCAAGCCACTTTGGACACTTGCTGTTGATAATGGAGACTTCCCCTACTTCTCCACCCAGTAAAAGTCTGTTTATCTCACAAGTGCAGTTCTGCATTCTGAAAGCATCACATCCTCCCACCAACAGACAGCCACTAGCCACTAGCAGCCCTGGGCCTTTGACCTTGGAAACCTTAAACACACTGAAGCCTTCCTTCAGAGAGGCAACAGCACTACTCAGTGAGGACAAAACTATAAAGAAGTAGGAGGAGGAAGTACATTTTCTTTCACATCCCAAATTGGCTGATAGTTCCCCCCCTCACAGTGTATCCTGAGCTATTCTTCCCACCAACTCCTTTTTCTCTTGTCTTTACCTAGGTATGCTGAGATTAAGGTATATATTGTGTATTTCTGTGTCTTCTCAATGCTACCTTTGGATTAATAACCAGTGCTTTCTATCCACGGAGAATCACAACAAGACAGAAGCACTACAGTAGACAAGCTTGACAGGCCAAGCCCAAGGTGTTGCACAAGCACCCAACAAACCTCAAGGGAAAGGCTTCTTCACTCAAAACAGCTGCTGTGGCCACAGCCCCGACAGGGCACCTGCACAAGAACAGCCCCCAGATGAGGATTCAGCAGCACCTGCTGAAGAACAGGCTCCAGTGCTCTTGCTCACCAGATCCTCACTTGGCCCTGGGAGGGACTTAGAAAAAGGGCTTGGCTTGTGGGTTAGAAGTTTTTCTCCAATACGTTCACAACTACTGACTGGCAGATTTTGGGTTACCGTGTGTTTCAGAATGAAAACCCAGGAGCCACAGACTCTTCAGTCTGCTGTTTTAAGCCTCACATCTCAGGTTAGAAACACAGCCCACAACACTCAAACTGGAAGTACGAGGATGGATCCAGCAAAGGAGGAAGAAATCCAATGGACAACCGCCAGCTGCCTCCTCCACTTACTACGCCGCACTCATCTACTTCAGCTCTTTGAAGCAACACAGAGTCAGGAGACAGTTCTGGCCTGAAAATTCTTGGGAAGGACTATTTAACCCAGCCTCCCAGACAACATTCAGGCCATTGATAGCTGAGCAATGGGTCATTCCTGCTATGCACCATCCCTGTGGTTGCTCTGACTTTTGGCCTATCATTCAACACACACCTTGTGGTACCTTGAAACGACTTTTGTGTGTTTGCAACATCACCAAGGTTGGCCACTTCCACTAACAACAACACAAATAGCATTTATCAGTCCTGCAGGGAGTACTTACATAAACTTAAAAATTAAATTAGGCTACTTAAAAACAGCTGTTAGTGCCAGATCAGCATTCTCCCTCAAAGGTTCCAGAATAACAAATGCAGAAATACATGGTATCACCTTTTCTTGCTGCTGTGGTTCCCAAAACACATTTTCATCAAATCTACACCAGGAACTGGTGCTTAGTTACTTATTTGCCATTTGCCTGCTGTGTTTACTTTTATTTCAGTGTCTTTCAGTTCACTGCTTCAGCTGGGTGGACTTTCAGCCACCTTATCTTGACTAGTGAACCACATTCCTTGGCTTTATAGTAACCTTCAGCGCTAAAACCTACAGTTACCTGCGTGGCTAACTTTGCATTTGCAAACAGCTTTTCTGAAGCACCAAATACCTCGTTACATGTGCAGATCAGCAATTTGCCCGTTTGGAACATTATCACAAAGCAGGATTCACCAGTGTATAAAGCAGAAAACCCCCAGGCTAGCTGTGAACTCTCCCATAAAGGTTGCCACAAAAAAGAGCCAGGTGCATAATTTTGCATTTGAGTAGTTTTATACAGATTTTTAAGCCAGGCCTCCCCATACACTCAACTTGCACTTGAAAGATCTCAGGCTTGAGATCCACCCTTCCCTACAGGGAATTTTTCTTTCTATTCTTTACAGACAGGTATTTTGAGCATCATTTGTGAAGGTATTTTCAGTGAGCATCCTGATCAGGAACCTGCCCCAGTGTAGGACTCACAGTGTCTCTTACTGGAGCTCATTCTCTAATTAGGTGGGGCTGTCAGATCTCACTGATTGCAGGACCAGCAGTAAAAATACAATAAAAAGAAGAGAGTCATGTCCTCCTCAGCAGTTTTGTATCACTACTAGTGATCAGGATCCCTTTCCACAAACTCAGCTCTCCAAAAACACCATCACTACAAAAAGTAGTTTGGGCAACAATACAGAGTTAGAGCCATTCTGAGCAAGCCCATTAGATTAGTGGGAAACATTATCTTGACTCCCAGCCTGGACAGAAAGCTGGATCTTTGACGAGAGACTTTTCACAGCACTTAAGGGCTGGCAGCAGTTGCCCAGAATTCTTCACCCTTTTAGCAGGTGTTAAAGCTTCTGGGAGAGAGCCAAGCAGTACTTTTGACTGACTGAAGCAATCGAGTCATTCGTTACATCACCCAAACACTGCAAAGAGTGAGAGCAATTCACTGGAAAGAAGTTTTGAGCAGCCCCATGATAAGATACCCTGAAGCCACAGACCAAATATCTGCAATAACTCCCATGTTTTCATGCTGCTTTTTATTGAATGAAAGGAAGTGGTGCATAAACTGCAGAACAAAGTAGAGCAGAGCAGCTGCTCAAACACTCTTACAAAGCACTCAGTAACTGTTCTCACTTAAATCTATGCAGCATAAAACCAACTACAATACCACTGGCAGTAACTGTGTGCAAGTAAAGTAGTTCTCTTTCCTTTACATGCCTGCAGAAGAACATTACAAGACACTGTTTGTCTTCTCTGCAGAAGGAGCTAAAGACAGTAGCTTTTGATTTTGCTGGTTCTTCCCATCATCTTCGACAATAAAACAGCTCAAGTTTGTACTAAAAGAGAGCGCAAGCTTGAATGTGTATTGAGAAAGTATTTTAATTTAACTCTACAGACAGCATTAGTGGGGAAAAAATGCAGTAGTTTATCACAGACAAACCTTACTCTCTGCAGGCTGGAGGATAAGTGTCCGTGATTGGGAAGTGGAAAGAAGGAAGGCAAGAGATGGCTAGAATGTGTCCCTGGTGCCTTCAGGGTTTTAATCCCATTAGCTGAGACAATGCAGCCTGGTGCACTTGCACCTTGAGATCAGTAACAGGCTCTCTGTAGGGTTTACCTTGCCTTGCTAACAACACAGATTCACCTTCTTAAGGCTTTGTAGCATTAGTTTAAGGACACACCACACACGTGAATCTGGGCCCTTCCTCCTCCCCTGTTCTCTGGTGACACAGCCTCTGGGTGTCACACACACATCACTATTTACCCTGCTCTGCTCCATGATAATGACGGTATTTACACGAGGGGGCACTTCCTTCCTGAATTCTCTGTGCCTCCATCCTGTCTAGGTGCCATAATCCTGTTTATGACATGCTGGTTGCTATGGAAATGATTGTATTGTCACTAGATCATGCCCTCAGGTGGAAAACATGTAAGGGAAGGCACACGAACAGGTTTTCGCATACATTTAAAGACATGATAGTGCAATCCCACATGTAATGACTAGGAGCTTTAGCAGTAGCTTCCAGACACAAAATATGACCATGAGGGATAGCATGGCCTCAAGTTTTCATTTGGTTTTCTCCTAAAAAAATGAGATTTTTTTTCATTTTCCTGTCACTGGCTGCCACTATTTAATTTGAGACAGTGCTCTACAGCTGAACAGTACAGTCCCAGCCACTTTCCCAGGCCCCTGAAAATGCTTCTGCACTCAAAACACTATCTCTGAAGATCAGGGTGAAAGAAGTGACAAGATCACGTAACCAGGCTCCACAACTCCAACTGCCCTTTTGTTGATTACTGTCTTTTATGGAGCGCGGAATTAGAGAGCAGAAGCAAGAGAGACAGATCACCTCAGATCTGACACGCTTGGTGAGACGCATGACTAACTCAGCTTGAGCCAGCAGAGCAGGGCAGCTGACGTGCCTGGAATGTGTAACCCCACTTGGAAGCCTTTTTACCAGGGGCACAGGCTTGGGGGGTTATCTGGCTGCTGCCTGGATGGTAAATACATGACAGCAAAGAGTGCAACGTTAATAGCCTAAAGACCCCGTTCCTTGTGAGCAGCTGGGAATCACAGGAGACGCTTTCCTACCTACTGAGACCCCACTCAGCAGCACTGGAAGAGCTTCAGATCTTTACAGCCAGGATTGTGCAAGAACCAGCACCCCAAGTGCAGCACTGATGGCCACACACAGTGGCCAGCACCATTCCCCCAGCTGATGGTACGTGCACACACGTGGACTCCTCCTCACCCACAGCACAGCTCCAGCCATCAGCTCACTCATCTACATCAGCTGAAATACTGTCCTGGAACACAAAGAGCCACACAGGCCAAGCCACAGGTGTACCAAGATTCTTATCCCAGTATAGCTAATGTTCTGACTACAAAAAGAACATACAACTTGCAGTTAACATCAAACTTTTCACCGTGTAGTACTTCCTTACTGCAGCGTTAGAACAGCGCTGCGGTTCTGTCTGACACGTGTCCAGCTCTTAACAGGAAAGAAATATTCCTCACTGAGAATAAAGCCAAGGACAACACCAGTTTCCAGAAGCTCTCAGCCCTGTTTACAGTTAGCCATATTCACAGCACAAGGCCATGGCCATGCACTGACCAAGGTCTGAGTGCAGCTACAGAGAAAATACTCAGGATCTCTGTTTTCCCAGGAGACATGACCAGTGACTTGTTGAAAGGCAACAGCATGTCAAAGGCTAGTTGAGCACAAACTCAAGGATAAAATCCTAGCTGATCACATCCTCAAGGATGACAGCCTTGTAGGACTAGCTTTAGTATCAAAGAAATGCTGATGGATGTGTTTGTGAGTAGGAAGTAAAGAACTAAACTGCTGGTGAATCCCATCTGAAGGCACAGATGTCAGAAAGGAAGCTCAACATTCACTACATCTGACAAAGCAGCAAATTTCGCTTTGGCAAAGAAAAACAGACACACCTGATGAGCATTCAAAGCCTATCCTTGAAACTGGTTCTTTCTTAGGAACCTTATATTTCATTTATTGCATCACATAATCAAGACCACCCTTGCTGGAGCCAGCATACATAAACCAAACCTAACAATTAAGTTAGTGATGGAAGTCCTGCCCATGGGTTATACCTGCACAACTGCATTTCACCAGTGGTATTTGTCACTGCTGTGGTCCAAGAGGAACATCTCCTCCCATCAGCAGAACATGATTCAGATCTATCCACAAAAATGAACTTGGATCTGCAGAGAACATTGAGAGGTGGGTCAATCACAGGCAGAAGATGTCATATCTAGCAAATAACTAGCAAATGTATCTAGGACAGGAGTAAGACAAGTAGCCATATCTGAGAGCAACATTTTCTTGAGAGCAAAATTAACAGCGATGAAATACTGTAGCAGCCAACTGAATTTTAATAGCTGCAACAAAATCCACACAAAAAAGGTTGAAAGGGCACTGCAGTGAGACACACGTGACCCGGCAAGCAGTTGCCTCAGTAAGAATTTCAGACATAAGATACAAGTACAGAGACAAGAAGAATTAACATGCCAGGGGGGGATTAGGGTAACCAGATCCCCATACCTTCTCATCATCCTCTGCTGGGAGAGGAGGCAAGTTCACAGCTTGTCCCTTCCTCCTTCTCCCATAACCTCCACATCACCCGAGGCAAAAGCTAAGCTGCACTAATAAAAACAGCAGAGCCAGCGTAAACTGTCCAACCTTGTTATTTACACCTCAGCAGAACGCTCCCAGCATCTACGATCATTCACACAGCTTCTCCAAGAGCCGCCTGCTAACACAAGGACCTTGGAAGCACCTCCCAGAGTATTGTTTGTCCACAAGGAGGATTCTGTCAACAGCACCTGATGTATTTTATATTCATCATCTCCAGTCTGCCATTTAATATTGAAGAATTTAAAATGCTGAAGAGCTCGTGTTTGAAGACATTTTTAGTTTGCAGCAGGTCAGGCTGAAAAAGCTCAAAAAAACCCAACCTCTGCAGTGATCAAGAGGTTCACTGCTAGACTACAAAACCTGCCCCAGAGCATGGTCTCCGAGACCAGCCAAGAAACCCAACAGGATATTTACCAAGTTGTACTTATGAGATTGAAAGGCAATTTTAACCTTGTAAATTTGCTGCTCTCGCTAATTTGCCTACTCAGGTTGATCCAAGGTTTGTTGTCTACCCTGTAAGAATTTTAAATATATACATATATAAGGAAAGGCCAGCAGACCCAGCATATCTGACCTCAGAGGCCAGGGATGAAGCCCCGTCCTACCCAAGTTCCAGGCACTACTCAGTCTCATAAACCAACAGTAACTCAGACTGTGTGGGGAGAGGATGGGAAGGACAAACAGAAGACAGCAGCCACATTCTGAAATACAAAAAGGCACACAAGAAGTGTTGTACAGTGGTTTTAAAATAGCACCCTCATCAGAAGTAAAGACTTCTGTTTAGCTACAGAAGTGTCAAACAAATCATTCCATCCTCACTGGATGTACTATCTGTGCTTTCCACTAAATCCAGACAGAAAAAGACCCAAAACACAGCTGATCCATTTTTTCCTGCCACCTACTCCAATTGAAACCGTTTCCCTCTTAAGGGAACATGAACATTAATACTTGTCATTGCCTAGCAGTACCTCCGATCTACTCTTGTGCAGTAGCTCCCATTTTTTCAAGTCCAAAGTGTTCATTCTAACCTTACTCAAGTTAAAAATCTTAAGGGGAAAAAAATGTTAAGAAAGGAAATCTATCTCTTCAATCATATTTGTCTAAGCCCAGTGGCAGCCAGCTACTTCCATCCCTAGCCTTTTTCTAGATCTGTGCCTTTCTCTGGATTGCTTGCACTTGACAGCCTGTCAGTCCAATGCTAAAAGATCGTATTTTCAGGGTCTGCCACAGCATTCACAGGGATCAGAACACGGTAGAAATAGCAAGTCCTTCCCTGAAATCCTTTCAGCCTTCCCTCTAGTTCTTCTTCTGCAAAAGAAAAAAACCTATGAGCATTTCAAAGACACCAGAAGCAGCACAAGCTTCTCTCAGAAGACCCCAATCATCTGTTGCTGGGGGTCAGCTGAACAAATTAGTTCTGAAAATAACCTTGCTTCCCATTTCAGAAACAAGAAGAGATTACAAAATAATAGAAGTTCACTATTGATTTTCTTCCCCCAGAAGACACAAAAAAAGCACCTGGTACTTTTCATTGTAGAACACTCGGCTATTCCCTAACTTCCCAAAAGCAAAATGGGAGCTGTGTGTGCAAAGTCTGCAACTGTTCTTGTTACACTTATTCCAAAATTCCCTCAGGTGCTAAAGGTTTAAGACAATATTCCATATTATGATAATATTTTCATTAGATTCTCCTTCCTCTTTTCTCTCTTTGAAAGCGACATTATTACACCTCCCAAAGGAAAAAAAATATTTATAAGCAGGACAACTCCACCCTTTCCTCTTAGTTCAACACCACAAGGCAAGATTCAGCCAGAGGTCAGGCACAACACACACTCAGCGGCTTCTTTCATTTCTATGCCCTTGCATGTTCCTCACCAAAAACCAGACCTAAGAAGAGCTCACCAAATCTGCATCTGCCAAAAATCCATGATTTCTGCAATTGATGCAGCACAGCTTATTACAGCTGCAAACGTTCCTGGACTCTGATAATTATAAGCCCATGGCTGGGTGTCTAATTAAAGGAGGAATGAATTAATGAGTTTTACCAAAGGCTTTTGAGTCACCATTATAATTCTCACCCTTAATCGGCTGCAGGACACTCAAAGGACACCGTGAGCAGGATCAAGAGCGGAGAGGGGGGACAAACCACCCCCAGCTGATGCTTCTCCCATCACGTTCCTCTCCGACATGCCCCTGTCATTCAGACCCCGACAGCCAGATCAAACCCAGCAGGAAAACGCCTGGGCTTTTTGGACAGCTGAATACAAAAACGCTTCCTGAAGCTGCCACAAAAGCACACACCGGCCTTTGAATGCCGAGAGCGGCGAGATGCCGGCGAGAGGCTCTGCAGAGCGCTGACTCCGCCGCTTCCATTCATCCCGGCCCCAGCCCCCACCCAGCGCCAACAATTACAGTTCAGTCTCAGGCTCCCGAGGAGGCAGAAATTGAAAACACGTTTTCATTGAAGCACAGCTTGAATTTCATGAATTCCATTACTCCCGACTTTCTCAGCATTTCCTGGAGTGAATACTGTAAAACCAGGGAGAAAGGGGATGGGGCGGGCCGTAGGTAAGGCAGCGATCCTGTGTCACCCCTCCGACCACGCCAGGCCAAAAACAGACTGGAGGCACTTGCAGTGAGGAGGCAACAAAGGACTATTCCTAAACTAAAGAAAGTAAGTATACACTAACCACAAGTTTAAGGAGGAGATAAAGTAACAACCTGCCGGAGGCCTCGGAACAGTAACAGCTACAGGCACAGCCCCAGCAAGAAGCATTACAATTTCAGCTGGCAACAGAAAGCAGCATCTCTTTGGCAAACTGAGGCATTCTCAGCTCCTGCAGCAAGTGTCAAAATTACCAGTTTATCAGCTACAGGAACCTGAGCACACTGGTGGACCGCAGGAAAGCTCACCCCAGGGAAAAAGCGATTATAATCAGAGAAAACAGGTAGCACCAAGCAGTTTTTCCACGTGTACGGTTGTAACACAATCAACTTTGGAATTATTCAGGCGTGCTAATTAACACCCTGTGGATAGCTTTGATACCATCGGCAATACTTTTAATGTCTCTGTCACTGACACCGTCTTCCCTCTTTCCCCAGCCCCAGCTTGGGCCTTATCTTAAGGAGCATTACATCATCTACTGCACCAAGGCCTCCTTGTAACAGACACTATTATGCAACTGAAGTGCCTCCATTTGGATTTTGGCGTTATTTTGAATTTCGGTGTTGAATAGAAGGCTTGTTTAAATTCCCTGCATGAACAGCAGCATTTTACCGCCTGAAAAGGGTGTCCGTGCACAGACACCAACACTGGCATAACAACGCGTCTGAATGTGTTACACATTTGTGAAACATCCATTCCCCACATTCCCTTTTCCCCTTGTCCAGGAATAAGTCCCGCATTGTTAGGGCTGATTAGCAATATCTTTCATCCCTAATTTCACACTACAAAGGGCCTTCATGCATATGCACGTGTGGCACCATTCTGAGCCATATCAGCCAGAAAAAGCATTTAGTACTGACCGAGGAAATCGCAATCCGAGGGTGCAGCTCCGGTTTAAGTGAAGGTGAAGGGGAGTGTCAGCTCCTTCCCTGGATGGCTTCAATGCTGCTCTAACCATTGACCAAAAAACGCTCGTTTGTTAAAATAATAACTTAAAAGAGGGCTGGCACACATTACATCTGCTGAAGCAAGCAACCTGATAAGCATGTGAAAGCACACATTATTGCAAACGTTAGCCTCATCTCCCAGTGCTTGGAGAAGGGAATGGCACAAGTATCGTGACCGAGTTACACCAACTGCTGCGGCCATGGATTGCACGCTAACCTACTTTTCTTTTTTCTTGCAAGAGAATAGCCTTGCAGCCTTAGCA
Organism: Eulacestoma nigropectus; assembly: GCA_013397775.1. NCBI lineage: Eukaryota > Metazoa > Chordata > Aves > Passeriformes > Eulacestoma > Eulacestoma nigropectus. Next base: position 78,703 of record VZTE01004515.1, read on the forward strand.
CACAAATGACTACTTTGCAAAAACGTGCACATTTGCAGCTTACCAAACCCTAAAGCTCACAATTACAAGATCAGACTCAAAAACTATAAGTGGCTCATTACGCAGAAATCTAAAAAAAAAAAAAAAATAGTTTGAAATGAAAGCCTTTGCAACATGAAAGTGCTCTGTGTTTTGCTCTTTTCTAGTTTATCTAATACGGAAAAAAAAAAAAGAAATAGCATCAGCATGGCTCTGCCCCACAGCCACTATTCACTAGATACCTGGAGACCCTTTCACCATGCAGCAAAAGTAATTTCTGGTTTGAGAATAAATGTAACCAGTTCCTAGTTTTTCACCACTGCAACACAACATCAGTCACCCCTTGAAGTAGAGGAAAGGAGAGAATTTCTAACAGTGATGACTTTTTTTGTATTTTTAGACTGTCATATGAATGCATCCCCAGGTCTAGAAGTCTTCCATTAACTCGATCCTCCTTGATTTTAGCTCATCTGTCTTGTTAATCATCATCATCAGCTAAAACAAACAACTGGTAGGATGACATACCCAGAAAGTACAGACAGCCTTGCCAACAGAGAAGCAAGGTTACTGGGCTTGGATACTATTATTATTATTATAGCATACATCAATAAGTCCCTGAGAATTCTGAGTCTTATCCATGTCTTAAAAGTGAGAATTGAGGTTCAGTACAGAAGGCAATCCTGATGTATTCCAAAATTACTCAGGTTTCATCTGAATCTTCGAGCAAATAAATTCCCAGACGTCACGTCCCTTCCCCCAGCTATGGGAATCACAGTCAGTTGAAAACAAGCCAAGTTCTCCTACTCAAGGGGAATGGGAAATCTCACCAGAACTGGTGGAAAGGTTACTACTGAAAGTTAAAACAGAAAGAAGAAGAGCTGACAGTCACCAAGAGGGTAATGCAAACAAGGTGCTGACTCCCCTCCACTCCAAGAAAATTAAGAGTGAGCACCACCTTACTCACTGCTTGCTTGCAGCCACCCAAGCAAATTCACTTGACATCAAAGACCGTAAAAGAATGACTTCAGGAGAAGCTTTGGCCATCATCGTTTTGCCTTCAGCACACCCATCCTTACAGGTACAGGAGTGTCCCCTGGAAGGGGTCACACCGAGGTGACCGGCAAGCTCTGCCACAGCACAGTCTTACAAACGTAAAGATCATCCACTCTGGACTTCACCCTTTCCATCAGTAAGGGCTGGTGGGGGAAGGGGAGCAGGAGAAGAGGGGTAAAATTAGCCTTGTCCTAAAAGAAAAAGGAGAGGAAAAAACCCAAACCAAATAAAACAAAGAACAGGAAAAAAGACAGATATTCTGAGGAACTGGAGGGTGCTTGTTCCTCCAGCTGTCTGTTCTGAAGAACAGACACATGGCAAGAAACCTGATGTGACACAGGCCCATAACTTTCCTCTCTCTCATACTCAATTGACAGGTTTTTGTTTAAAGGTTCAAAAATAAATATAATACCGAAATACAAGTAAGAGATCAAGAAGACTTGTGGCACAGCTCCTTAATCCACACTCCGAGCCTTGGGATTAAGTCAGAGAAAGCACCTGACTTCCTACCCTTAATCTCTAGAGTCATGCCTAATGGGATATGTTCTTCTGGGTGAGAATTTCTCACTTTCTCTAATAATGAAAAATAAAAAGCACTAAAAATCCACAGCAACATCTGCTTTAAGCACTGCTTGCTTTACTGGATCAACATTTAAACAAAGGTGCTTTGTTAACCTGTAGACCACAGATGTTCCTCTGCTCAAAAAGGCATTAAGAATTAAGGGGAAAAGAACAAAAAGGGACAAGACACGGTAAGACTGAACTGATTTTGCTTACCCCTTTCTCCAGGCTGCTAGAGATCAGACCAGGAGTCATATGGTGTTACACTCATGTAGATAAAAATGGAGGATTCTCAGGAAGACAAATGTTGTGTGGGTGCAGAAGCACCAGGGTGCCAGTGGCTGGCCACCACAACCAGACACGTTTTAAGCTCTGGTTCTACTCTTCCAGCTGAGACCAGCATGGTACCTTCAGAGCACCACATGCTGCATAAATATGTCTTAAGACTGGGAAGCTCACCAGGCTGGGCACCAGCATCTTCTCTGTGCAGGGTTAATACTTTTAGGATCCTACCCAGAGGAAGCGAGTGGGGTTTACATCTTTGCATACTCACTTGCCTCTCCTTTCCTCCATGCCCCACAAGGTGTTTCACATTTCTCCAAGACACCTTTCACCCCTGTGTACTCTGCTAAAACCATACATTCAGTACAGTTTTGGGGTTTTTTTTGACTAGAGTAAGGTCATCTGCAGCCAGCGTTTCCAGAAACTGTCAGCTCTCAGGAGACCATCTGAAAACGTGGCAGCACAGCATGGGTCAGCAAAACAAAGCAAGGCTGCAGACAGAAAGCTGGCAAAGGTGGACTTTTTTCCTCTCTGCATACCATATGCTGCTGCACAACTGGATGTATGGACAACAGAAAATGTTGTATGTCTACCCTGGGTAAAAATCAGCCATCAAAAATTGTCTTGGTTCTGCATTTGTGGTGATTCATTGTGCTGCAGCTCCTTAGTAAAGGCTCTTCCAGATCAAACAGAAGAGTCAAGAGTATAGCACCAATTTGCTGATAGGAGGCATTACTGCATGGTTACTCATGCAGCCAAGACTGATGAGTAAAGGGAAGAGGGAATTTACCAGCACTCCTTAAAAAAATAAAAACAACTTCAATTTCATCAGAAAGCATTGGATTCTACTAACAGGGGTCACTCAACCTTTCTGGAAATATGAGCAAACTGGTGCTACAGCAGGATAGCTGATCAGACCTTGGAAGAGAGCCATCTGTTCTCGAAAGAAAGAAACCTTCAGTCCAACCCCTTTAAGAAAGGCACATTACCCTCTGACTTTGAGCCAACTAGACAAAAACACGTCATCCAACTTGTCTAATACACATGTTTCCAATTTACAGAAAGACTCTTGGTTTCAAAATTGAAATAAGATGCCAGTACAGTAGAGGAAGTTCTAAAACAATCTCTATAATCCAAGTTTTTTGGCAGTTTTGGCTCCATCATGTTCCTCCAGCCAAGAAATACTTCCAAAGACGACATTAGCTGTTATGCGTAGGGAAACAGCCTCGCAGAGCCAGAAAGTACCTGACAGAATTAATTCCTTGCTGAACCTTTGGCTATGGGTTCAAACACACATGCCTTGGATTAGAGTCTGCAAGCCAAAAAAAGGGAAGGATCATTGGGCTTACACAGCACCTTTCCCTGCTGGATCCCCTCTCAGCACACGTACAGAGGGAGAAAAAGAACATTACAACACGAAAGCACTGACAGATGTATGATAGGAAACTCCTGGGTGACAACACTGAAGAGAGCATCTCAAAACCAAGGACTAGAGCGTGTCCCTGCTCTTATTGATGCTTCCTTCAGCACGATTCTGCATCTTAATTGGTGTGAATCAATCATCAGTCATTTTCCAAAGCACAAACAGCTGCCATTACACCTACTAACCATGCATCTGCAGTTCTGACTCGTACTGAGAAGGCACGAAGTGGTGCAAGGGAAGAGTTTCAAAGATGCTGGAGAATTTCTCTTTATTCTAGCCTGACTCACATACAACCTATGCGTTTACATAGGTTTGTGCAAACATTGCCAGTTTCCAGCAACAAAGAAAAAGAAACTCCAGTCAAAGCACTCCATGGCTTCGCTTTTACAGCCTCTTTTCTCCTTCACTGTTCACAGGGCACTTCTCAGCCCTCAGTCAGACTCCAGAGCTAAAGTGTTGGAGTCTCCTTTTCTGTCAGCACACAGACACCCTGACTGGAGCAGATATTCCATTACCTGTTGTTGTGCTGTATTACAAAGCTATTCAGCTTTGCTATTTCTTTCCAGCACGTGACCTCCACACTACCTCAAGGCTCTTAACCAACTCTACCCTGAGAAAGAAAGCGAATTCAATGCCATGCAGCTAACTCAGCCACAAGTAGAAGCTCTTGCATTGCTAAATAAATTAAGCTAGTGACAGCAGCAGTCTCAGGACCATCTCACTGGGTCAATCAACTGAACTGGAAAGTGGACAGTACTGGTAAGATCATCATCATTTGTTCAGCAGCAGCAAGCAGGGAGACCAGAACTGGTATTAGCATGATGCTGTCAGAAGGAACAGGAGCTCTGCTCCATTTTCACATTCCCTTCACTCCAGAATTTGTGACTCACTACACAATGAAAAGGCTTTGCAGAGCACTGCAGTATGACTCAGATGAGAGCACAGCCAGAACAAAGCTGTTCATATCAAGATATTTTCAACCCCAATGATTCATGGGAGGATTAGAAAAAGAACCGGTCTGATAAGATCCTCTGTAGGGAGGACTACGGAGCAAGTCCTGCAAGCAGCACACGAAGGCAGCTCTGATAGGACTCACCAGCAAAATCCCTGCAGAAGGAGGATCACAATCCCAGCTCATTCTACATGGAGGTTCACCTCAATTCCTCCAGAAAAAGAAAATAACTGGCTGTGCTGCTGTCCACAGCTTGTTGTGGCGGAAGCAGAGCATCTGAAGGACATCAGACTACACATACATTTTTAAACAATCTAGTCCAGAGGGGAAGGATCTGTTCTGCTCCTCCACACTCACACACACTGTTCTAACCTAATGCAACAAGATATGCTGTGGGAGAAGATAAAGGCTAAAGTAATACCAAGAGGGAGTGTTTTAGAGCCCGACTCAGGTGAAGAAGGTATGCAGCCAAAATCTGCAGCTGCACTGATCTCAGCCTTGGCAGCAACACTGCCATAAGCATTTCTCATGCTCACAGACAAAAGGAGGAAGCCCCGGTAGGTTGGTACACAATGGCCGCAGCCGCCTTGAGACAGCCCAGTGCACAGCGGGCGTCCCTGCTGCTCTGGCCGAGGGACTACACGGGACAGAACAGCAGAAGCAGCCATTGGATCTACATCCTGCTAGACATTCCCCATCACCCAGGGTCCCAGAAGATTTAACAAAGACCTAGACTTCAAAGACTGGCAGTGCGCGCTTATCTGCCGCCTTCAGAGAGGTTTCAGGGCACAATCGCTCGGCTGCTGCTTCAGTGGAATAGCGGCTTGGCATTGCACTAATCCTCGCTAGGTAGAGGAGCAAAGCCTCTCCAGGCAGCAGCCTCCTCACCTGCAGCAGCACGTGGCACTGCAACAAGTGACAGGACAACACGTAAATCCAAGGCACTGCATTCCACTTCTGCTTGGAGTGGAATGTTCAGTTGGTGCACAATTTCAAAGCCCATCGTCAAAACATGAGTACAAGAACCAGGTGGGTATTTACCAAGAGGTTACTAAAGAAAAGAGTTTTATAAGGAAAGTGATGCTTTCCCTCGGTCACGGGTTGGGAAATCTTTTCTAGAGAAGCAGTGAAGAATCAGAAAGGGTACATTGCTTCCTTCCTCAAAACACATCAGAATGGGACTGGACACTGAGCCCAGCTGCATGGCTATTTATGACAACAGTGCAGCTACCTGATGAACTGAAGTCATGGAGTTCAGCAAAGGTAATCCTTCCTTACTACAGCTAGGGACACCCTGCCCTTACCTGTCCCCATAAACTTCATCTAGCATCCCCCACTGACCTGTCCTCAGCCCTTGGGGAAATCAAATGCAGTGTGTAGTTTAACAGTTCATAGTTAAGAATCAGAGTATCAATCACTAATGGAATAGAAAACAATAATACACACACTTTGTGCCAGTGAGACCTACAAAGTAAAGAAAAATAAGCAGATATTAAAATTTAAAAATGGACTTCCTAATTCTGAGGATGTATATGATCTCACCTGCTAAATACAAAAGGTTCCTAAAGGTAAGGGAAGACAATGCCAGCACAGGCTGCAAACAGAGCAAAAGGTGCAAATTCATTAAAAAATCTAGAATCCAAACCAAAAGGCCTTCAGAAGCATTTAGCACTACAGTTCCCAGTCCTGGATTAAGTTTCCCTGTTTCACTGCATTAGAATTAATCTATGTGGCTACGAACTCCAGAGTCAACTTGCAGAGCCACAGCAGCGTCGTTATATAACCACGACACTGATAGCACAGGCTGCATTGCTGGAGCCTGCTCACTACCCCTCAGCAGCACCAAAACCAGCAAAGCTGCTGCTGCTCAAATCATTCTCTTGACGACAGTCGCCTCAGTAATCCAGACATTTGAGTTTGGATTTGATAAGATGTTTTCTTGCGAGCTGATGTTAAGACTTAAAAGGCCATCGACTGCTGTGCAAGAAGTCCTTAATATCACCAAGGGAGGGGAGGCAGCTACACAGGAGGAGAACAGCAGAAGGCTTTAAGTGGGAATATGATTACTGTAGAAAAATTATCTGACAAACAAACATAACCCCAGATTGTTGCTAGGAATGCTTTTAAGCAATTTAAGTGAAAACTGGTACATGTGCTGTCTATTCAAAAGGTCACCGAGTGCTTATTTCATGATAACACACTCCCAAAGAAGATCTTTCAATGAAGTCTTAACTTCTGATCTCCAGGATCACATATGCCTTGTTTTAAAGGCAGCTACCCTCTGAGGTCATGGAAATATAGTTCAGCTGCTGTGCAGCGTTACATCTGCATGTGGCCATCTTGAACTCTGCTAAACCAAGGGAACTAAAACAAATTAACAAATTGAAGCCTCAAAACACAAAGTTAGCTCAAAAGTCCCTTTGATTTACTGGTATAAAGATGTTTCGTTGTATCTACCCATAGCTCTTTAAATCTCTCATATTTTGCTCTAGCTTCAGTCCTCAGATCTGTTCATCTGTTTAGAACAAAAAGCCAAAACATACTGCTTCCTAAAGTATTTCTAATACCTTCTACTTCTAGGATAAACAAGAACTGCTGAGATGCCTTAGCCTGCATGCCTGTGTGCATGATAGCAGGCTGTGTATATAGGACACTGCAAGTATGTTCAGAAAAGCAAAATGGTGTTTTCAAAACCAGGGACCGTGGCAAAACGAGGCAGCAGAGTCACTGCAGCTCTGTTCCAAGATGACAGCAGAGAACACAGATGTTGGAGCACACAGATTCACTCCACAATCATTTTAATTACATGCCTAGCCAACCAAGCACAGGATACAGGCTAAGCAGCATTAAAAAAAAAAAAAAAAAAAAAAAAAAAAGCTGCACACAAGTATTCTGCGAGCATCCTCCTGTGCACTTGATGCTAACGCCGCTCTCGTGCATTAAGTCATCTGTTTTCCAGCAGGCAGGCAGCCGGTTTTGGAAAGGCACTGCTGGCCTCGCTGCGGGGCTGGTGGCATCAGTGGGGATGGTCAGCGGAGCCTGCACAGGACTGTCACAGCCGATGGTGGGCTCGGGGCACGCCAGGGGCACCGGGCCGGGACGGTGCCTCCGGCTGGGCAGCGCTGGGACCCGGCCGGGAAACCCAACCAGGGCTGGCTCCTGCCCCGCTTCCAGGGGTCACTCCGCGATGTGGGTCAGTGGGCACGGTGGTGTTCTGCCGAAGGTTGAGCTTACTGGTCTTGGAGGTCTTTTCCAGCCTTAACGATTTTATGAGTCTATAATTTCACCCTCTCCCAAGAAGAAGTCGGGCTCCCGGCGGGCTGGGGGCAGTCGGGGTTGCTGCCCAGCCCGCCGCGGGCGATGACCTCCCGCCCCAGCCCGGCCAGCGAGACCCCGCACCCAGCCTGCCCCCTGCCCTCGCGGGGCGGCCACGCACCTCCCGGAGCAGGGGGGACACGGCACCCACGGGCACCCACCCGGAGAGCCCCAGCGGGGGCCGCACGCCCCCTTCTCCTCCTCCTCCCGCCAGGCGGGCCGAGCCCCCCGCGCCCGGCACAGCCCGCACGCACACGCGGACCCACCTGCTGGTACTCGGCGTCGTGCGGTCGGAAGTCGGCGGCGGTGAGCTCCCAGCGCAGGCTGAGGTGCGGCAGGCGGTGCAGCAGGCTCACCCACCAGGGCGGCGAGTAGCTCACGCCCGCCATGCCCGCGCCT
>VZTE01004515.1:86747-119334 GCA_013397775.1 Eulacestoma nigropectus
CCGCCGGCCCCGCATGGCCGGGTATCCCCCCCGCCCGCTGCCGGTCCCTCCGCCCGCTCCCGCTCCCTCTTTGTTCGCCGAGAGGCTCCGCCGCCCGCGCCCGGCGCCGCCCGCCCGCTCCCATTGGCGCCGCCGCCGCCGCCCCGCCCCGGCCCGGCCCCTCACGGCTCCCCCGGGGCCGGGGTCGCTGCCGGGCCCGGTGCCCCCGCCACGCGCGCTGCAGCGTTGGGTTTGTTTTCCGACAAATACCCCAGGTACTTGCAAATGTGCTGTTGCCATGAATCTCGCACGGCCCTGCAGTTCTAACAGCGGAAGGTGCGTTTTGGGTTTAGCCTAAAAGCCGGTGCAGTGGAAGCAACTTGTGCCACATCAAGTGGTAAAGGCAGTCATAAAGTCACTTATTATTAGTCCCTCTTCAGTCCATCTCAACGCCCACCCTAAAATCCAGAGGCAGCAAGGCTGCCCTTCCTGAATTCACCATTCATGGAGGCAGAATGTTATCCAGCACTCCCTTGGCTGGGCACACACATGGCAATGGCAGCAACAGAGCACGGGTGAACACTAAGGAGACACCTCTCACTGTGTGTCAGCATGTGGGGGAAAATAATAAAATAATCTTTTGAACAGAGTCTTGGAATCTCTCAGAATATCTCAAAAAATGTGCGGATATGGCACTTGAGGACACGGTTTAGTGGTGAACATGGTCCTGGTGCTGGGTTGACGGTTGGACTTGGTGATCTTGGAGGTCTTTTCCAACCTTAAGGACTCTGTGACTCTGTGGTGCCTGGGCACTGGGCCACACGTGGCAGAGGGTGGGTGTCCACACCCAGCACCAAACCACATCCCCACCCTTCGCACCAACACCTCTCCCTTCAAAGTGACCTCAAAGCGGACCCAACCACTGCACGTTCCAGCCCCTGGTGCCACTGACGGCACCAATGACCTCACAGCAGCTGATGCATTGTTCCCTAGCGCTGACTGCCCCAGCCTGGCTTGGTTTGGGGAAACCTGGGGGAAATTTCTAGAGGTACCCAGGTGTCTAAAGATATGGACGAGCCCTTCATGTGATTTCCAAGTCTGCCCTCCACCTGTTCATTGGAGAGATGCAGCGCTCTGGTTCAGCTTCCACCCTCCTCTCTGCAGGCAAAGGTTTGGCCTCATCCAAACCCTGACCCAAAGCCAGTGTGTTGCTTCATCAGCTCTAAGGGACCTACAACTCTCAGCTTGTTTTGACAACATCATAAATCAGAGCCATGAATTAAACACCTGAATATTTCAGCAATGACAGCATCTAACTGCATAACACCAGGGAGCTGTGCATGTGATGGGCTCCCCACAGAGCTACTCACACACCACTTTCCCTAGGATTATACTCTGACCCAATGGGAAAGGCTTTTCATTTCTTTCTAAACAGAACAGGAAGTATTTTTAGGTAAAAGGTAAAAAAGATGAGTATACCTTCTCAGGGGATCATGTCAGAAACAAGTAAGTACATAAATACTCTGGATAATGCTAGGATAGCGAGGTAAAATAGAAAAGATAACGATAAGCAGCAGCAATCCCAAATTCATTCACTTCATTACAAAGATTGTACTGCTCCTGTTGCAACTGAAAAGTATAAAAATATTTGCTATTTTCTTTTAAAAGGAATAGAACAAAGAATTTAATTCTTGCTGTAAGTATGCAGTGTTAATGCAGGAGTTCCTAAACTCGGCCAGTCTACTCAGATCATCTCCCAGACCTTCAGTCTCTCCATCCCAGTGCCCCCATCCCAGCCCTGCTGCTGCACACCTCACCCATTGCTGATTGCTCAAAGCATTGTCTTTTAAATACCACTCAACATAATTTGGGGATGGAAAGGGGAAAAAGGACCATCCAGTCCTCTAACAGACTTCAGGCAAATGATTTCCAGGTCTTGCAGGCTTGAGAAACTCTCATCTGTTTAAAATTAGAAACTGTGATGGCCTTTGAAAACTTAAAAAATATTGGAGTGCTGTGTATCCCACTGGAAATAAAAAGCGTAACACCAACTGGTTTTTTCTCCTAAATGGTGGCAGATCAGTAGACATCATGGAGACACCTCTTTTGCAAGTATGATTTTATTCCTTTTCCCAAATGCAGCCAGGATTTCATACTTCACATTGTCCTGACTGATGCATTTTATAAACAAGGAGAGCAAAAATGCTAAAACAGGCCATTTAACCCCTTAGAAGCAAATAAATGTATTTCTGCTGATATTCTGAAATATAACATCCACTTTAATAGCTTTTGACTAGGACGGGATTTTCATGAGTATTATCAATACAGCTAAATAGAAGTCTTATCACTCACAAATAGCATTAAGATGAACGTCAGAGGGTTCAGAGCCACGCGCTCTGTGCACAAGTACAAGATATACAAGAGTACAAGATATAGGACCTCAACTCCCTCCAGCTTTCTCCAAGAAAAGGGTTTATTTTTCTGCAGGAGGACAGCTGAACCTCAGCCAATTTTATTTTCTTCCTTATTATTTTCATTTTTTTCACAGAGCCAGCGGGGATGAAGAAGGCATTATCTTAAGGGCCAATGGTCTAACATATTTCACCTCCAGTTCTAACAACCCAAAGACAAGGAGCAGAGAGACCTCGCTGAGAGCAAGAGATCTCAGGGTAAGCCACTTCTGACACAGAGTTTATGCAATTTGGTGCTAAAATGCTCAAGGCTGGAATCTGTCCTGCAGATGTTACTGCAGCCAGGGACCTCTGGATGGACACAAAGCCCTCACCAGGCTGCAAGTCCAAGTACCTCTGTCAGCAAGTGATGGACACGGGATAGAAGCAGATGCAGCCAGGACACTGCACCGAGATCTTGTTTGACGGGGCTGATGTAAATCAAATGGAACAAAATGTTTTGGAATAAATGACAGGAAAAGCTGGATGCTGTTCCATGGGGGTGTGTGTTTGAGGCGCTGTACGGGGCCGGGGGTAAGTGGGAAAGGGAGCAGCTCAGCAGTGCTGTGTGCATGCTCCCCTCAGCCTCCTGCTGCCGAGACAACTGGATTAAATTAAAGTAGAATGAGGATTGGGGATTACAGAGAAACAGAGGCATCAACAGTTTTCATTTCTCCCCCACAATTATTTATAATGATATGGGAAAATGAAGAGCAGAATGGATTCAGCAAACAAGGAATAAGAGACAAACCACAGGATCCAGCACTAGCCATACTTTCCATGGCACTTCTGCCTGTTGTACCGCATCACAAAGAAATATCTGCAATTCATGGATGTCTAGCATCTCTCATTTGATCCTATTCAGGTAATTCTTGATTACATGACAACAAGTCAGTTATCAAGGCTCTCATGTTTAGATTATAGCAGCCTTTTTTTCCTCCCCACGCAAATAGGTACACTCTGTTTTGCCAAAGCAAAATGAACAAACGAGACACTGTCGTGACATCCCAGGAATAAAATCTAACAGTAAATCACCCTTGCATGGAAAGCAGTTCTACAGTCAAGCAAAGCAAACTGCAAATGTCAGCTTGTTCACTGGTAATCCTGCTGAAAAGTAACCCAAAGAGCTGTATTAGTGTTTGCTAACTTGCTCTGACAGTGGCTTTGCTAAAGAATCACTTGGCAAAACAGGCAAATGAGAAATGTTCCACATTAAAGACAGCAAAGATAAAAAGACTGGTTTAAATCTCCAAAATAAGGCAGCCAGTGCCGTCCTCCATCCTCTTGAGACCACCGGGCAGTCTGCAGAAGCCCTCCGAGACATGCAGCATTTTTCACTCCTCACAGGCTTCTGATTCCAGGCATCCCTGCTGCTGAAGTGGTACTGGCAATGAGAGCACCTTCTAAAACAGCGATCTCCCAATCTCCCTGGCTTTTCTGGTTCACGACGAAATTAAATCATTCAGCTTTTAATATACTGTGGAGCAAGGAGTCTTCCCCTGACTGTCAAACCTAATACGTGCTACAAAAGGTTTTAGCCAACAATACAGATTTTTAAAACAAAACAAAACAAAAAAAAAGGCAACTTTGCACTCCAAATGCCAGCAGATGGATGAGTTACCCTCTTGAGACTGGGACTGAATTACGGACGGTCAGGGGGAGGTCAGCGAGACAACCGTGCCTCGGCACTCAGCTGCCACTGTCGGGCCACACCTCTGACTCTGCCGCTCCATAAACTCTGCCCTTACATCCAGCCGTGCCTCCCTCCCGCTGAGCTAAACTGTGCCTCCATTAAAATTACCCTTCCTCTCCTCCCAGGGCTTCCTCTGTAATTTTCTGCTCAAAGTCAAAGGAAATAACAAAGCCAGGGCTGCTCTCCAGCCTCCCCCAGACATCGCTGCCCCCTCCATGACAGCTCGGTCTCCAGCCTCCGCTCTTCCCAGCAAAGCCACATTGCCAGGGATCTTCCCAGCTGACTTCTCCCAGCTTGAAGGATTTCCCCTGAGTGGAGGCATCTGCAGGCAGGAACATACATTTGGGTTTTCATGACTTTCTTCTGACGTCGTCCCAGGGACTTTCAGGTTTACAGAAAGAATAGCCACTACCAGGGCCAGCATAAAAAGCTTTAAGCCAACTCAAAGAAATAATAAGAAAAGGTTAATTCTCTCATTTCCAGTCCTGAGGCAATATTCTCTCTCTCTCTCATGTTTTACTGGTCTTTTTAAACTCAGTGAGTTCTAGGGAAATGGGTGGAAGATGTGGAAATCCTATTGCAAAAGCACCTGCCCGCTCTTTTCCCCAGAGAGCCACACAGAGAACATTCTATTATTTAGTTAATTGCAAAGAAACAATTACAAAGGAACTTGGCAAACTCTCTCTAATCACAGCAAGACCCACTGCAGTCCAGTAAGTTCAGCAAATTAGCAAATAAGCGAACATAAAAAGGAAAGAATAACATAGCTCAAATTGCACTGTGTTCATTTGTTTTGTCACTCTTCATTTCTATTTAATTATTTAAGGTATTTCTTCATAACATTCTGGTACATTTTGTATAATAATGAAGGTTTACTAGCATGGAAATGCAATACATGGCTATTAAATATCTGCCGAGGGAGGGAAGAAAACTGCCAATTCTCTGAGTAGATTATAGAGAGCCTGTTCAGGAAAAATTTCCAGGTTAGATAAATGGAAGGTTCTGCCACGGTTTGTGCACGTTCCAAATAAGGATTATTGCTAGATAATGGCAATGCAAAGCAATGTTTTTGCAGAACCTTGTAACTTGTACTACAGGCATTCATGGTCAATTCCATTTGTTAAAAGCTCTTCTAATTTTCCATGCATATACCTAGAGGCCATTCAAGCACAGCCTTTTTTTACAGCAGCACTGTAACCAAGTGACAGATCTTACAGTATTTCATCCCTAAAGTCATATTACAGCAAAGACTTTCAAGCTGTGTTACATTACTGAGGCAGAGGCTCAGCTCTGCAGAGCTGACAGGCTGAGGAGGGGAGAGGAATGAGATCCGGGTGTGGGATTATCTGGCTGATAATGAGGGAGGTAAGACAGCCCTTGAGGATGGACATGGCTGGCTCTTCCCAGACCATTTGGAACATCAAGATTTTATGACACCTCTGTTCACCCCACCAACAGTAGAAGCCCTGAAGGGGCTTTATGTGGCACCCAGTGCCAAGTGTCTGTGAGGCAAAACCCTCCCAAAGAGACGAGGAGCTGGGACAGTCTGAGCAACACCTTGAGCTGGGACGGTGGTTCAGACACAGCTCTGGTGAGGGGAACAACACAAACACTGTCCTGCAGAGCAGGGGGAGTACAAATGCTCTCAGGTTTGAAAAGGGTAACTGGGAGAGCCAGGCCATGGGACAGGCAAGGGGAGCAGGGTGCAACTTCATCAGTGGACCACACCAGAGTGCAATTCCTAAGAACACAGCAACACGCGCTGTTCAAGGCTATTCCTCGAGCACAGCAAGAGTGGTTACTGAAGGCCACGTGCAACCAAGAGCCAGCGTGCCAAAAACACACACCAAAACCAGGGCAGGCATTGGGAAGGTGATGTCAGCACTGTCCCTACCAGCAGAGCGGCACTTCAGCAAACATTAGAAGGAAACACCAGAGGAACTGATGCAGCACCTGACCACCAACCATGCCTGAAAATCCTCCCCTAATAACTTGGAGTCTAACATGGAAATTTTGCTCTTTGCAGGTCTTAATGATGCCCATTGAATGAAACTTTTTCTCTCCCCTTGAAATGTTCGTATGAGGAAAGCAATTCATTAGCTGACAAACCTACCACAGAGAGATGCTGCAAAGCTTGCAAGAGTCAAGGGCACTCCAACTTCAGCTGAAGACAAATTAAGGTTTAATACAACTAAGTGTGAATGCTTAATTGCTTTCAACTGAATTCAAGACTAGTCTGCTCCAAGAAATCATACCAGATTTTTCCATTCATGCCTTGTGGATTACCTCTGAGATTTAAAACTGAAGTTTTTCCTAAGAAATCCAGAGAATATGCCAGTAGAGCAGAGAGGAACGAATTAAAAAAATGAAATTTAATTAATATAATCATCAAACACAGATTGTTTCATCTTGTACTCTCATAGCTGGTGTAGCCCTATACAAAGGACTCTGCTTGACAGGAGGATGACTGCAGGATTCCTGTGTTTTCACAGCAGTTAACAGGGTCTTCTATTTCCATAGATCGGCATAGGGCTTGTCTAGGGAGTCCTTAAAGGCTTTTTCAGTGGACCTGGAAAGGAATGCCCATGTCCCAGCTCCTTCCAGAGCTTCACAAACAGCAGCAATAACTGAGGTGGGGGGATACACTGTCAGTAAACTGGACAATTGAATCCTGTAGTCTCCTGCTCTCCCTCAGCTGCTGCCAGACCAGTTTTTTAAAGCAAAAACTCATAATCTCTTTCAGTTCCACCAGGCTTTGGTCAGGAACACTGCTCATTCCCGATGTGACAACCTTGAACCTGTACTAGAAGAAGGAAGAAATTTCACACCCTACATGTTCCAGAGTTATCTTGTTACTGTCCACACAGGCAGTCAGGGATAAAAGGTCAGCCCTGGTGCAAAGAGAATACAGGAGCATGCAGGAGAGGCCAGAGGGGCAATGAAAATACAGCAGCAGCAGCAGCACAAACACATCAACATTCAGTTACAAACTTTATTTCAAAATTCAACAATTCAAAGAAAATACATTGCAATTGTTTTAGCTTTTCAAAGATCCCAAAATAAATTACATAAAATACTTACACAGTTCTAAATATTAAAAAGATCATAAAAATTAATGGTGCTCTCATATGCCAAGATTAATCCTTTTCCATTTTGACTACATTAGAAGTTGCCTGTGCAGGGATTATTTTTATGGCTATGCAGGAAACAATACAGTTTTCAGGTCTTGATGCCTCAGTAAAGATTTACAGGCAAAGGCACTAAAGGGCAAAAAGAGATCAAGAGAGATAATGTCCCATTAAAGTCAGATCTCTGCACTCACACACAATCTCTAACTAAACACTGCTGCAAACTGCAGAAGGTTTTAAGTCAGAAACATTATTCCTTATCGACAGAATGGAAAGTGTGCTTTTAGATTACACAGGGTACAGGGGAGTTTAATTTGAATTCAAGACCTTGACACCCTCACAAGGTTTCCAGGGCTTTCTACAGAGGGGTTTGTCAGAAACAGTGCGTTTCTATTGGGCCTATCTTGGCAGGTTTGAGCCACACTGATTTTTACTGTCCTCAGCTCCCTGTTGAGGAAAAATGCCATTTATTCAAAACTTAACTTTTTATTCCCTCTTTGTGCCACAATTCTTCCCAGATTTATGGGTGCTGGCATTAGATAGATAACCACAGAACAAAACCTAGTGTCCATCACTACCCCCTTTACCACATTCCATCACAGTGTACAACAGAACAACACAAAAGGCTAATACTGTGGAGATTTCTCTTCCTGCTGTACCACACCAAACTTCTGATGTGTAGGGAGCATATAATTATCTTCCAAAGTAAAGATATGAGTTTGAAGCCCAGCTCAAGGTTAGTATCAGATCTTTGATAGCTAGGAGATAGCAACCCCAAATTTAGAAAGTTTATACACATTTTCATTTACCCCAGAAAACACTTGCTCCTTTTCACCCTGATTTCTGCCTGTGTCTGGGTCATCCCAAGGTACTATCTCCCCTTTATCCCAGAATTTGTCTATTGACAGTGCTACTGCTGGTCACATGCTCAAGTCAAACACAAGTCCTTCTGCTCTGTATCGACTTCCTAATACTTTCATATTGCTCATTACAGCACAGCAAAGTAAAAGAATGCTTTCTTTATTGTATTTGCTGCCCCAGTATTTCCCTATAGGATGACAGCTAGGCAGTATTTGATATCAGTCTTGGTCCTGACACATTACACACTCTCGCCTTAATGTGTCAGACCTCATCTCTGGTTACTCTCTGGAGAGATCCATGACAGAGTCACAGTTACAGACCTGAAATATTATACACAACAACTCAGTCCAGCACTGCTTCCATTTAGCAAAATGACCCTTCTTCTTATCGTGACTTCCAGAAAAGGAGGGAAACAGATCCCAGCTTCTACCAAAAGGATTCTATCCCTTTTATTTTATGTATATTTTTTTATCCTTCCTGCAGATGACAGTCACGTGAC
This sequence comes from Eulacestoma nigropectus, assembly GCA_013397775.1. Taxonomy (NCBI): domain Eukaryota; kingdom Metazoa; phylum Chordata; class Aves; order Passeriformes; genus Eulacestoma; species Eulacestoma nigropectus. The sequence continues at coordinate 95,358 of VZTE01004515.1, forward strand.
CAAAGCACCAGCAGGAAAAATTTACCCACTGGGAGTGCAAATGACATTCTTCAGACTGCTTTGGGTATGGAGAGCTCCCAAAACTGCCTTTGGAAATAGCACAGGCAGCGTTTCCACCGATGGGATTAAATGAAATCAGCTGCATTGTGCTGCAGCCATCCAGTTTCCTCTTTGGCTGCAAGTACTGGCACAAACTATGATAAGCCTCAGATAGTGCTTCATTGAAATCACAGAACTGAGACAGCCCTGACTTATTGGTATTCTGAGAAACAGTGGTGACTGATTTTTAATTTAGAAAAGAAAAGGTGATAAAAATCTTATATTTAAGAGCGTGCTTTCTGTTTACAGGAGACTTTATTACTCTTTGATGACAAAGAAACCATTAGTGCTTCCAGCAAAACTTCACTGTGTGCTTGTAAAATTAAATTCCCCTTTCAATAAGTATCATTATTTATCTAGTTCACCTTAAAAAAACCCCCACACATTTCAATGTCTTTGGAGGATGTTGGTGCGACAGCAGGAACTATCCAGTCAAAAAGTACAGTCTGCAGAGAAGATCAGGAAAGACCCCTCTGATTATATCCTCCACAGCCCATCAGGTCTTTGGTCTTTCCATGGATAATGATATTGTGAGTGCTTTTTCTGGATGCAGTCCTAATTCCTGTTACAATCCAACCTACCACTTCTGTTCCCAAACCAAACTGCATGGATTAGGCATGAGCAATGCAGTCAGGTGAACATTCCAGACAGTTCTATCTCCTATGTCAAATGTTTTCACATATTAAGAGTTGACCCTGCAAAACACATGTAATTTGTGATTTCCATAAGCAGAAAAAGCACTTACAAGGGTATCCCTTCACAGCACACTCCTGCCCTGACAAATCCAAAAAGCTGATTATGTCATCAGACATTTGAACAGAAAACAGTACTACACATATCATCATCCACACATGTGGAAAAGGTCAATAAATAAGAAAACCCAGCTGATACAGTAGGCCTAGAATAGCCCTATGACAAAGAAATGGCTTTCTAAAAGCCTTTACAAGGTCTGTACAGACTGTAAATGTTCAGTATAAAAATAAACAAAAAAGATATTAAAATACGATCCAGTAAAAATTTTAAATAGTGAAGCATAGATAACAAACACCAGTTGTACCCCTTTGTATATACAGGCTAAAAACTGGAATCATGTCATTGACCACTTTCTGAAAAAACAAATTATTTTAGTTGACCTGAAACAAAACTTTGTTTTACATGAAACAGCTTAAGGCTTTATTGCTTTCATTTAAATTTGGCAACTGAATTTATAATCCACATAGTGAAACAAAACATTATTAAGTGTTTTGGTTGAGTTTTTAAATCCAAACTCTCTGTGTACCAGGAGGGTAAGGTTAACAGTCAGTCAGTGGCTTTTAGCCATGAAGTCTGCAGAGACAACATACCAAAGAATTACCCATTTATGGCTGAAATCCTGTCAACAGTCATGAAAAGGGGCTGATATTCCCCCCTTTTCCATCTTTGATATGCTTGATCTTGGTACAAACAGTTTTGTTTGTGAATCAAACAATTCAAGATCACCAGAGCCTGTTACCAAACCTTAGAAGTGGGTGTAGCTTTTCTTCACGTGCAGCAAGGGAGGGACAACGACAACGTCATCGGAGTCGTCGGAGTGAGCCTCATCCAGGGGCATGGAAGGAGCAGAGGAGGACCTGCCTGAAATGATTACAGCAAACAAGGTCATCAACAAACAACACTGGCCAAAACAAGCCCTCGTGGCAAGTGTGGTATTCCCTGAGCCACTAAGTTTCCAAGCTTACCTGGAGTCATCCAGTTATGGATGACTCTGATCTATCTTTTTCTGCATGGAGTTATTTCTGTTCCTCTTTAATGAACCAGAGTGCACAGCAAGGGTTGAGCTGACACACTGACCATGCATGAGCAGTCTTATTGCCTTTAAATCTTTGCAAGGGGTTACACACACCAAGTAAAGCCATTTCATACCAAAGCCATGGCAGGTCAAAACCAAATATTTATTAAATGGCCAGAAAAGGAAAAATTGTCCCAAGTTTAAGCAGAAAGGCCACAATGAGAACTTGACTCAGATATAGATGGAACAAAGAGAAATAGATGCAAACAAAGATAGAAGCTCTCAGTCACTGTCTTTAACCCTTATATGTGTAAAATATCCAAAATATTGTTCGCATCCTGTTCTACTGTAATGACAATAAAAATAGTGACCACGCCATTGGGGTTTTTCCCTTTTTTATTTTCCTTCTTTGCCATTTTTCTGGATGTGTTTCTAGGCATCTCATCCATTCCAATGTTTGAAGAAGTGTTCAGGGTGTGAACAGATATTCCTGATGATTCCAGTACACACTGGACAATCAGAGAGGTAAAATGAATATGTACAAAGTCCCTGACACGTGAAGAGCAGAACCAGCAGCTTATAACCCCCGTGCAAGAGGTGTAGGAACTAAATGATGACTGCTATTAATACCTTCTAGCACAATATCCTCCCCTCAGCTATTAATACCTTCTAGCACAATATTCTTCCTTCAGCTCCACTTGTTTTTCAGTTTCAAACATAAATTCTCTGAAAAGACTTTCCCAGAGAAGAAGACAAATCAAGAGAACCTGTGGTAGAATGAGGAAACAGGCAAGAAGCCATAGTCTGAGGTTCTGACCTGAACTGGAGGGCACACAGAGAATATTACCCAGGGAGAGCAGACCTGCCATGGGTCTTGTAGGGAAGGAAGAGACTCCTGACACATGAAAAAGATCTCCTGGTATGGAAGAGCAGGCATACACAGAAACTGGAACGTGGAATAAAGAAAAAGGACCCCAACTGGCCCAGGAATAGGAAAAGAGTGACAGACAGAGCCTGTGAGTGGCAAGGGGAATGCAGGGAGGTGATTACATTGGCCTCAGCCTACAAAAGCAAGGAAACACATGATTTTCTAGTTAAGTGAAATTCTTCTCTGCACCAGTCAACAAATAATGTGAGAGTTTTTCAGGGAGATTTATGAGACAGTAGTACTGGTGATACGGAGGAGCAAAAGGAACTGCCAAAACCAGGCTTGATAACCAGGAGAAGCAACTCCAAGAATAAACATATTATATATGAAACAGCTTAATATTATCCAAATGACTCTTGATTATATCCTGGTCTTGACGTATGAGATTTTCTTGTCCTCATTTTCAGTTTGATATCAACTTTATCTTTGTGCTTGTGAAGGGTAAGCACTGATAAGAGTTAAGGGTTACATGTAAATTCATTATGATTCCAAAAAAGCCTGAAATGAAGTTAACAGTTGCAGCCAGAGTGGTCAGTAATATGCAAAGAGAAAAACTGCCCTTAATCAAGATTGCTGTGCATGTACAGAACGTATTCTTCCTTCCTGTCACTCCCCTGACAGAACAAACCAAAACACCAAGTGTCACAGACTGAATCCTTAATATCTGTTTCATTTCATGGGAAATAGCAGAAATGGCTTTATAAAATCTCCAGGTTCTGAAGCTAAGCAAAGCAGCACTGAATAATACACTTTTTAAAAAAAAATTAGTTTTTTTCTTTTCCTAGAAAATACAGACACATCTAACCTGATGCAAACAATGAATTACAAGTCTGCAATGTTAGACCAGGATTATATACATTCATTCTAGCAGAGGTATAAGGTCTTTTAAAACACATTTTCATCTTCCCCATTGTTAAAATAATGCCAAAAGGGTAGTGAATTGAAATGATTAATTGCAATATAGACATTGACTGAAAGCTTAAGATCATTTTAAGACCTAGAGGTCATGAAATACAAGTTTGGACTTGGGACAAATGAAGAAAGAACTTGTTCAACAGCTGCATGATTTAAAGCTAAAAGAATTTGACTGCTTTTAAATCACTCAGCTGCTCAACAAGTTCCTTGTCTCATGTCCTTTCCAAGCTGCAGGATGACCACTGAAATCCCAATTTACCATCAAACCCCAATTCTGCCTGTGGATTTTTGCATCAGTCATGAGCTTGGAATGGCAGGGGTGGACCTTTAGATAACTTTAGTTTAAGCTACATAAATCTACATGGCAAACAGCCAAACAGATCACTGCGGGGTTGCATTTACACCTCAGAATGCTCTCCTTCCTTTAGGAGGTTTTTCCCAATTCATCTTTTGGGGGAGTTTGGTTAAACATGCACCAGGACCTAATACTTGAGAGAGCTCAGTGCCAGACAGTCTCTTGGGCAGCTGTGCAGTTACAGAAGCACATCCCCAGTGTGCCTCTCCATAAACCACCTGGATACATTCTGTCCTCATCCCAGAGCTTGAAAAAATCTCCCACATTCATAAAACCAGCAGCAAACAAAACCTGCTCTGCTCCCGATCGCTCCTTTTTGATATTCACCAGTAAAGGACTGCAAGGAAGAAAGTTTGCAAGCATGGTTTCCTCCCTCTCTTTTCCAGCATTAACTATTCAGGGACTTCTTCACTCATCAACTTGTCATCGTAACTTGCAATAAAACTTAGCTTAGGAGACTTCATAGCTAGACAATGACTGTGCTCTGCTGGTATTCATATGACTGTACTGGACTAGCTTCATCTTACGCTCCTCTTTCGGTCTTAGAAGGACTAAGCATATTTAAGGGATTCCTTCCCTTTGAGTAGAATTTCACAACTGATTTGCTCTGGCTTTAGAGTGAGCATGCCAATAATCACTACTGCAGTAGAGCTCAGGCAAAACAGGGTGCTGCAGCACTTTTTTTTTTCTGGATACTATCACCAGACATAATTAAAGTCACTCAAAACTCAAACATCTTCAGAAGCAAGAACTACCTACTCCTTCACAAAGCAGAATGTGCCTCTGAATATGGAAATATGGAACACAGTGAAGTTTCTTAAACACATTTTCTTCCACTGAAGTGTTACCTCTGTTTTCACAACCCCTGCAAATCTGGCTTATTCCCCACCTCCTATCTTAGAGAAACAGCCTCACTGCTTACAACATTCTCTGTCTCTGAGCAAGTCTGCAGGGATTGGCAGCTTTTCATGGACAAAAAACCCAGGTCAGTGTTTCTCAGGTCACACTCAAAGTTGCTCCTTTTTCCCCCAACTGGTCCATAAAAGCCTAAAATATCCCACTCTGGACAGAACCAGCCTTTTTCAATTTAACTCCTTTGAAGCTGCATGTCTAAGGCTGTCTTATCTGCAGCATTGTTTTGCCTTTCTTACTCAGTACTTCTAACATCCTCCTAAAAGCCTCTTTGGCTTTAACTCCATCTTCTCACAAACAGCAATAAAGAACTCAAGAAGAAAACCAAATGGCACAAGAGCCATAAAAGAGACAGATTTTCTCAGTTTGTATTACAGTAGTACTTGTTGGCAAGGTTATCCAGGATTTCATTTTTCCCCTTTCTGCAGCAACTGAAGACTGCTGAAAAAAACGTGACTAAATGCACATGGCTGCCTAGGATGGCTCTTCTTAGCAGATGTCTGTCTGTCTTCTGCAGAAACTAAGTCAGGGTGGTAGAAATGCTCTCAGCTTGTCTATGGCTAAGGGCCCAAAATGTGATGGGAAGTACCATACTCCAGCTACAGGGCTGAAAAGGAAGCAGAGAGGCAATACAGGGGAACACCATGTTCCCTCAGTAATTACCACTCACACCAGAGAGACCTTCCAAACCACAGACAAAGCACTGTGAAGAAGCTGGTGCTGAGACTGTCAGAGCTTTTATTTTTTATGTAGGGAACTGCACGTGCCAGTAGAAGCAACATGTCACCAAATAAAGCCACACACACGGAGTACAAGGTTGCACTTGCACATGTGTGTGCACATGCAGATGTTCTCTACAAAACTGTGAATGCACCCACTCAAAACACCCAGACTTTTGAATAGAGGGGAGGGAGATTACCAGGAAGAGGAGAAGTGAGGACTGAAGCTCTCTGGAGTGCTGCTGAGACTGGTTTCTTCTCTGTGATGTAAACTGCAGGATCCGCTTTCCCACTGGGGGCACTGGGCCCAGAGGGCCTGCAAAGAGACACACACTCAGAGCATGAGGCACAGAACAGACTTCACAGAGCGTGCTAAAAAGTTTCTTGTGTTGCTGCCTTATCACCTGCAGAAGTGAACCCAGACACTAAAGTGAGGTGACAGCCATGTAACTCTCCTTGTAACCATGGCAGCCAACATTAAAAACTTTCAGAGCAGTAAACCCTGGAGAGAAGGGAAGTATTTTTCAAGACAGAGTCACCATAAACCTAAGCAGAAATCAAATCCCTGCACTCTGCCTGAGTTAAGTCACTTGATGGCATTGTAGCTTTCCCCTCTTGTTCCTCCACATAACCCTTTACCTGCACATGTCAGGGCTTCAGATTCACACATTAAGCAAATGTATCAGCAATATGTGTGATAGTAACCTTTCTGTTCCAAAGAGTAATTACTTTACTTTTACTCACTGCTATGGAAGAGAACATGCAGCAGGATAGGGGAAGACTCCTGCTGCCACAAAGCTCCTTTTAGTTGCACATCTTCTGAACCTTCTCAGGAACAAGCTCTCCCTTGTCTTTTTTGTAACAATGGCCTTGTTCTCCTTCTCTGCCAAGGAACCCACACTAAAATTCTATTAAAAAAATACTCCTCTCCTGTAATAAAAATGATTTTGCTAGTCCATGTTGCATAAGTATCTACTGCTCACTTACCTCTCCTGAAGCAGTCCTGTACGTGCTAAGTGAGCCCTGAAAATGGACTGGATGAATGTCACAATCTCATCTCTCTCCTTGCAATCAGAAGAAAAGCTCAAGGAGTCTGATGTGGAAGACAGGCAGGAGTTCTGCAAAGCAATCAGATTAAAGAAAACTGACCTTTTTCAGATTGCACAGAAGCTTGACAGAACCTTTCACAATCTCACTCTTGATTGTGAAACTGGCAGTAGAACAAACATCCCCATCTTTTGGCCTGCAGTTTTTAAGGTTCTGTAAGACTAAATCAGCAGGAAATGCAAATCTGATCATCATATAAGCTTTGAAGCATCAGCATTCAATTAATGAAAGAGCAGACACCTGCAAGGAAAGTTCATTTATTTTCCAGGAAGGAAACCTTTTGAAGATTAAGGAGGTAAGAGAACCTTCATAATGGATTTATCTTTTGCTTGTATCAAACCAAGTATTCAGTCCTCCTACATTGGGCCAGTTTACCAGAATGAAAGAGCACGTAAAGTGCAATCAGATGGACAACCTGGATGGAGAATTACAAATTAACTATAGCCTGCTAAAGGTCCGAAGGATACTTATATAACCTGGCAAATGATTTACAGAAACTGAATGTTTAGCTGGTAAGGAAATTTTTTCATATTCAGAACTTCAGAATTTATTCATACCCAGAATAATCTGGAGCAAACTGGACATGATAGAGGACACCAAGTCTTGGGCTGAGTATGCCAGACCAAGAGCCCTTTACTTTTCAATCCAATAAAAGATGTTTTTCACATTCTTATTGCTGAACTTTGGTGAAAAAAGTTTATCTATTACTCCAGTGATTGAGTATTGAACACTTGAGAGCAGGTAAAGTTTTGAACAGCACTTCAAGTTAAAGAGTTAAAGGGTGTGTTATCTGATGGGAGAACCAGGGGAAAAAAAGAGACCTAGTTACAGTCTTACAGGCCACAAGGCTGAGAAGTTACAGCTTTACTTCTACAAAAAAGTGTCAACTACAGAAAGCAAGAAGGGAAGCCAGGGAATGAGCTCAGTATCTTTCTAGAGTTACCGTGGTGTTGCCAAGCAGCACACTAAAACAATCACCAGGTGATTCAACAAATTAAGCCTGGAATTGAAGTCCTTCACACTGCAAGATAAACAGAGTGATGCTGGGATACCCATCTGCCCCGACAATTACCTTGGTGTGAGACTTTGCATCAGGCACCCCGTTATCCAGCAGCACTTTCTGTCGAGCTAAATGTCCTCTGAAGGCTGCCTGGAGCAGAACAACTGCCTGGCATGGAGAGAAGCAGCCATTAGCTCCTCTGAAAGGTGACCCACACACATCCCACCTCCAGGGTCAGCTCTGTCGTTTAAATTCCATCTGGGAGGTGTTCAGGACTGATCCTATCAAATGCAGTGAAGTTCTAGCTGCCAACACCAGCCTATATTGCACCAACACAGCACCATGCTCCCACACCCACATTAGATTCTGGCTACCCACAGGGCTCTGAGATGCTCTGCTACAATCAGGAACCAAGCCAAGCCTGGCAGACCCTGTGGTGACTACACTGAATGTAAGGCCTTCCACTCCCCTCAAGAGATTTTACTGGGTTATAATCAACAAAAAGCATTTAGAACAGCGTGTTTGTGCCACGTGGTTAGAATTAGTTCTAATTTCTGAAAGTGGGATTTTTAACGTTCTGGAAGAAACAAAGGTAGGATGCTACATCACGCTATTTGAAAAAACCAGGTTCATTAAAACCCTTTTGCAAAATATTCATCAAGAAGTGACTCTGTGTGACAAACTTGTAAACATCTTCATAATTCTCACAGACATTTCTCCTTAGCAAAAGTTTCAAATCCTACTTCAAATCTTTCTGAAGATTCATCATAATGAAAATTAAATCACGATTAGAATTATCTCATTCAGAAAAACTTTCCTGTCTGTTGGTATCAGATTTTGTTCAGAATTTTCAGAAGTTTTCATCTTGCAGAAGATACCAAATATGGAAAATTGGAGGCAAACACTGACAAAATATATGAAACAAAATCAGGATGTCAGAAGGAAGATTACTGCCAGCCTGGAGAACAAACATGATCTTGGTAAAACATCTTTTAAGTTATTTGTTTGCACTTTGATAAAAATTAAATCGGTTGTAGTGTTTTGTTGGGTTTCATAAATGCACTCACCTCATCCAGAGCAATTTCTTCTTTCTGAAATGAAAAATGGTCATGTTAATGCCACAAATATATAAAAGTTTTAGCTAATAAAGATTTTCCAAATTTTCCCAATAATGAAAAGACACAGAAAATACCTGCCCCAACCCCTGCCAAACTCAAACAACAAACTTAAGGAAATAAAATCTTTTCATCTTTCAAGATGTGTGGATAGATGCTAAAACAAGAGTCAGATTCAGAGAGGGATGTCCTTGCTGTTCCCTGATAGGAGAATCTCACCTTGTTTTTGTACATCTTCCAGCATGTCTGGATGATTTTGGCTGCTTGTTCTTTCCTGTGATTTTCTTTGCCTGTAACTGTGCAGATTGGTGGAGCCTGCAAAGGAGAATCTCTGAGTTAGTACAGCAAAGACACAAAGCTGTGAGGGAACAGATTATAATGACTCAGGAAAATCAGCACCAGAGCTCATCCTGCCTGCAGGGCAGAAGGAAGTTCAAGAGGAAACTCTTAGTTCTGAACCCTGCTCGTGTTCAAACTCATCATGGAGATGACTCTCAGAGTGAAACACATCCCTGCCCCCCTTTCAAACCTCAGCAGGGCATGGGAATGGAAAAGTTTCCATTTGCACACAGTCCTATTTTTCTATGCATTGCTAAGGCACTGCTAACCCGCTGCTTTGTTACTCAGAAATGATTTGTATGTTACCAACAGACTGAGAACAAACATCAGGTTACCTCATTGTGCAGTTTTTCTCCAGGAAAGACAAGTATCAATTAACCAGGGAGGTCTCCAATGCCTCATCCTGGCAACTGTGGCCCCATAATCATCTCTTTAAGCTTACTGAGAGGTGGCCATTGTATGACACCAAGCTTGTGTAAGTTGGCATAAATCTACTCTTCTATCTTAATGAAATTAATTAGAGGAAAAAGAAAGAAACCGAGAACAAAACAAGATTTTGTTCCAGTAATTTCTCCCGAGGTGTGGTTGCATATTCCACCATTTGATCCTTTTGATCCCTAATTATCCCACTCTAACTGTCATACCTCACTTGCCAAACAAAAGTTAACTGCAAGTTTAAAAGACTAATTTAATTTGTTGGTGTAAAATTTGAACTAGATGAACAAGAGATTTTATAGACTCTGAAAAAACCTTTTGATTCTGTGAAAAGGATTTATTTATAACCTAAAACCGCTGAGCTACAGGCTTAAGTTTAGCAAATGGATCATGTCATATTAAAAATGACAACCTACTATTAAAATGAAAAATTGGTAGGAACTTAGTGATAATTACAAATAATGGGAACATTTCAATAAATGGATGGTTACTGGCCAAGAATATATATAGTCTGCAGAGGGAAAAAGGAGCTGTTTGTTGGCTGGTTTTAAAGACTCCAGTTATTTGGTATTCAAAACATCCTCTAGCATCCTAGATAACACACAGAAAAGAATCTACAGAATGGCACAGTATATCAGGAACCAGAACCCTCTTAAGGCACTGGACATTTTTATTAGTATTTTTTACTATGTGTATTTCAGGGTCTATTTATTTTTAAGTGCAAATCAAAATCCCCAGTAATAATTTCCAAGTGGTATTTAGTGAAATGAGATTAACATGGCCAAAGTGCCTCTGAAAGCAGATCTGTCAGTGCCCATCCATCTCTACTGGCCAATCACCCCACTTGGAAGAGGGACAGAAGATTGCGAAGATGTCACGTTCACACATATTTCACAAAACCCTCAGCTGATTACATTTAAGACTGTTCAGGATTAACAGATGCACAAATATATTTATTAGGTATCAGAAAAGCCAGAAAGAAGAGGTTATGAACACCTCAACTCTAGGAAAACTTCACTTGAAAGTGAAGTAAACCTACTTATTTCATTGTATTGACATCTTCCTTAATTCTTGACTCAAATACTATGTTCCATCAGCAGCAGAATTAAAACCCCCTCAATTTCCATGATGATTAATGTTCTACATCCTGTAAATCTTCCCATGCAAAAGCACCTCACTTCCATGCTAACAGAAAAGCAAGTGAATATTTTCTGACTGGACAGCACTTGTGCCCTAAGTGGCCACCTGACCAGCAGAAAAGAACACTGAAAAGGGATTTTTATCTTTTGCCAGTCTGCCAGTGAGCACATTTACCTGTGTCTCCATCCTTTATCTAACTGTGAACTCCTACAAGACCTCCCTCCCTCTACAAAATTGGACTGAAATCAGGCAATGGCCTCAGATGCTGTAGGAAGATAAAAGCAACCACAAATTTTAAATTTTTTTTAAGTACTGGGAAAAGCCCCAAACACTTATGAGTTTAAGTCTTTTGCAACATTACACTGAACAGGAAATAAAAACAACAGCAAGGCAAAGAATCATTAAGAGAACAGCTTCAAAAAACTCCCCAAGTTGCAGTGGTTATTACTGAAAAAACTTATTTTCAACAAGTATTGGGAGTAACCATCACTATCTCTATGACAAGGTTTAATGTATCTCTGAAAAAACACAACTAGCAGCTCTTCAGACTACTAGCTCCATTTGAAATCTGTATCAGGCACAAGGAAAAAAGAAAAACACAAACAAAAATGTGGCTGTACCTTATTAAGCTCTTCCACTCTATCTTCTGCCATTTTTCTTTTCTCTTCCTCCAATTTTAACTCCAGTTTCCCTACTTTCTGTGTCAGGTTCTGGATTTCCTCACTGTGGTTGGAAAAGGATAGATATTTATAGCTTACAGAAATTTTCTGTTGACCTTGCTTTGAAAATACTGAACCTATTTCATAACACTTGGCTGCTTTGGGTTTGTTTTTTAAGGGCAAAGAGGGAAACTGCTCAGGATGATACCTGTTCTCATAGTAACAGACACATCAATTCTCAATCTGTGATAGCACAGCCTTATGTTAAAATTAAGAAGTCTCAAGGTTACCGTGGTAGCCTTGATACTATTAATAATGCATTTAGATCTGCTACAGTTTCATATTTGTCAGTCAAAGTCCTTTCTCACAAAACAATATTGAAATCACTTTTTTCCTGCCTCCCTTGCATAGGATTGTCACTCACAGTTATACAGAATAGAGGGAGTTAACTGGAATGGCACAGAGGCAATGGTCTAGAAATACAGACTAAGGTAAAGAGAGTACAACTTTTTCCTACAGAAAAAATGTCTGACCCCAACACAAAAGCTTTTTCCATCTATCTTATGAATTTTTATTATAATTTAAGCCTTATTTTTACTATACTACTTAGTCTTCCACTTCCTCTAAAAGCACTCTATAGAATTCTTCCCCTAGTAACTCACCCCATCCCTCCAAAACACTTCTGCTTAAAAGAATCCCCAGCTTCTTGCAGCTCAGATGAACTCCTATAGATTTTGAGCCACTTCAAAAGAGAATTATACTTTAAGAGATTTTTTTTTTGGTTCTGAAAGGATCTATTAATACAAAATGTTTTACCTTAAAGTCTGCTCTTCTGTCCTCTTTTCTTCCATCTTATTCTGCCACTTCTGCAGCTCCAGCTCCACTTCAGTCTTAGCCTGCAGTAAGTGCTTGATATCTAAGCTACAAAGGTACAAGGAAATCTAAGTAACACTTCAGACATTCATACTCCACAAAGTAGTTGTTTTTTCTTTAAACTTCTAAATCAGTTAGGTTTTCTCAAACTCGTAAAGTAACTAAATGTTTAATTTTTCCTTTTACACAAAACAAAATGCAAGCACACATTGCTGAGGAGCAAAGGGCTCCTCACATGCTCTCACTGTGCATTTTTGTTCACAAGTGACACAGGAGGCAGAGTATCACCAACACACCTCCCTGTGTGCATGTCCTTGCCCACAGTGCTCAGATTAACCTGCCCCAAGGCCCTGACACACCAAACCAGTCCAGGCAATACAAGCTGCAAATCAATCACTTATGGGGAGAACAGAAGCCACAGCACATCTTAGGGCAGAAGGCAGGTTTAAATGGAGAAAGTGGGAGATCAAGACAAAGTATGTTGAAAAAAAACCCAAACCACACACAAATTTTTACAGCACAATATGAGCAAGAAGTGCTGCATAAACATATAACCCTTCAAAGGGTTTTCAGTGTGGCTGGCAGAAAAATAAGCCTTGAAAAATGTGCTTGAAACAAGCAGAAATTCTCATTTTCCATCCTCTGGCTTTTTTTCTGCAATGTAATTTTACAAAGCAAGTAAGATTAGAAGGAAGATTTTGAAATAAAAGCTGAAGGGATTCTCAAAATTAATTTTCTAGCTGAAAATGTGAAGTACTTATTACATCACTTTATAACAGGATCAGAAATAATGAAATAATTCACACCTACAGAAGAACATCCCAGACAAGAGTCACGCTTACTCTTTACTGATTAGAAGATTCTGAAGTGCCTTCCTATCACTCTTCAGTTTCTTCACCAGCCTTTGGAGGCGACAGCATTCCTCAGCATGGTCTAAATGTTGGGATGCTGGATGATCCAGGTCTACAGAAGGTGAAGATGACACAGCAAGCACTTGTGATGCCTCACTATCAGCTGATGACACCCTGGTGCTCTCCATGGCACACATTTTCTAAGCAGGGTAAATTTACATGGAAAACACAAAAGAAAAGGAAAATCAAATTTAGCATGAAATGACTTTATCTAGGCCATGAGAAAAGATCAAATGGAAGTGAATTCTAAAATGTGCATCTATATCTAACAAGTGTGGTGTAAGGAAACAGGGAGAGAGGGCTCATGCTACAGGCAGCAGTTTATGTGTATGAGGCAGAATGCACAGGGCTGAGACTCTGAAGGACAAGACGCCAAGAGCACAAGGCAGTGGTTCTGCATTTTCTGCTCCAGGACAGGTAAGAAAACCACTCAAGTGTGTGCACTTACTTTTTCTAGATCCAAAATCCTCCTCACCAGCCTCTGTCTGCTCCACTCACTGTAATCTAAACACAATAACAAAGCTTTAAACATATAACTACATCCATGGGGCAACACTGTTCTTGCTTTTTGAAACTTCTGGCCATATCAAATGACCATTTAAAGATCTCTGAATCCCAGCTTCAATATCTATCAATGAAAAAATGAGAATGGGCTTAAAATATCTGATTTCTAAACTGATTAGCTCCAAAATCAATATAAGCCATTCATATTCACCAGTTTTCAACCACTGAAAAACAGTTTTCCGAGCTTTCTGAGTGAAATGTTAAATCCTCTCCCAATTCCAGTTTGGAATTCTCAGAGACAATAATAGAGGAAATACAGGTCTGACTGGAGAAATCAGAAAGGGGCTCCTGAGAGAAGGTTCTCATTCCAACTTTGCCACTCCTGAATCTTCACCTTTGTAGTAACTCCCTCATATCTACCTTTGCGGGGTGCTGCTGTCCCACATCTTTCAGACGCACCCAAATCCCTTGCCCCACATTCACCGATTTTCCAGCACGCACTTTTTGTTTTACTGGGAGGAGGGGAACTGCTCAGCACATGACCCAGATCTTCCTTCAGCCTCTGATTCTCAGCCTGCAATTCCTTGATGTTCCTGGACAATCTCAGCACAGCAGCATTCAGTGCCTTCAGTCGTTTTTGGGTGTCTCTGCCCTCTGTACTTGGAAAAGGGGTCAAAACCAGGAAGTTAATTTAAAAGTAGAGAACAAAGAAGCAGCATTAAAAAGAGTGGAGCAGCCTCACTGCCAGTGACTACCACAGAACAGTCTGTGAAGGAATCTTACATCCCATCCACTGGAATAATTACAAGGTAAAAGGGGAGACAGCCTACAGTTAGCATATCAGAAGGAAAGGCTGAAGTTTTAGCTGATCTCCTTTTTAGAAATTAAAAGGAAATGAAGAAAAAACCAAACAAAATAAGGCTGTCCAGATGTCACAGATGACTATTCACACAGCTGTCCCAGGCAGGAGAGAAAAAAAGAGTAAAAACAAAAACACAACACACCACCAAAACAGGACAGTGACAGAAATGATAGCAATCATAACCATACCACTCAGTGACATTATTTTAGGCTCATCTAAACCTAAATAAAAAAATTTATTTCAGTCCATTTTGAGGGCTTGAAAAGTTTGTTTCTAGCTACAACTGGATACTACAGCTTCACATATAAATAACCACACTTCAGCATTAACACTGAAAAAGAGGAACCAAATGCCATTCACTTCAGCCAGAACTAATGGAGACAAGCATCATGAAAGAAATACTCTCAAACAACTCTTTCAATGTGCCAGAGTCCTGACCTTCAACATGATTTATTATTTCAGTGCTCAGCCTTTCAAGCAGAGACTGACAGTCACGTAATGGAGAGAGACTGCCCTGACCACCACTTTCTGAAGCTATGAATAAATGAGGACAAGGAAGAGACCTGATGACTCGTTTTCACCTGTAAATAAATTAGGTGTGATGGCTTAGAGCCTTGAGAGGCTGGTCACTGCATGCCTGAGCCAAAAGATTTATTTTTTTAAAAAAGTGACAAAGCAAATTGCGGTTTTCAATCCACGAGCAACAGTGAATTAGGGAACACAAGCAGTATACATAATGACCCTAAAGAGTTCTCACATGTTTCTATCAATCTATATAATTACACCCAGTGTTAAGACAGTTGTCTGTACTTAACACTAGGAGGTCAAGTATATTTTGAAGTGGTGTGGTAACGAAATTTACTATCCTACAAGACACTCTTACCCTCTTCTCAGTTCAAATAACACTCACTTGCAGTGATGCTTTTAATTTGCTCTCTTAGTGGAGCTTTGTGTTCTGCCTTTGTGCTTTGACTTTTACTGCCTCTATAAACTGCTCACCCTCACCATCATGCCCACATTTGCACACCAGTGACAAGCACTAGTACAAGCTTCTCTGACACAATTTACTAGTCTGCGTCTCTGTATCAAAGGAAAATAATGCTTACTCCAAGAACATTTTCTTTGCAGCACACACTCTAGAGCAAGATGCAGAACTGACTCAAGTGTGAAATGCCAAACATCCAGGGAGTTTGTTTCAATTACCAGTGATGCCAAAATAAGTGTGATTATGAGGGAAGATGTAACAGAGATAAATTTTCAGCGCTATCATGTACTTTTTAAATAGCTCTGGTATTTTTCCACATCCACAAAATGATCTATCTAAAAGCAAAAAAATGTGACTAAGACATATTTCAAGGCTCTGAAGCCAACCAAAGCAGTATCAAAAAGCAACTCCAGCAATCTAAACGACAAAAAATGTTCCCATGTAGTAGTTTTCCATCAGTTAAAGTAGGACACGAGTGAGGTATCAAACACATGCACGCAAACATTTGCCTCAGAAGAATTAAACATACTTTTTCCTCATAGTCTCAGACTTGGCCAGGAGGACTTGGAGGCGATGAACCTGTGAAATACAGATACCATTAAGGAGCATTAGCAAGGTCAGCTTCCACAGCAACACATTTGCTCATTAGGTGAAAATCAGAACAAGACTCTTTGGGTAGTGGCAGAGCTTATGACACCAGCACTGAAAATCAGGCTACTGTTATATTTGCTTCCATCTCAACACTACACTTATGGATGTACAGTAGATTCTTTATTTGCCCTTTTTCATTAACACACTCAGCTTACTGAAGAAAAACATTTTTTCAGTACATACAGCTGGAGTTATGAGTATATCTATGAAAACCTGCTACTAATGACAGGTGCTGCTAAGGTACAAGTAACTTATCTTAAAGATCCCATTTACACTTTGACTCAACAACTGACCAGCTTCCTGTCCTGCATGCACACTGAAGGACCTGTCAGACGTACCTCTTCATAGTAGGTTTCCATGGCTAACCTCACTTCTTCCAAATTACTGTTCTTCATGTCTGCCTGGAATTCACTGAACACAGAATAATACAAAAAATAATCCAGTCAGATCAGCAAAGGCACTGCAAGACCCAGTGGCTCATAATTTCTGGGTTTATAATTGCTGATACGTTCTTGGGAGCTTATTAAAATGTCTTAAGGAATAGAACACAAATGAAAAATAACATGGATTTCCAATTCTCTTTATTAGCTCATCCAATACAAGCCTCTACCCCCCTGCCCCCTCAGTCATACTTAATAGTGTTGTCTTTCTCCTTGCACTGCTCTTCGAGCTTGACAATCTTCTGCTTTAATCCTGTAACCACCTACAGAAAGAACAAAGAGCTCATGAGTCCTTGAATAATCTGTCTCTTCACAGAAGGTCTATTCCTGTCTGCCCTGTCTTTATAAATTGTACCTAATCAGGTACACTTATTTCTACATATTTCAGTACTTAGTAAATCATACACATCTGCTACCCTGTGTAAAAGAGAACACTGATGAAATCAGATGCCTGATTACATAACCAGCTTAAGAATATGTATACACAACCATAAAATAAAAACAACATTGCCCATTACCTTGCCAACTTCAAAGCAGCAAACAATAGAGAGAATACTTCCTAAACAGACTCAAGACAATGACAAAGAAAGCTCCCCAAAATAATGTTAATTCTAGATCTTTGTAACTGACTCCTTACCTGATTACAGAGATAAAGGCTACATGATTCCCTAACTGATTATTCTATCTGACCTGATTTTATTTTTTTAGTAGTGTTTCACCTCAGCAAGAGGAAATAGGACAAATGAAGGCAGAAAGTAATGAAGACACTCTTACCCATCCATTATCAGTCTTCTTTTCTGACAAAGCTCGTGCCAGCTCAGAGCCCTGCAACACAACACAGAAAAAGCAAGTGACCAATTCTGCTACTTCATTCTACTGCTGGCTCTTCCCACAGAACTTTCCAACCTACTCAACTCCACAGTCACTTCACAGTCCAACTGCTGAAATTCTGAAGTCCCTATGCTACTGGTTTCTATTAGCACATTTCTCCCAAGATGTAGGTCTGCACACAGTGACAGCCAAAAGAAACTCAGTAAGATTCAAGTTTGACTATAACCACAAATGCTTCTTGACAGGGCCTGACAAGGCTCCTCTTCTGCCTCCTGGTCAGGTCTCAGGACTGCATGAACCCATCACTCTGCAAGAGGTTAACTCCCTTCTACTCTCAGGCAATATATTCAGAAAGTAGGCCCCTAATGAGACAGCACTTTCATTATACCTTCAGAAATCAAAGGTATCTGTGCTAAATGAACTTTTCTGCACTGCATGGCATCATATTCCTTTGAACTGAGCTGGACTGCTGATCTGAGATACACAGACCCGAAATCCCATCACAGCACCTCTCATATTCCAGCTCATCACTCCCAGCAGTCACCACACTACAAATTCATACTCTTTCGCCCCACTTTTATCCCCACAAGAAATATCCACCCTGGAAGGATCCAGCAGTTGTTCAATCTGTTTATCCTTTCTATTGTTCTCCTCTTCCAGTCGACGGAGCTTTGTTTTCATTCGGTCTCCCTCATTCTTCTGAGCTTGTATTGTCTAAAAGAGGGGAGGAAAATCTTAAGCACATTTCAGAATAGGAAGACACAGAGTTCTCACATGGAAACACATTTTGATGTCAAAACCAATCCAATTATGATGGCAAAGATGATATGAAAAAAGAGGAAAAAAATGCCAAAACACAAAATCATCACAGTAGACCAGAGCAGTCAGCAGGACAGGACAGCTTAGGGAGGACGACGGAGGAAAGATAAAAGGAGAAGGTCTAACAGAAAGGCAACCTTACACAAATGATCAACCACAGCCAAGGTGTTTGTCTATAGGTAACCCCAGTGTTCAACAAGCCCAGTCCTCACCTTTCATACACTGCACTAACCTCAACAGAAAACCCACTCTGACCATATCACACCATGAGAACAGCGAAACTGTCTTAGACAGACACAGGTTTTAGTTTAGCCTTACATTACAAATGGAAAAAATGTGGTGGATGTCCCAAACTGTAGAAACCAAAGTATTCCAAATCATTAAGTCCCGGACACATATGGGTGGATGGAGCAATGCCATGACTTTTTATGTGTCAGAGAAACTGTACCTTTTTCAGTTCTATAATTTCATCATACATATCTTCTTTCTCTTTGTAGTCAGGAGTTCCAGGAATATAGCCTACAGAAAGGGGTATGTAAAATAAGTAGATCCAAAAGAGGTATTTTTAACCAAGCAGAAACCTTACAGTTAAAGAGAAATATCTAGAACAGCACCAAAGTGGAAACTAGGCCTTTTTTCTTTCCTTGAAGAAGAAAAATCAGCAAGGAAATTAATTTTGGAAATGGAGGTGAAATGGAAGCGTTACTGTATGAAACTTCTGCCAGATTTTGCAGCCAATTTTTTCCTAATTATTTCTCTTCTCTGGTGCTATATTCAAATATCCATCTCAAGAAAGATATAAACTTTACAGAAGACTGCAGTCTTCTCATCCCAATAAATCCTATATTTATAAAAGCATTCTAAAAGATGTCCAGAATACATTTTTCTATTTATGCTTAACATGTACAAATGCATCATCTTGTAAAGTTGCCAGAAACTGTGTATTACCAGTAAAAGTATAGGTGTCATTTTAAATGGAAGTGGAATTTTAAAGGTTACAGTTCTCCTTTAAGAAAAGCAGAATAAAACTTTTAAAGTTTGCTCTTCTCATAAAACTCATTTGATTTTAATGTCACAACCACATGATAAAACACTTTCTAGAGAAGAAGTAAAAGGAGTCAATTATACAGAATTTCAGGCAAGCAGATGGTTTCTATCAATGGTTCCTAAACTATGTTTTGAAGTCACAATAAATTGTCTACAGCTGTCCCATTGAACCATATTATATTTGCAACGTTTTCAGCTGCAAATGCATGGCAATTTGCAAAAGTTCTGAAAGCTAATAGTGATTCATTGCTCAAAAAAAAATTGGAAATCCCTGCCTTAACCAATTTAGGAATCTCAAAAAGTAGCTCATGGATCATATTTTGACACATGTATTTTAGTAAACTAAAATGGCTCTTGCCTTACTGAAGCTAAGACCTTAAGCAATGTGTGTTTTTAGAGTGGAAAAAAGATCATTCACTTTTATCTACCACACCATTACAGACTTTACCATTACTGGAAGAACGAGAATGTTTTGGCTTTTTCATTCCTAGAGCTTCTTTCAGATATTCTGGAGTGCTACTGGAAACGTTAGGTCGCATATGCCCCGTGTCAACATCTGATTTCAGAGCATGGCTCATTCCTGCCAAGAGAAATGGAACAAAAACGTGAAAATCAGGGATAATTGTGAATTAAATTTGTGGAGTTATTCTGATCAAATGCAACATGGAAAGCTCCAGATGCTGTTAATTATTCCCTCTATAAATTCCAGTGCTCAAGATCAGATAATTCCAACCACCCAAATAAACAACAGTGCAATTAATTCCTATGTAGCCTTTAACCAAATACAAATCCATTTTTCAATAGTTTGTATGTTAAGCTGTCCACAACAATGAATTTTATCCATAAATGCAAACAACATTTCTATACTAATACCTTGTTTCAGAGATCCCAGCCATATCTGCCTTGGGTTTTTAACAGCTGCAGTCTCAAAACAAGCACTGCCCGTTCCCTGCAGAGATCTCCAAGCTGCAGCTTTTTTAGGGTACAGTTGTGTGCTCGAGCTGTAGGGAGACTCTACAGCAAAAGAAAAATATCTCAGTGTTGCCTTCAAAAGCTCAAGGTCACAAAAATTCTTGTTGTCTTGTTCTTCAAAGTTTTCGGACTCAATCCTATTACTTATAAAAATAGAATTTAACAGCATATTCCATACTGGCTTACATGGAGCAATGGAACAGTCACATAAAAAAACTCCCAAAAACCAAAAAAAACCCACTATAAAGAAAAATACAATTTCAAAAACTGAAGAGGCTTAGAAAAATGCATAGTGACAGTCGTATGACTCAACACATGTGGGAATATTTACATGTACAGTCTGGATAGGCATCATTAAGATCCCTGCACATCTAAATGTTGTTAATAAGGACACTTTAAGGTAAAGTCTTCACTGGAGTGAAACATTCACTGGAAGCCTAAAAAGGAAGGTAAATGGAAAAATACAGCAAAAAAACATATATCCCAGAAAAAAAGGACAAAACCAATATTATAACTGCAGATCTAATAATAACAACAACAGTGTACTGTGAAAAAAAAACCAACCCAACCCAACAAATGAAACAGAGAACTGCTAAATGTACACACAGAGATCTATGACTGGATGGGAGAAAGCTCCGGTAATTCCAGAGTGCCTCTACACAACAAGTATCAGCATTTCTCCAAAAAGATAAGGAGAAAAAGAAATTCAGAATGGTTGCCATCAGAAGGCATAATATGAGAAAAAAATAGTTTATGCTGGAGAATCAAGAATTACAACCAACCCATAACCTTCAATATTTTAGCTTATACAAGCTGGACTTCACAGGTTCAGAACAGATCTCAAACAGGTGTGCTCTGCACATAGCAGTGAATAATTCTGGAGAATAACAAGATGTTGTCTTAAGTAAAGCTTCCAGTTCCTGTGTCCCATAAATGTATTTTGTTTTGCAATCACGGAAGAAAAAATTTTGGAACACTTACTTGGTGACTTTGGAGGCTTGTGAAAAATCTTCTTCTTTAACTTCTGAAAGAGAAACAGGTTCTTTTATGTATTGAAAATATTCAACTCTTAAGATGTCATTATGTAATCTCAAAATTGGCTTCAACCTCCATTTTCTATGAAGATCTTTTGTTCTAACAAGACAAAATCTTTTCTAGAGAAAAGAAAAATAGCAGCATTAAGCATATGCAGATTTGGGCACAGCAATGGTCACCAGAATTAAGGTGGTGCCAAATGAAGTCTGATTATACAGATAAATTGTCAATTCTTGCTCAGAACACTACAACATTCCCCATCAATATTAAATACGAGTAGCAGCACATTCAAGATGATCCCAGAGTAGAGGCTGATCTGTAGAATCCTTTAGCTAAAGGAAAGAGTTATTCAATTCCATTAAAACTCTCTAAAAGGATTACTGAAGCTCATAACTTGACAGAACAGCAAAATAAAGCCAAACATCATTTGCAGCCCCAGTGCCGAGAATTTGGAAGCCGGAATTACATCTGGAATTAGAGGAGGTTTGTGAATCAAGCCCCATTGCAGTGCACCACTCTGAGGGGTGTCCTGGTGAGCAGGAGGCACCACACAGATGCAGAAGGAGCTTGAGAGGCCTTTTGGGGCATGAATCAAAACTCACCATTTCTGTATCTGACTCGCAGGTTATCACAGACAGGCTGTCATCTCCCTGGGGAACAGAGACAGGACATTTGCTACTGAACAACTGGTTATAAGACACATCCAGAAAACTTATACAATTCAACAAAGTGGGAGTGCAATAAATTCAAATAGTAACAACCATTGCATTGCTCAAATGTCAAATGAGTGAAACAAGAATTCTCAATTAATTAAGGTAAAAATAAGCCATTTTTAAAAAACACTGAAGCCACTGAAAGATGGTGGGGTTCTCGCTGCAAAAGCCAGCAGCACTTGCTCTAACACAAATGGTTTTGGGATATTGTGAAAGTCACTTCAGAAATGAACCATCACGGAATGGTTTGGGTTGGAAGAGACCTTACAGATCATCCAGTTTCAACCCCTGTGCCATGAGCAGGGACACTTTGCTCTTGAGTCACTGCAGTGCACAGCATTACAGCAGCTGAAACTTCAGTTGGTTCTGCAGGAATTTATCCACCATTTAAGCTGCAACTCACTCAGCTGTTCCCTTCCTCATTCGCTTGCCCTACCCTTGCTATGCTATGGGATTGTTCAGTTCCTACAGTGAAATGGAGAAGTGATCAGGCTAATGGAAAAAAACCTCAAACCCAAGGAAGACGACAAGTTCCCTGCTTCTCAAATGCAAGCATATCCACAGCTGAAGGAAGATTTCCACTTAGCTTTCAAATTATCTGGATCCTGCCCTCACAGAAAGACCTTTTCCACTTGCTCCTGACTCGGACTCCGCACCAATCTTTGGACAGATGCTGATCTACGCCTGTAAGAGGCAGGGGAGGGGATGAAGTATTTTTGGAAACTCTAGCTGGCAGAACAGGAACAAGGACTGACAACAGAGCAGGTTAAACAGCCTGCCATGCTGGCTGTGAGCAAGCAGGGATGTGTCCTCACACGCCAGGCCATACAGTTTTTCATTTCCTGAGGCAATGCTCCTTGCAGCACACTGATTAATTTTGTTATTTTAAGGCCTTTCATCCTGCAATACCTCTCTGTAACTGCAGCTATCATGCTTGGAATCAGAGAATGTGGGAGATGCTTAGCCTTGATAAATGGTAACAGCAAAACATTCACCAGGATACAAACATGCAGTAACAGCCCCACCACTGGCCTTGGTACCCTTCACAGCCCCTTTGCTCCTGCAAAACTGCCCCAACCAGAGCCACATACAGCAGGCAGCAAGAGAACATGCCCCAAAGGGGCTCAAAATCTCCATCTGGCTGCTGAGGGGGTGGGAAACAAATGCCAATACAGAATCACAGACTGATTTAGGTTGGAAAAGCCCTCCAAGATCATCGAGTCCAACCCATGACCGAACACCACTCTGCCAACCAGACCATGGCACTGAGTGCCACGTCCAGTCTTCCCTTAAACACCTCCAGGGACAGCAAACCCAACGCTTCCCTGGGCAGCCCATTCCAATGTCTAATCAACCTTTCTGTGAAGAAATTCTTCCTAATGTCCAACCTAAACCTTCCTTAGCGCAGCTTGAGACTATGTCACCCCTGTGCCGTGATACGGGTCAGTCAGGAAGACACAGGCAGAGCCCAAAGTCCCGCGGGCTGGAGATGGCAGAAGCCATCCCACTCCCTGTCCCAGCCACCGCCTCGCCGGCCTGCCAAGCCCGGGGGTGCTCCAAGGCTTTGCCCGGACCTCGCGGGAGCGCTTCGTGAGCCGAGCCCGGGCCGAAGCAGGCCTAGACACGGGGCCTTCTCCTCCTCCCCGCCGCTCACTCCTTACCAGCTCCCCCTCCGCGGCCGCCTCGCCGGCCCCCCGGGCCATAGCGGGAGAGCGGCGGGAAGAACTCAGGGGGCGGCGGGGCCTGGGGGGCCGCCTCGGGCCGCGGCTGCCGGCTCGGGGCTGGGGGCGGCCATGGCCCCGCGGCGGCACTTCCGGGTCGCGGTAACCACGGCAACCGCCGC
>VZTE01004515.1:119408-140058 GCA_013397775.1 Eulacestoma nigropectus
CGAAATCCCCGCCGTGCCAGGGGCGGGGAGCCTCTGCCCCAGAGCTCCGGGACAACCCTGGGCAGGTCGCAACCGCATCCTGCCCCCACCAGGGGCACGGCCCCGCACTCACCGCCTGCCCCTGGAGCGCGCCCGGGTCACTCCCCCTGACCGGCCACTGGCCCCGCCTTCTCCTGCCACTGGCCGCGCCCCCTTTGCGACAGTCGCGGTGCGGCCGGCCCGGCCCGGTGTCGGTGTCGGTGTCGGTCCCGGTCCCGGTCCTGCTGCTCCCGGCCATGTCCGACCCCCAGTCCTGGTTCGTGGCCCGGGCCCGCCGCCGTTTCGCCATGACCCGCGAGTGCGCCGTGCTGCTGCCCGGCGTCTGCGCCGCCCTGGCCGACCCGCGGCAGCCCGGCCTCGACGACACCTGCCTGGAGAAGCTGCTGGACTGGTTCCGCAGCCTGACGTGGTTCGGTGAGTGCCGGGGGCTGGCAGGGACGGAATCGCAGAATAGTTCGGGTTAGAAGGCACCTCTGGAGATGATCCAGTCCAACCCTCTGCCAAGGCAGGGTCAGCTAGAGCGGGTGACACAGGTGGCCAGGTGGGATTTGAATGTGTCCACAAATATCTGAGGTGCTGTGACACCTGAAAATGCTGCGGGTGAACCCGCATTCATCAGTTCTAACAACTGGCAGGAGCTGCCTCAGCTCAGGGAACCGCCTTAGTAAGAGAGGACGGTCCTGGCAGTGACCTGCTGTTTTCTGGCCTCTCCTGGGCAGATCCGACTGTGGAGCTGCTGCAGGACAACCCGTGTCTGACAGAGCTCATCACCTCCGTGCTGGCCCTGCCGGATCCCAGCCCCAGCATCCTGTCCTTTACCCTGCAGTTAGGTGGGATCCTCGCCTCTTCCGAGAGCCGCTTCCAGCACCTGCAGGTGAGTCGGCCGCCCAGGTACCTACTGCTGGTCTACCTGTGTGTCTGTCTCCTCCTTCTATGTGGATGACCCCTGAAAATGTGCATATTCTGCTTCGTAAATTTGTGGCTTACATGGAACAACTCAGGAAAAGTGATATGATAACGAAGGCTACAATCACCATTCCTGTTCACTTCTCATGTAAAGCTGCTTCTCACTTCTGTCTCACCACAGCAGGGCTGTGAACGCTGATGTGTAGTGCTTCCCGTTTTTAGTTCAAAAGAGTGTATGGGGTAACACTACTTCACAGCAGTCACTGCACAGTACTGTATCCCAGGACAGATCCTGTAGATTTAAACTGCGCTACCAAATGTCATTTTCCCTCCATAGGAGGTTGACAGAAATTTCTGACTGCCTGCAAAAACGAGGGAGCTTTCTAAAGCCCTGCTTTCTGCAACAGGATACATTTACAGTATAAAACACAAAAGGCTTCATTCAGGGAATAGATGTGTGCAGGTGTATAAAGCAGTCTAATGGAACTGATACACATAAGTTGTCCCTTAGCACCTGGAAACAAAGCAGTTTTGGTTTTGGGACACTCTAGTGCGTCCATATGTTGCGTTTAAGCATGAGATTCTGAAAACTGCCCATTTTAGTGATATTCTAGCAAGAGGAGGTTTCACTACAGTACTGATACTCTTGACTGGGACAGAGCAGCCCCTTTGCTCACTGTTCACTCTGTGTTCTGCCCTGGCCTCAGCAGGAGAAGCTGCTGGGGAGGCTCTTTGGCCGGGAGGGGCCGCGGGGCGGCGCGGCGTGGGAGGACGCGTCGGTGCGCAGCGCCTGGGTGAAGGGCGTGCACAGCATGGTGCACCACCAGCCTGCCCTGCACTACCTCTGCTCCACGGGTGAGTACTGCTGGGGCTGGGGACTCCCCAGATCTACTGCTGTGTCCCTGCCATTCCAGTCTGCTGCTCAGATGTCGAATGAGCAAGACAGGAGTCTTTGTTTATTTAAGATTAGAGTAAGCCATTTGTCAAAAATACTGTACTCATTGAAAGATGTTGGTTAAGTTAGCTAAGCATTAAGTTAACTTCTGTTGAGTTAGTTATGCATTTGGTTTTTTTCTCCAAACACTGAAGATGGTGCTCTTTCTCCAGGGGAAAGAATCTTTATAAAATTGCCCTTATAAAATCAAGAGCTATCTGTATTCTTATTTGTAACTCCTCCTACAGGGTACATTTCAGCATGATTTTAGTGCAGAAAAACTAAGCAGAGGCTCATTTATCTCTTAGTGCTTGCACACATTTGCTATCGTGTTGTTGTTATGCAGGTACGTACATTCTGCTGTTAACACCAACTTTAGATGCCATGTACAGAGGGGCCTAAAAGACTGGGCTGGTATTAAAGTGCAGCATGTGCTGCTGTCCATGTGATGGAAAAGTGGTATTGGTACTGCTGCTCGTGTTTTTCCTACTGGTTATGTCCAGAGATGGTACAGGCTCTTTCTATAAATACACAGTGAGTGTGCTGTCAACTCTCCTAATGTTACTGACGTTATATCGAAGTCTGATCCTGAGTTATTAAACCCCTCAGGATCTGAAAACAATTTTATTTTCTTCTTTTGTTTCCTTGTTCTTAAGGACTGGCTGACTCTGAGTAGAGACTACAACATAAAGTCTAAGAAAACCTCACTACCACCATTTAAAGCTGTGTGGTACCTGAATTAGAGTCATAAATGGTTGTTTTTTCCTCCAGTGACTTGTTTTGTTTTCCCACAGGAGGCATGGATGTGATCTTCGCTCTGCAAGGGGATCCCAGCCTGTTTGTGGCTTCAGCTGCCAGCCAGCTCCTGGTGCACATGCTCACCTTCTCCCTCGAGTCTGAAACATCGAAAGCGCTCAGTGCAAAGGACTGTGACTGGCCAGCATGTGCCCAGATGATTGTAAAGCACATAGAAGAGTCACTGCAGTCCAGCTCTGCCTCTCACATCGAGCAGTCACTGAAGCTGTTGAGCAGTTTGTTTGGCAGCTGTTTTGGCAATTGTTATGCTGCATGGACTGAAGTCCTTTGGTTAGCCATAGCAAAGCAAATCAAATCCTTTCTGCTGGAGGAGACTGTTCAAGCACAGCCCGTGCTGGCCAATCTTTTGCTTAACGTGGCACGGTAAAGATCTTCTGGCACCTTGGAGCCCTTGCTGAGATAGATCTGTTTGCCACCATGGGATAGGCTGCACTTACACTTCTTTCTTCTCAGGTCCCCTGTGTTTTGTGGCACTGAAGGCAGCTTTTGGGCATTAGTAACTTCTGCTCTGGAACACTTAACCCCAGTACAAGCAGGTCCTCTGGCAGTGGGACTTCTGAAGCTCTGCAAATGGTAGGACTTAATGCAACGAAATTTCTGCCCTATGCAGGTGCTTCTGCTCTATAATTCCCCTTTAGGGAGTGAAAAAGCATCAGGAAATCACCAGATGAATACAGCACATACAGATACTGATTTACAGGCTAAGTAATACTCTTGTTTTAAGACAGAAGGACACTCTTTTGTTGATGAGATATGCCTCTCTCTCAGCCTCCTTACACAGGATCCCACTCTCTATTTGCATAGCTTGATAATGCTGCTTCTAAATTCCAGAACCATTTCTCCTCTGCTTTCAGGTAGCAAGGGAAGCTTGGAAGAAGGCTCAGATCATGATACTGCTTTTGTTGCTCTGTCAATTGCTGGCTTGTTTAAAAGTCTGCATGAAAATCATTATCCTGCTCAGCATTTGGGGGCAGGTATTTGGGAAAGAATTGAAGTGTTCTTGTTTTGGTAACTGCTGTTTCCTCCTTGAAGCCCACAAGATGTCAGGATTCAGGCACTGACTGTTCTGCTTCAGCCAATGGACTGTATTTTGAGAGCAGCCTCCCAGCCTCTGGAATACGCAGGTACAGTTGTGACAGAAAATTTAGAGGCCAGTCTGCTTGCCAGTGTTTCAAGTGTCTGGCGCAGACAAAGCTGGAGGAAAAAGAGTAGGAGAAGTCAAGGACAGTAGCAATGTTTGTGGTGAATCTTACTGCCAGTTGCATTTGAAGGGATATTCAGACTACATCACCTGAATATCTTGGTTAACTTTAAAAATCACAGTTTTTTCTATTCATTGACAACCTGAGCTCTCCCCTTCTTTGGTCCTTTAGGTTTGCTGGATGAGTCTGTTAGTGATCCTGTCACTGTTGAAAGTCTTCTGTCCTCCAAGACATCTTGTGCTGGTCTCTTGTGTCAGACTCTTGCTCACCTGGAGAAGCTGCTGTCTCTGGTAATGTTCAGAGAGGGAAATAAGCCTGGGAATCAAATTGGTCCTTTAAAGACAATGTTAAGAGTGGTTGCAAACTTTCACAGCAGAGCATAACAGAACATGGAGAGGAGTTGGCAGTGAGGGTTTCCATAGTTTAAGGAAATTTAGCACAGTAGACTCTAAACAGGAAAACAGAGAACTGCTGAGGCTCATGAATAGGGACTGCACTTAAGTTTTAAATCTGTCTTGATGAGCTTTGCTACCATACCTTACTTGTATTGCAATGACTGATCCTGAGAAGACAGAAATTGAACTGCTTTCCCAAGCAGTGAGAACAATCTCCTTCCATCTGTGCAATAGTTCTTGGAAGAGAGGAAGTTAATTTATTTGTAGTTATTGACATTGTGGTACCTTAAGAACCCCCTAGAAATTGCTATTTTTGCTGCCTTCTGACCAAAAACTGCTCTGTACTTGAGACTGTTAGAGGAAACTCTTTTCTCTTTTTCCTTTCTCACCCTTTAGAAACATTTAAGAGTGGATTTACCCTGTGTGTCCTTGCTGCGCTCTCTCATGACAATTTTACAGTTCTGCAATGGCTTCCTGAGCCCAACTTCTCCTCTGGGAAGCTCAATAAGCCGGAATTTGATCAATTGCTTCAGAGTGCAAAAGTCAGCTCTTGATGTCCTTGCAGTACTCTCAGAGAAAAAAGGTGAGTTAATCTTTGCTTCCTTATCCAAAACAGTTTTACAATCCTGTGTCTTTCTGTATTTCAGCAGGGATTTGGCTGCTCCATTTCTCAGTATTGGTGCTTTGGGTTTGTTTTCTCTGTTTCAGACTGTGACACACTCCTAGGAAGTCTATTTGATGTTCTTCTGGCATATCTGCAGAGTCCAAACACCAGTCCTACTGTGAGTATAGAACTAGGGAGAGATCCAAGCTTGCCCCAGTGGGGTGTAATTCTGAGAAATGGTCTGACCACAGTTGTTTCTTAGCACACTTTGTACTAGAATATGTAGGAGTCTTGTCTTGTCCTGGGTGGCTTGCAGGAAATAGCTAAATTGTAATGAGCAAGTGACTGACCAATACATTGAGAGTTCTTGAGAAGACAGGAGCCATCATGTCTCAGAGTAGCACTGACATTCTCATCTTGACAAGGCCATGAAGTATTGAATTCTTTTTATTAAGGGGATTTGGTTTTTTGCTTTGTTTTGTTTGAGTGACTCCAGTGGCAACTGCAAATCCAAAGCTGGAGGTACTAGAACTTCGTAATACTAAGCTGAACACAGGGATTTTCTAGGTGTTTGTTACAAATTATTTTTAAGCACCATTTGTTTGTGGCTGGCTTCTTAGTAAGGAGGCATATGCACTTGTTTACTCTGAGAATTTCTTTGTAAGCTTGAGGCTAAAATGAATTTTACCTTTAAAGACATAAAGGCAACACCACCTCCTCCTGTAGTAAAGTAAATCTGCTTTACATTGCTTCAGGTTCTAAAGAAAACCTTTCAAGCTACATCCAAGTGGTTGGTGCACTTGCAGGAACTGTCCTGCTCCAACAGTCAGCAGCAACAAACTGAGAAGATTTTGGAAGGTAACAAAGCTGTTCCAGCTGGGACAAACAGCAGCCAGTGGCACATATGAAATCTGCCCCTGCCTGTCTTTCTTGCTCAAAGCACTGGATTCACTTGTTCACAGTTATGTTGAATTTAAGTTTAGCTGCCCCAATAGTGCTTTGCAGAACTCTGGGAGAAGCACACAGCAGCAGCAAAAGGGATTGTATTGGATGAAATGATGTAGAGTTTGTACAGTGAGTGCTTCAGTAAGGCTTGTTGCCTTTCATGTCCGTTCAGGTTTGTCACTTGCCTTTTACAGATGTGTTTCTGGTGCTGCAGAAGCGTTTGTGCAGTCCTTGCTGGGAAGTAAGAGATTCTTCCCTGGAGTTCCTCACTGCCATGATTAAGTGCTTGAGAGGTAGGTGCAAAGATTTAACAGTTCAGATTGGAGGAGTATTTCTTTTAATGCTGTGAAAGTCAGTCGGGCTGGTGAAACATCTTCTGACCTGTAACTGGAGGGCTGAGAAAAGAAAGAAGCGTCAAGATTTTTGCTCTTAGATCATGATCAAAATCTGACAAAAATATTAATAAACTTACCCTGCTTTTTCTGTTGAACTCAGATTGCTGTATCTGCCTTAATGGCAGTTTTGGTGAGTTAAACCGAGGAGTGTTGAGACATGTCTGTCAAGGCAGGTGACAGTGCCTAATGGCAGATCATACTTTCTGTTTTTCAGTTTGCTCTGCAGTGGAGTCTGGTTTCTTTCAGCAGGCTGGGGGCTGGGCTTTAGGAGGCTAAAAGCCTAGACCTGCTTTATATGCTTGGGCTTAATTTCTGATGTTCCACTTTCCTGGTGGCTCAGGCTTTGCAGCAGGTAGCACTGAGGCAATGCTAATTTTCCTACAGTAGCTCTGCGATGTTGGAAGGGGGGGGGGGTGTTGTTGACTGCTGTTGTCCCCAGGTCACAAAGGAAGTATCCAGCACACTCAGTTGCATTAGCACTTTACCCTCCAGCCACTTTTGTTTTCTCTGCCACATACCTGACAACAGGAAAGGAAGACTAATTTTTCTTCCTTTAAGCAAAGGCATAAATTTGATGAGGCTGAAACCATGTCCCCGCTTGCCTGCAGAAAGTTTTTTCTTGCTGCTAAAACAACTGTAAATGCAATTTTCTAAGTTCCAGTGTCTGTCAGGGCTTGACTAAAAGCTGCTGGGAGAGGGGGAGCCTGACACAGAGCATCTGTGCTCTGGTGAGCAGCTGTGTGGTCCCTGCAGTGGCTCCTCTCCCTGGCAGCTGTCCCTGCAGGCAGCGTCCCTCCTTGTATGAGGCAAAGAACTGTTTGCATTGGAAACAGCTTCATGCTCAGAGGGAATGAAGTCCCACTTCTCTGGATTGCTGTCTCATTTACAGACCAGAAGGAGTTCAGGCAGTGTCTCCTGTCCTCAGAGGTGCTGAGGCTCACAGAAAACCTGCTGGAGGATCCAGAGAGCTACGTGCGAGCAAGTGCTGTGACTGCGGTGGGACACCTGGCCTTCATTACTTGCTTTGCTCCAGAGCCACCTGTCATAGGCAATCAGTGTAACAAAGAGGTAGGATAACTCCTTCTGCATGAGCAGAACTACTCATCAGCTTCCTGCTGTACTGCTTACAACTTTCTTCACAAGTTATCTGCTCGTGCAGGCAGATTGCACAACCAGTAATGACAAGATTTTTTACCTTTGCTGTTCTTGGTTTCTTTGCATGTTCCTCCCTTCACTGTGCTTTCTCTTTTGTCTTTTTGCATCTAGAACACTGTAGCAAAGCTTCAGGAAATCTTGTCAACAGACTCAGAGGGCTTTCCTAGGAGGGCTGTGATCAGCATCTTCACCACGTGGCTGAGAGAAGGCTGCACAGCTCAGCTGGAGGATACAGAGCAGTTTGTCTCTAGAGTCATCCAGACTGTGGAGCATGACTTAGACTGGGAAGTCAGACTTGGTGGTTTGGAACTGGTTGAAGTTTTCTGTAGTCAGACCATTTGCCAGCTTTCCCAGTGTCCCTATGCTCCTGTCTCCTCTGCAGTCACAAGTTCCACCCCTCAGAATGAGCTGCTGCAGGCATTTTGTCGAGCAAAGCTGTTTGGGTTTCTCTTTCGATCTTTATGTGACTGTGACAAACCCGTGGGGCAGAGAGCCTGTGATGTGCTGATTGGCCTAAGAGGTCATTTCTACCCCATGAGTACTTTGGAGAATCCGCAAGAGACTGAAGATTCACCTGCAGGACGTGGCATTGCCTGGTTACAGGGGACACTAAGACAGGGTTCTCTGGCCCAGAACTTCCCCACGGATGGTGGTGATGGGCTGGATTTCCAAGATCCAGAGAGCATGATGTTAGCTTTGGGTGCAGTAGACTTACTGGAGCTACATGATGAGCTAAATAAAAGTAGTGACCACGTGGAAGAAAGCCCTCAGTCCCTCTTACAGGACATCCTTGCTACTGTGGGGATCATAGAGGATAATGAAGTTGACTGTTACTGAACACAGCTTTTGCTCTGAGGGAGCAGTGCTTAAGCAGATTTCTTCTGGAGGAGAAGGATGGTTTTGTTAGCTGTTAAATGGGTTAAAAAAAATCTTTGCTTTAATACTGATGAATTTTTTTTGTTACAAAGTGTCATTTCCAATAAACTGTTGTTTCTTTTTCAAAGTAAAAACATTAAGAATGCATTTGTTGTCTTTTTTTAAGTTGTTGTCTTTTAAGAAAGCACCAGACCATGCCTACATAAGGAAGCATTTTAAAAAAACAAAAGAGTGACTGAACACAAGCTGTTGCAGGCTCCTTTTAGAGCCAGAGTAGCTAAAACTGATGGAGACTGCTTTTAAGGGACACTTGTTTTGACCTCTCTGTATTTTATTCTAAAAACAGAGCTCTCAGCTTCCCTTGTGCATTTTGAGGTCTAGAGCAGAACGTGACATTTAAGGAGTCAAAAGCTGATCATCCTTAGAATTACAAATTTTCTCCTCTAGATCACAGACTTGTTTGATCTCAGCAGTGACACCAGCATGCTGACTTTGGTTTTAATTGAAACCACAAGCAAGTCCATTTTGCGGATTTTTTTTTCAAATGCTCCTATTTTCCATTCCTGAAGTGCTCAGATAGTTCCTAACTTTTGAGAGAAACTGACACCTACAGCTTTTTCAAGATGAATTTGATCTATGATTAGTTTTGGTAACAAGTGGGAAACAGCAGCCATAGTGTGAATGGCAACATGATTTACTGAGAAAAAAATTGCCAGTTTTTTTTAAAACTTGGAGAAGACTGCAGTTTGCAACTTACTCCAGTATCTTCCCATGTGCTAAGAAGCTTCCTGCAACCTAGAAAAAAACCAAACCAAACAGTACCTTTAGCAGCAGATCCAACCATGGTGTGTTCTTTTCCAGCACTGAGGTGTTACTGAGCATCCTTTATCCTCCTGCAGCCTGTGGAGAGGCAGGAACACAACACTGATTTAGGGCAGTGGAGGCTGTAGCATCTAAAGCGGTGAAAGGACTTGTGCAATCTCCTCCCTGCAGTGGTACAGTGAGGTGAGATGTAGTTTGGATCTCTTGCTGCTGAAGCTGAAGGTTTACTCTGTGCCTTTTGAGGAAGGCAGCACGCTTGCCTGTTGCTGTATGCACAGCTTTATGTGTGACAGAGTCCCTGGGTGTTGTACCAGCAGCTGTTTTTAGGAGAGAATAGCTCTGCTTCTGAGCACAATTCTACCTGAGCAGGGTCTACACCTGGCAAAAGACAGAAGATGCTAAAATTCAGGCCTTTTCCTGCCGCTGCGCTCATCTCAGAAATGGAAAGGGTTAGTGAGAGAGCAGGGATGTGCTTTCAAAGAAGTGTGGAGTGTGTGTGGAGTTCCAGCAGTCCTGTCTGGTGGAGGCACCACAGTTCCAAAAGCAGCATTCTGTGTTGTCAGTGGGTCAGCTGTGCTCCAGGAGAGGAGACAGCAGGATGCTGGGTGAACGCCTCCCTCCCGTTCAGCGCTGGAATTCTCATCATTTCAGATCTGTGCAGTTTAGGAGACTCCCTTAAGGAGTTATTCAGACATCAGCAAATTGAAAAAGTGAGTTGTTAC
Source organism: Eulacestoma nigropectus (assembly GCA_013397775.1). Lineage (NCBI taxonomy): Eukaryota > Metazoa > Chordata > Aves > Passeriformes > Eulacestoma > Eulacestoma nigropectus. The sequence continues at coordinate 129,220 of VZTE01004515.1, forward strand.
GGAAGGGAAACTCACTGCTTATTACCAAGGTCTCTCAACTCCCAGACCTATTAATTTTTCATGGAACTCTTTTCTTTTTAATCAGCTGGGGTGAGGGTGTCATTATGTTTGTAGCATTTGTCTAATTGCAGTCCAAAGTCGTGTTTATACATTGCACACTAAAAATCAAATGTACAACAGACTGGGGGGAGCTCATCTTTAGAAGGGCTATTAAGGACTTGTTTCCACTTTCATTACAAACAGGTGTCCACCTCCAGCAACCCTGTGACAGTGCTGACTCTGTATTTCTGTCCTGTCTGAGCTCCCTGCTTTGCCTTTTGTTTCCTCTGCTGCTCCAGTGACAGTGGAGTCCCACTGACACCGAGGTGCTGGCACTGCCATCCTGCACCTGGTAACTGGGAGAAACAGGAAGGGTCATGGGCATCTGGGCAGTGTGTGGAACAAATGCCAGAGACTAGAGAGATTAAGGGAGATGAAAGCAAACTAAAAACTCCACAATTCTTTCTACAGAAAACAATGGGGTGGGATTTTCGAGCTGGAAATTCAGCTACCAAGTTTATGAACACACACCAACAGCTACTGATGTGAAATCGTCCCTCATGCTGGGATACCCTCTCTAGGATGCCCATCTTCACACACTTGAGGACTCATACAAGCCTTACCCCGCTTGCTTACACTCACAACTTATTTTAAACCCACTTCTTACCTACCCAGACTCTTTTTTTACACCTCCACAAGATCCTTATCTCAGCCACATAGCTTCCTGCTGGGTTAAGAATTACACTCTATGCTAAGTCTTGACAAGGAGCTGTGGTCATGCTGCACCTCGGGGGAAGGCTTGGCTCCCAAGGAGACAACTCTGAGCAGCTCTGGCTGCCCCCAGGTGCGTCCTGAGCATTCACTTCAGCAAGTGCCATTGTTACTTAACCACAACACAACACCAGTTGTCCCTCCAGAAACCACCACCAGCTCACTCCTGTCACACAGCATAGAGAAGGAGGGGGTTGCCTGACCTGCTCTTACAGACATTTTGGGATGGATATCTCTGGAAACTCCAGCATTCATCCCATCAGAGCTGTAGCTGTGCTCGGTTCCTGCAGGAGGCAGGGACCACTGAGAATTTTTCCAACACCCACACAGAGCTGATTCTGGCAGAGGCTGTAGCCACACACGGGCCTCAATGCGAGAGGCAACGAGGCTCAGGACTGTCCTTTGCTTCTAAGTGGGCTGTGAAGAGCAGGCAGGAGCAATACAGGTGGTATTGACACAAAACATCACAGCTTAAAAAAAAATTGTATCTCTGGTGGCTGGTGCTGTGAAAGAAGAAAATTTTAAAGCTCATTTCAGTTCCTTATCTGCATAGGGGCAATGTTAAGTTGTGTTGTCTGATCTGTACACAGGTACGAAATTCCTAGAGTGGCTTTCAAGACATTTCAACAAAGCTCTGAAGAAAGGATTTATCCTTTAACTGCTCAGACTCAGACACTAGAGAGAATAAGCATCTTTGGCTCAGCCCTGTATGAGCAATGGCTTTATGAAAGCTGCCAAAGGAATAGCTGTTAATTTTCTGGTTTAATACACTAGACATTTACAACACAAAGAATATTCTTTGCCTAATTATACTAATTGCACAACTTAGTCAAAAATGGGCCATAAATGTCTAGGGCTGTTGCTTCAGCTTAGATATACGTGATCTGTGATTACAGATCAATTTGTGCACATCTTTGCAATTCCTTCTGTCCTCCTCTGATAAAATTTGCTCTACCTTTCAATACATATTCATCAAGGCTTCTAAAAACCAGTGTGCATTAGAGAGGAAACTCATCAACCAGCTACACTGCAGAAGATCTCAGCAATTTATAATGGAAAAACATACCAGTAGCAGCAGCTCTGTGGTCTGTGTCATTTCCCCTCAGAGCAGTGGGTTTTGTCCTCTGCGGAGAAACAAAGCAACACTTCAGCAGGGCCAGACCTCAGCCTGCGTCAGAGGCAGGACAGGTCCTGCCTTTAGCCTTGGAGCCAGCACACACAGAAATGGGATCCGGAGGAGCCGTGTGTTCATCTGAACGAGGCAGAGCAGAGCTGGTGATGTGCAGCTGTGAGGAAACGCATCCTGGGTGCTCTCCTAAATTCCCCCCCCCCCACCGATGGCAGGGGGGTGGGCAGCCCTCACCAAGGGTCCCTACAGAGCTACAGGTGCAGCTACACAACTTCAGTTAAAGCAAAATGAAACTAAAGAAAACAGTGTTTCTATCTGTGGTATCAATACCCAGCCTCTGCTCAGAGCACAGGAGCTGAAAGTGTTTATTTACATAATAATGACCATATAACAGGGCTGCAAATACGCCTTTCACACCTCTGCCTCCTAAACAAACCCATCCAAACCAAGTTACTCCCCACTTGCCTGGTTGTTAACTTCCATGACAGGGCAGGAACCCAGTGTCTGGGACAGAGGGTGCATCCACCTCTTTGAGAGACATTGCTTGGTTAGATCAGATCAGATCAGGTGTTAAACCACGACCTTAACCAGTTCCTGTAGAGTGTCAGAGCGTGAACTGTCATTGGTCTGACCCTTCCTCCCCACTGTCAATGCAAGATAGGTGGGAATTACCCTCAAGAGATAGAGAGACCTTCAATCTTCAGTTCTCCCATCTCATTATCTTTCACGCCTCATATTTCGAGTCTCCCTTGACCCCATATTCCCTGAGCTCTCAGGCTGGGTCAGCAGAAGGGAGCAGGGATCAGGTGCTGCTGTGCCCAGGCACATCCAGGCTTGCCCAGGCTGGTCCCTCCTTTTTGCACTCAGAGCTTTGGCCTCAAACCAGCTTCTGAGCTGGGCTGTGACCAGCACAAAGGACCTGCAGAGCCAGGTCTGGCAGATGGTGAATGCAAGCTGTGCATCTTGAAACATGACTTGGCCCGGCCAAGCCAGCTGCAAAACAAAACCTTATTAAGCTGCACTGGCCATCACACATGAAATCTTCTCATTTAGCCCTGATAGTCTGGGGCACAGGTGAGTCCTAAAACCCACCACTCTCGATAACAAACACCCTTGATGGGACTGATCTCGTGATTACAACTCTCACTACGTGCCAACAACAAAAAAGCTGCAGTTAAAACACAAATGGCAGCGGTTGCTAAGTGACAACATCCGTACAGGCTTGTCACAGCCCTGAGACAAACAGCTGTGGCTGCACAGCAGTCCTGTCTTGTCCATGTAATTGAGGATAAAAATGCTGTTTTCATTGCTGTCTGGTAACCTGAACTCTGACCCAACAGAGTATTTTGTGCTTTAGGTTCTGACAAAGAGCCCTGTGAAAACAAGGCTAAAGCTTCCACTGAAACCAGTTGAAGTGAGTTTGATTCAAAATACCTTTAATATTGCATGCTCTTTCAACATATTTTCTTCCCAGTGAAGTAGTGCACAAGACAAAAACACAGCTTTCTCAGCTAAATGGCCCATTTCTGAAAACAGGGAGCAGTGACAGTATTTTCAGCAAGGGTCACGTGAAACAACAAAATCAACAAAAAACCCCCACTTGTCAGCTTCTAAAGGGAACCTGTGGGCTTTGTTCAGCACTGAAGCTTTCTGCAATATTTGGAAAAGACTATAAGATTTCAGATCTGTAAACAACATTTATCCTCATAAATAAAGTATTTAAACTGTAAATTTAGAATTACATTAAATGATGGTTGAGTCGCTCAGGAGCCTGAGATCCAGCAAGGCACAAAGGAGTCACTTCCTCCAGGGAAAGCAGTGGTGGGACCAAGGCACTCAGGCACCATTTAGCCTGGGTGAAAACCCCTAGAGTAGAGAGTCCCTAATTAGCACAACTGGCAGCTCAGTGCATCTGAGGAAGATTATTTAGAAAGAAAAGGAGGAAAACCAGCATTGCACCAGCTGTACACGGCAGTTCACTCACCCCGCACGCTGCCGCACGCTCCAGTAAAACCTGTTTGGGGCCGTGCTGGCAGCAGAGACAAAGGGACGGATCCATCATTGTCCTGTGAGCAGATCCAAAGTGACCGGGGAAAGCCACCACCCGGGTGCCCAGTGGAGTGAGAAATGCACCAACAGGCGTGCCCAGCCCGGCACACGGCGCTCCCGGGAAAGCCAACACCGGGATCATCTCCCGCAGCCAGCGCCATGCACCGCGCCCCGAAACGTCCTGCCGGAGTGCTGGGACCACAGCTACCCCGAGCAGCAGCTCTTAGAGACTACTGCTGCTAATTATACCCTTCCCTAATGATTCTCTTCTGCTCCATCCACGGAAACGTCAATTTCCAGTGCCAGCAGTAACAGATCCTGCCGACACCTCTGAGAACACACGAGTCACCGGCGTGGTCAAGGCTCACCCGTGTGGATAAAGCCAACTTGACTGTTGCCTTTGGTCACTATCCCCACGTCCGCATAGTAAACACTTCTATTTTGCACACTACACCAGAGTAAAATGTGGGGGTTTTTTTCCCTCTATATTTTATCCATAAACGCAGCACTTTTCCTGACTGCTCTCATTCCTCAGATTGCGGTCAGGAAAACAAGCGTGCCTTGCACTGGTGTTAAAACCCCGTGTCTCTGTTCTCCAAATCCTGCAGCACAGGGTGAATATTGTGGTGCAGACAAAGGTCTGACTCTCCAGCAGCACTAAATCAGGCAGCTCTAAGGTGCAGCGTGCCGTCTGTCTGGCTGCGTGAAAGGCACGTTCTCCATGTGCGCTGGCGGGCACACAGCTCAACCTCCCTGCTACCACAGACACGGCATCAGGGAGGGGATAAAAAGAGAAGCCTCCTGTCATACTAATTTCTGTTGAGAACTTCTGCCCCGTAGGGATCAGCCTTGCCTTCCTCCCTAGTTTGGGAGCATCTTCTCTGCCCTTTATTTATTTCAGCGAGATCAAAGATTCATCTCCATAGAAACGTCTGAGCTCAAAGAGTTTCTGCACTACAGCTTTGCATCCTGCACATAGGGTTTGGCACCGTTTGTTTGAAACAGAAGCTTTGAGATGATCAGCAGTCGTGTCTCTCCAGAAATTGTTTGATGAGCAATAAACAATAACCTGAGCAGTGTGGGTATGTGTGTCACTAACACAAACACTGCTGAGTGGAACTGCCTTTCCACTGTGCAATGTGAGGCCCATGAAGAGCACATGAGGGACACTGACATGACTGCTCTTCAGTAGCTGGCACTTTGTCCTCACATCTGAAATTTGGTAGGTCTTCCAGGAGACCAGAGCCATGTGGGCAGAGCTGCTGGAGCCCCACCACTGCCCAGCCCTGTGCTGCATCTCGTGCCTCAGAGGAGGCGGCTGCAAAGCTGCTTGGATTTACCCTAAGGAAACAGCGAGTGGCCCAACATCCAGCCCTGCAAAGACCTCACGAATTCTGCATTCAAACTGCTGTCTCTGGGCCAGCAGTGGCTGGGGCACTGGGTCTGTGTCATTCCAGTGATTTCCCTCCCAGTAGCACCAAGCTCTAATTCCGTCAGTGCAGTGACTCCTACAACTAGTTCCCGGAGAGGGAAAATAACAAAAATTAAATAAAACAGACATGTTTAATGCTATTTTTGTTCCCTTTTCAGCTTACCACATGGCCACACAAACTGTTCAACTGTTGTTCTGGGGGCAGGAGCAACCAGCCAGGAGGAAAACTATTCAGACATCCACGACAGCTGCTGCTGACAGAAAGGGGCCGGGGAGCCGCAGCCTCACAGGAAATCCCGAATTCTACTTAACTCTAACATGAAGAAAAGGAGGACCAAAAAGGAGTGAAACAGAACTCATTTGCAAGACTCACATTTTCACAGGCACGTCCTAGGAAGGGTGGGCAGGCAGCAGAGAGCACGTGGGGCTGCATCAGCACCGGAGCAGAGCTAATAGCATCCACCTGGAGAGCATCAGCCAGCACCTGGGGCAGGAGAAAGCCTCTTCTCTCAGCACTGCCCGGGACACAGATTCTGCTCTTGAGGAAGTCAGACCCCACCTCACCACTGCTTGTGGCAGTGCAGAGCCCCAAGTTGCCCATATGCAAGCAGCATGTGATTTTTATAATCATATTAAAAAATTTCAGAACAGCAACTGTGCAGAGAGCAATCCAGCTGCCAGCATTTAGCCTTATCCTAGGGCACAGGCAGAATACGCCAGCCATGAATTAATACTGCATAAGCTGCACCATGCTGAGTTTCATGGCTTAATTATAAAAGAGAAAGCAATAATCAAGGGATCTGTAAGGCTAATAAATGTTCTGAGAACACCAAATGTGACACGAGAGCCGCAGCCAGTGCGACAGGACATGAATGCATTTAAAAGGCACATTAATCACACCCCATGTATTAATTCACAGCTGGTTTCCAGTGACAGCACTTGGCCTTTAGCCGCCTTTCTGGCGTCACCAGGCGCAAGCGGATCCTTGCCCAGCCCAGAGCAAACTGGGCTGTGGTCAATTCCCAAGCCAAAAATCGCAGCCGTGCATCAGCCCAATGAGACACAGAGATGAGCTCTGACTCCAGGCTCTGCAGCCCTGTGGTTCTCCTCTTTCTTCTGCCTGAGCTCGGTTTAGTGCCCACACCTGTCCTGTTATCCAGAGGTTTCTGGGTCAGTGATGTGTCCACCCGGCTGCCCAGCACGAGTCACCTGGTGAAGGATAGCACAGGGAGAAAATTAGGCAAATTCTCCAGTCACCCCTGCAGCAAAATACTTGAAAACGCCTCTGTTTCTCAGTGCCTCCAACTATCTCTGCTCTCCATCTCATATTTCATCTCACTGCAGTGTTTTAATTACGCAGCCAGCACGTTGCAGGGCTTTGCCTCTCAGTCACAGACCTCCCTCCTTCTGTGGGGAGGGCCTGTTTCAGATTACTGACCGTGTGAAACTTGATGTCTCTGCATCTCAGGGAAAACTCTAATAAACCTTAAAACTGAGGTGCCACCACCAAGAACCTCTCCACCTGCGCTGTCACACTGCATTCCCCAAATTCCTGTAGGCAGAGATGCCAGTGCAGGACACGACCTAGCCCTGAACTGTTGACATCAGCAAGACACTCCCTGATCTGAAATGCTGCAGGACACAGTGCCAGACAGGGCTGCATTTACAGAAACTTGAAATGCTCCCAAACGTCCATTTCTGCCCAATAATTTATTGGAATCAGAAAATGTTTCCTATCTGCAAACGTCTCATCCTCTAGCTCTCTACAAAGGGCAGCTCTTCCCAGTTCTCTGCCCAAAGTTCTATTATCAAAGATCTCTTTCAAAAGAAATACCTGCCCTTCTTCCCTTACTAATATTCCCAAATTTATCTGTGTCCTACTTAACATCTCCTCTGAAACCAGGAAGCAAAAAGCTATTTCTGCTGGACTCAATAAGTGGACTCTGCCGAATCCCAGGGAACACATAGACCAGATACCAGGCTGATTTTAAATCCTGGTATGGATTGCTCAGGCAGCAGCCTTCTCCTTCCTCAGTGTTCCTAAAGCCTAATCAGGAGCCAAGAAGAAGACGACCATGAAAACAAATAAATAAATAATCATTCTGTATATTCCCCAGATCTTCTAAGCCAGGCCAAATTTGTACACTGAAGCTGCATTCCCCTGGCTGTAAAAATATCTATCTGCCCCCTCTTCTGCCTCTGCAACCATCTGGGGACATGAAATCATGCCTCCCCGTGGGAATGAATCATGGAGCAGCCACACTGACTTCCTACAGAGACACAAAATCGATGGTAAGAAGTGAAGAAGACCCTTACATTTTCCTTAGATTGGACCAAGACAGACTTGGACCAGCCACTGCCTAGACATGTGGGCTGATGTCTCCAGAGTCTCCAACTCCAGTCAAAACTCTCAGCTCTGAATAAGCCCATGGTACTAGAAGCTGCCCAGATGCACATGAAGCCTGATCCAGCAACTTATTTGCAAATAAATGGCTCCCTTTCATCCGCCCACAGATCTTCTGCCCAGCATTTTCATCTTCACTCCAGAACTGTTCTCTTTTTCTCTGTCTTATCTTCTCCCCCAGCATCAGCTGTGGCAGCAGATCGCACTCACTAATCAAAGAGGGGCTGGGCTCTCTGTTCCTTAAAGTCTGTGGCACTACAGTAACACCAGCCAAACCTTTATTTTCATTACAGCTCCTCCCCAAGCTGCCAACAGAGCCTGGACTGTGCCAGGACACAGCAGAGAGGGACAATTTTGCTGGTCTGGTGCTGCCTTAGGGACACTGATGCCCCCACTCTGCCACCTACCAGAAAGTGCCTGCTGCTCTCTGCTTCTCTTCTGCCACCTCCTGCAGAGGGAAGGGAGCTGTCCTTCACTGCTGCCAATCCCAGCTGACTGGGCTTTCTCAAGGGAATCATGGAAAACCACGAGTGCCACGCTCACGTTGCTGTTCATCCACACCTCCACGAGGTCCATCCTTCGGGCTTTTCAGGGAAGGGTGATGGATGGGTGTACTAGTTTGAAAACAAACCAGTGGGAGATTGCAAGTCAGAACTATAATTCAATAGGAAAATTAAAATAAATGCAATAGTACAAAAACACTGACAGAGCCAGGATACAACCTGACACCCTGTTAGGGTGGCAGCAGTCCAGGTGAAGTGCTCCCGTTGAAGCAGGGATCCTGTAGAAGTGTCTGGTCTTCACCTGAAGGTCCAGTAGTAGCTCTTGCTCTCTGAGAATCCAGTAGGTCAGGGCTACTGGCACTGTTCCAAACCCCAGATTATATCCAGGTGGGAATGCTTGACTCCACCCCCTGGGCAGAGCATCTCACAATGGGCTGATGTAATTTGATGAGTCATGGGGTGGGTCCTTGATTGCCCATTCAACAGAGATAGCCTCTGGAGATTGTTATCATGGATGAGTCATGCGAGGAGATAACGAGCACTGCCCCACCTACTTTAACAGCTGGTGAAGATGATAATAGGATGCATACTTCTGGTTACATCTTACATTGTAACCGAAGGCAATGGAGCACGAGGCAGCATCGAAGGGCACGTTCTGGCACATGACTGGGATGGCCCAATCTGGGGCAGCAGCTGGGCAAAGGAGGGGCCTTTCTGCAGCACCAGCACAATGCACTGCATTTCCATGGTATCAGTGCAGGAGACAAGGAACATTTCATCCCCCTTCCATGCCCTCTGATGTATGGCAGGGAGCCAAATCAAATGATTTCAGTGAGGAAGCAAAAACCTCCTGTAGCCTTGTCAGATGGGGTCCCTCAGACTCTCCAATTCAAGGTGAAATCCTTCTTTAATAACTCCTCGTCTCCTGCCTCAGACCCTCTACCAGAGCCACACCATCAGATCTTCAGTTTGCAAAGGGAGCGAACCTGACCCCAGACAGGTCTGTGCTACATCCTCCCAGTAACGCCCAGGACGGGAACTCTCAATCTCCTGTGCAAACCAGTCAGTCCTGTTTCTCCTCCTTTCCATCACCATTAACATGTGGGAGATCTCACCCTTTGGCTTTCCAGCCTGTTCCTCCTAGCAAATTTTGCAGTTGCCTCATTCCCATGGAAGCAGCAAGATGAAATTAGTTTTCTAATTAGTTCTGATTTGTATCAACAACAAATGGAAAACTTGAGCAGATCAAGGAACCATCCCGATCCCCACAGGTTTAATTTGTATCCTAATACGAGCAGCCCCGCTCCAGGAGTCACTGAAAAATCCAATCTGGATTTTCCCTGGAGTACGGCATGGGGGAAAACCCGGACTGGATTTTCCCCAAAAACTGGAATGGATGCACACTCCATTCCATACTCTGGAAAAATCCAGTCCGGGTTTTCCCCCATTCCGTACTCCAGAAAAAATCCAGTCCGGGTTTTCCCCCATTCCGTACTCCGGGAACATCCAGTCCGGGTTTTCCCCCATTCCGTACTCCAGGAAAAGTCCAGTCCGGATTTTCCCCCATTCCGTCCTCCGGAAAAAATCCAGTCCGGGTTTTCCCCCATTCCGTACTCCAGAAAAAATCCAGTCCGGGTTTTCCCCCATTCCGTACTCCGGGAAAAGTCCAGTCCGGGTTTTCCCCCGTGCCGCATCCCGCACACCTGCCTTGGCCTGATTACGAGAGCAGCAAATTAGGGCAATTTTTCACCCGTGGTGATGCCAGTGCCTTCAGAGCAATGCAGGTCCCGGGCACGCAGGCTGCAGCACTGATGGTCTCATCCCGGTGCTTGCTAATCCCGCAGAACGGCACGTGGTTATCTGTCCACTCCCATGGCCACCGCGGCTCTGGCAGGACATTCTGCCGGCCCTTGCAAAGCCCGTGGTTGTGCTGGATGTGTAGATGGCATTGGGGCTTCCAGGACCACTACAGCTCCTGAGGCTGTAAATATTTTTTTTCCTAATTTCAGTTTATGTCACTAAGGGACACGCTTGGGTCCCAGCCAGGGTATTCCTTTTTCCTTCCATCCAGGGATGGCAGAAATGAGGGATCAAAGCACTGAAGAGGATCAAAACATGAAAGGCAGAATAAATGAAGCCATGAAGAAATGAGAACAGAGATCCACTCCTTTAATGTAATTAACCTTTCCAAGAACAGATAATATTCCCGAATTAAAGGACATCGTGGGACACAAAAATGCATCCAGGTCATGTGTGAGCGAGGCATCAAGGCGAATGCAAACACGGTTCGCAGGGCGGCGATGGCACCAGCCACCGGCACAACCAGTCCCCAGACACCCGCTCCTCGCCCAGCTCTCATTAGAGCACAGATTAAAGGGTTTCCACCCCCCGGCACTGTCGCGCTGCTCAGCCCCGGGCTCTTTCGGGAATGCGTTTCCCAAAACGAGGGCTGCCTGCGCTCCTGCTCCCCTCCCAGGCTCCAGCGGCCGAGCGGGACCCGCCGCCGCCACTG
>VZTE01004515.1:140285-202432 GCA_013397775.1 Eulacestoma nigropectus
GGTTGCCCCGCGCCCCGGCAGGAGGCGGCTCTGGGCGGCCGCTCGGCGAATCCCGCGGTCTCCCGGCGCCGGGGCCGAGCCCCCCGTTGCTCCCCCTTTTCTTCCTCCTCCTCCTCCTCCTCCTCCTCCTCCTGCTCCTCCTGCCGCCGCCGCCGCCGCCGGGCTCCGCTCCGCCTCGCCAGCCCCGAGCCGGGTGCCCCGGCCCTGCCGCTCCTCCCGGCCTCCGCAGTCCCGGCCCGGCGGGCGGTGAGTCCTGTCCTGTCCCCCCGGGGAGATCGGAGGGGTCGCGGGGTCGCCTCATCGGGGGAGGGCACGGCCAGGCGGGGAGGGGGTCCGGGCGGCCCCGGCGGGCTGGGGCATCTCCCGAGGTGACGGGCATCGCCCCCGGGGTGACGGGCACCGCGCCGCGGGTGAGTGTGGCCGGGCTCGGGGTGAGGGGCAGCTCTTCCCCGGCGACGGCATCGCTCCCCGGGTGATGGTGGCCGTGCTCGGGGCATCCTCCCCCGGTGGCGGCGGGTCACGCTTAGGGCATCCCCCTTCGGGGGCTGGTGACCGCGCTTGGGGCATCTCCCGCCGGGGATTAGGGACTGCGCTCCGGGCATCATCCCCACGGGCTCCAGGGGTCCTGCCCCGGCACTCTTGGTGCACCCTCCCGGAGATTTGCGGTGCCGGGGGCTGAGCTCGGTGTTCGTGCTTGGTGCATGGTCCCAGAGTGCTGGGGGACTTGTTCCCTCTCTGCACACCCACCCGTGGGATTCAACAGCCCCTTTTCCACATCAGCGGGACCAGGGGTGTTCAGGTGTCCCAGGAGCAGCACCTGCTTCTGCAGCCCTTCCAGAACCTGCCTCGTACGCAGCAACTCTCCGACTGGCAGAGCTGGCTGGTGATCAGAGTACAGCCGGCCCCTACGAAATCCTGGGTTTGGGCTCTGTCGTTGTCCCCCCCAGACATGCTGGCTGTAGTAATACCTTGGACCCCCCTCCTTCTCCTTGGCTATAAAATGCCCACAAACATCCCCGACCTGGCGGCACCACTTAAAAAGCACTTGATGTGTTGGGAGGAGGAGGCACCGCGTTCCCGTGCCTTCATACCGCGGGAGCAGCCACTTCTATAACGCCCGTGCTCCGGGGAATACCTACCCTTAGCTATACCTGTTTGGGAGTTCATCCGTATGGAAAACGCAGCCGCTTTCCTGGCTAACACTGGGGTTGTCTCGCGGAGACCATTTAGTCTGTCTAGACAAGTATGATGAAGAGCAAAGTGCCTGGAACTGTGAGTGATTAGAGCTCGGGTATCTCTGCAGTGCTACGTTTGTTGTACAGCTCTGATAGATGCTGCTCGGTGCTTTTGGGTCTTCGGTTAGCAAGTGCACAGCACGCAGACATGGATTGTGGAGGATTACTTCATGTCAGAGCCAGGGAAGGAGAACACAGCCAGCCCTTCATCACATGTGTGCATAGGAGAAGCATCACAGGCGGTTTAACCAGACTAAAATGAAGAGAGAAAACAATGAAAATGGTGAATAAACGGGTGATGAGGGGGAGGAGGGGGAAAGGCACATACTGCCAGCTTACTTTCTAACGGGTAGCACAGAGAAGTTCATGAATGTTTGTGTGACACTTAGAGAGCCTCAAACAGCAGGCACTGAAAAATAGGGTAGCGCTTTGTACGAGCATAGAATAAATAAAATCTGTAGAAGAGAAGGCTGGAACAAGGCATAATGTATGGCCTCAGTACATATTAAAATGAAGCACAGTGTATTGAGAGAGCAGGCTTTAACATAAAACAAAATCAAGGGCAAAGTGGATGTGTGTGTGTTCTTAAATACTTAAGAACACTTAAATAAGAATATTTAAATAAGGACAGATGGAAGCATCTGCCTCCATCTTAGGTATTTAATGACCTTTACAAATCTTGTCTTTCACCTTGCAAACCCTTTTTGCATATTGTTGAGCTGTCCATCTAACTTGTCCAGCAGTCCAAGTCAATTAAAGAGGCAGATTCCTGGGAGAACAAACTTCCAGGACTGAGTCTTGCAGCAGTAACGCATCAATCACAGTTCCAGTAGGACAGGCAGATTCTTCTCCTGGTACATGCACGTGTGAATCCCTGAAGGTTTCCACAGCACCAGGAATGACTCTTCTCGAGACCATCTGTTTCTGAGCCACAGACATATTCTAGAGACATGGCACACAAATATTATTGGGATCTGACACTACGTGAGGCCAGAAGGCTTTATCTGAGTTTATGGGCTGGAAAACACACAGATCTGACTCAGTGCTTTGTGGCCCTTTAATGCCAAGCGAACAGAGGATGCCACAGCTCCACGGGGATGCAAGTAGAGAGCTGAGCAGGTCCAGAGTGGATTTTCTCTCTGAGCAGAGGGAATTGATTCTGAAAAGTGCTGGGTACCTCAAAATACTCCCAATTTCAGGTCTGAACCTGGCCAGACAGATTTGGTGTGACTCCAGCAGCTGAGCCTGCTCGGCTGGCAAAGCCTGGCTCTGTGCGAGGGGCTGTGTTGAGCTCCTCGAGGAAGGAGCTGAATCAGTGAGAATTCATTTGGAGCAGAGCTTCTCAGTCAAGAAAAATCCCTTTCTATAGACGTCAACAAATAAATTGAGAAAATTGCTTTCAGGCTGTTGTTGGTGCAGTACTGGGAAGCACTGGGAAGGAGAGGCTGATCCTGGAGCAGCAGTAGCAGACACCAAGTGCAAATCTCAGGGAAAGAGCTATTAAGCAACTGGGGCATGTGTTGATAATTAGTTATCGCTCGTTATGTTTGCTCTGGGCTTTTCATTTCTGTTGACTGGCGATGAATTTTCTGCACTATCACTGATTGTTTACAGTACAGCACCTAACAAATGTAATTAATCAGCGTTAAGAGATCCTGCTAATGTCCCTCTGACATCCAAAGAGCTGGGTTAAGTCAGTGTGCCTCCAAATACTTGACAAGAGCTGAGAGGGGAAGGGAACAGAGGGAATCCGCAACCTGCAGTGCCTATGGGAGAGTCAGAGTTAGAAATTATTTACAAGTTGGCTTATAAAATAAATAACTTTAGAATGACCAGCTTAAAAAAAATAAAGTTTTTAAAAAAATACAATCTCTGCAATGTTAGGGTCAAATTCTATACAATACCAAATAAATCCATTACGCACTGAGTGCCCTTTCTGGACCTGTACAACATGGAATTTCTCTACACAAGACCATCCCTGTCTTGTGAGAATATCCCAAATGAACTCACACTGTATGATGTTGCCTCGGCCTTTGAGAATCCCCCTGTTACTGTCAGCCCCAGGCATATCTATCCAAGAAAGCAGTGTCAATATATTAGAGAATAAATGACATATCTTTGAATTACAAACAGAATAATTCATAGGTAATTTTCAATTACAGAGAATGATTTATATGTGTCTGATTTGCAAAGAGAATAATTTATGAGTAACCTGAATTGCACATGAAGCACATTAACAGGTTACTGTGGCAAAGGGAGTGTACAGACTGCTCAGGTGTCACGTGCTTAGCCTGGATTTTAGGGTGTTTCTTGTGAAAACACTCCCCATGAAAATAAAATCTGTCAGATTCCAGAGTAAACAGATTTGTGTAATGTGCCCAGTCTGATCTGAAACCTCTGAGAGATGCTGAAAGCCAGGCACAGAGAATGGACTGGAGCTCCTGCCTTGTGGAGCACCACAAGCAGAAAGGCCACAACTGGGGTCCTACAACATAATCACTGGAAAAGGCTGCTGCCAGGAACACACAAAGAGCCGACTGCCAAAACCTTTGGGTTCTTTGTGTCTCCTCTGCACTGTGTGGATGTGATAATGGACAGTATGAAATATGCAAATAACAGAAAAAAAGAGGAGGGTCTCCATGAACTGGGTGAGATTCCCAGCACAGGCTCCTTCCCTGCCCCTGGAGCCTGCAGGTGCCAGAGCACAGGCACGTGTTCCATCCTGCACACAGGGACATCGATCCTTCGTGTCATGGAATCATTGAGGTTGAAAAAGACCTCCAAGATCACCAGGTCCAACCTTCATGGACTTCTTATGGCCCAACACAGGTGCTCCTTGTTCAGGAAAAATTACAATGTTAGCAAATGGCTGTGAGATGGAATGACAAAATGTGTACTGGGAACAGGATGTTTTCCTAACAGTAAAGTAGAGAATGGCATGGAAGTGGATGTGGAGAGTGCCTCCAGTTGCAGCAGATCTCTACATTATTATCTTGCTTAAAGCATTTTCTCAAGTGGAACTACAAACTGTTGGACTTTTAAACAAAAAGAGTTAGTTTCTCCTTCCCAGGCCTTGCTGGTCAGGTCCTACAGCTTGCCATTGAACAAGGGGCCAAATTAGCTTCTTTAAAGGCAGGACATCTTCCGAAGTACCTGAAGGGCAGAAGGATGCATTGCTGCTTCCACTTCTTCATCCCCACCCTGGCATCTTAAAAGCTGAGTTGGGAAAGAAACTATCCAAGCCAAAGTACCATTCCCTCCTGAGGCACTGCCCCAGGGAGTTACACGAGGCACTGTCAGCACAAGAGCTAAAAATTATAAAGCCCTGTTGCTCTGCTTCAGTTAATGAAACACCATATCCATGTATTAGACCAAGACAAAACTATGGCTAATGTTGTAAAAGAGCTTCTTTTTTCAACCACTAAAGTTGGTCCATAAAAATTTTCCGAAGCATTAATTTTCTCCAACGAAATATTTTAGAAAAGCTTACTAAAGAGAAATAATTGTCTTGGATTTGGAGAGTGTAATGGGTTCCTGCTGTTCTGTTGGAAGCAAAGCCAGACTCTCCAGGACAAGGAGGCACATGTCACTGCAGACTGAATTCCTGCAAATAAATCCCTGTGCCTGAGCTTTTGAACCACTAAAGCATCATCATGGGCATCCTTAGGCATGGTGAACATCACAAAACACCCATGGTCACAGCTGGGAATGTCTGGAGCTGGGTGAATGTCCCCTTTTAGGAAGCCTTGGGAAACAATGTATATCCCATAGCTTTGGGCTCGCACGATATTCCATGAGGGACCCCGGGGGGAACACTTACTACAAGACTGTGCACTCATTGTATTTGCTGTCACATACATCCACCCTTTGCTGCTTCCCATTTAGCAGAGAAAAATCCATTCATTTTCTAAGCAGCTTCTCCTCCCCAGACCGACACTCCAGTTGTTGCCTGAAACATTAATGAAGGCAGCTCATGCTTCCATAAACTTTAAAATTTAAATTCTTTAACATGATCAATCTCAACCTGAACCAAGTACAAAGTCTCTTTCCTGACTTCCCTGGGAGCACGAGGCAGGCAGCAGCTCACAGGATCACATCCTTGGGGAGCTGAATATTGCTAAGAGCTTCCCAGTGAAAGTTCTGCAGCCTCCAGGAAAATGATCCTTGTATTTACAAGGTTGTGCAGAACAAATGAAATCTTGTCTATTAGGAAAAGGCAAATCTTCACCCTAATCCAAGGCAGAACTCCTGATGACCTGCTGGGGTCAGACTCTCACTTTGTCGTCCCAAATCTGGAAGCAAGTCAGAAGTGTAGAGATTTGGGTCACAAAGTGCAGAGCAACCTCACACAAACTCTTGCTGCTCCCTGTAAAAACCAGCTGGAGCAATTTGGACAATTTTTGGCAGTAAGAAGAGCTGAGAAAGTATCACAGATTTTTTTTTTTCTACACTTTCACTGGATTAGGACCCTTGTACCACTTCAGATCCCCCCGTGCCACCTGCTGTCAGCCTTTAATGTGAGTGAAATACAAAGCTTGCAAAAATGAAAGAAAACTGCTTACCCACTCCCTCTCCAGGCTACACACCCTCAGAGACAAAAAAGATCACACAAAATGAGCTCTTTTAAGGACTACCAGTACATACACAGCTCTTCCCAAGGGTTAGATGAGAAGGAATGCAGTGTTAATTTTAATAGGCTGCCACTTTCCTCTTACAGTGCAAACCACCTCTGCATAACTGAGGAAAGGCTTCAGCTCATGTTGGTACAATTTTTTTAAATATTGAATTTTCTTAATCATATTGCTGTCCTCAGGGGCCACTGAATGCCACTTACCTGGCAGAACTAGGCTGCAGACCTACTTAAATAATAGACCTAACCAGTTCCTCCTTAAAATATTTAATCTCTTTTTTTTTCCGTGATTGAATGCTGCTGTTAGAGCAGTGATGGTCAGCAGCTGATGCATTTGGTATCCACCCAGAGAGCTTGTCTGGCTCCTTTTAAGTTACTATTAACTTGCCTAGAAGAAGATAACACTTATTCCTAGAAACCCTGTGTTTTTGTGCATACATACCCTGAATTTCTCATTCTGCTGTGTACAGGTGGAGCACTTACCTGTGGTGGGTAAAATGCCCAAAGCACTGCTCGAAAACGCTCCAGTTCTGCTTGGCATGATCTCCTTACAAAAAAATTGGTGTCTTTGGAAAAATCCAGACATAGATTCTGAGTCGCAGGGACTCTGCTTTGTTTCCTCTTTTTCTTCCCTCTCCCCAGGGTGTTTACTGGCACCTCCCCAAGTGCATAAACTGCAGCGGGAAATAGGTGCTTGACTTCTGCAGCTTTGGAGAACACTGGCCTTAGAAAGGACCCTGGAGACAACATTTGCAGGATGCTCCAAATTAGTTTCTTTGTGCTGCAGGCTTTCATTTGCTCTTTATTTACCACTTGACATCATCCCCAGCGTTGCTGATGCTAACGCAGTGTGACATGAAGCTATTCACGAGGGGACATGATGGCAATGGGCCCGAGCGTGTCCTGCTAGAGAGGCACCACCAGCACACGCGAGCCTCACACAGCAGGTCCCCCCTTGGCTGGGCAAACCTCCCCAAATCCTGCAGCCTGACAACAGCACTGGGAGCCAGCAGATACCCTGAGATAATACCTAGGATTGAAAGCTGTTAGAGGAAATTGTCAACAGTGAACAGCTGCTTCCACTGGTGTCAGGTAAGTCAGAAGTTTAGGCTTCTGATCAACAGATAAAGACCAATATCAACCCCTTAGTTCCTGACATGGACCTATTCCAAGGAACGTAGTTTATCCCAAGCAAATAGAAGCACCACCTTTCCACATCCTACAAGGTCCAGTGCAACCAGCTGCACAACACTCACAGGCATTTCCCATCTTATTGGGGCTTCAGGCTAGAGCACCAAGAAACCCCCAAACGAGTCGAGCCATCTGGTTTACTCCAGACACCCGGCAGCATTTTGGGGCTGTGCATTCTTGAGCACCATCTGCTGGCACAGGGGCTCTGAGCCAGTGACACTCAGGGGGATGAGAACTCCGTAGCTGCCACTCCCACACGAAGCGTAGGGCTCCATGCCAGTGCAGTGTACAGTGTCTATAGGCTCCCATCAGCTGGGATATTGGAGCAAAGTGCTGTGAGGGCCAAGCGTGAGGAGGTTTCCTGCCCCTGGCGAGGCCGGGTGCTGATGGCTGTGTCCCCTCGCGCAGGCAGCGCCGCCGCCGTGGGTGCCCCCGCGATGCTGCAGTGCAAGCACGCGCAGGAGTTCAGCTTCGGGCCCCGCGCTCTGAAGGACGCGCTCATCTCCACCAACCCCGTGCTGCAGGAGCTCTACGCCAAGGCCTTCTCCAGGGCGGAGAAGCTGTTCCTGTCCGAGGCCTACAACCCCCAGCGGACGCTGTTCTGCACGCTGCTCATCCGCACGGCCTTCGACTGGCTGCTCAGCCACCCCGATGCCCCCGAGGACTTCGAGACCTTCTACCATGCCATGCTGAGGAGGAAGCAGAACTTCTACCGAAAGCACATTTACCTGCAGCCTATAGGTAATGGGGGCATCGTCACTGGGCCGCCTGGAGAGACACAGGGGGGCAGTGGGTGGTGCTGAGTGCTGCTAACACCCTCCTCTAAGGACTCACCTGCAAATGCAATGGCCATAGCAAAGACAAGTGTAACAGGCAAGGCTCTGACATGCTCCCAGTCCAGAGTCACAAGCCATGACGGTAGACCTGCCATATAAATGGTATGTGTGCCCCTGGGTGAGGCTTGCTATGAATTTATGCATATATGTATATCAAAATATGAAACAATGCTGGAAAAACCAGCATTTCTGGAGGTCTATCTCTGATGGTTCATTAAACAGCCACCCATTCCCACGTTAATCATTCTGCACAACTTAAACAGGAGACCTTCCAGCACATCTGCTCTGCTAATGAGAGTGTACTAATGCCTTGAGCAACCTCTCAGGAAGAGCTTCCTCTTCTTCTCTATATCCATAACCACCCAGAGGTGTCCACCACATCCCAGAGTAGGCAATTAACTCTAGAATTAATCAGCCTGCCCCATCCCCATTTGCTGTGGCCAGTCCCACAAACCCCTTCAGACCCTAATGTTCACCCTGGCTTTAGGGGACTGATAATGAGCTTCTCTCCTCAGACTTAATCGAAGGGCCCGCGGGGCTCTCGCTGCTAGATTCCCTCCAGAGCTGTGTGGAGTCTTTCTTCCTGGGTCTGCGTGTGAAGTGCCTTCCCTCCATCCCAGTCTCCTCCATTCACTGCTGCTTCCGCCACAGCCGGGACTCGGACAGGGTGCAGCTCCACGCAGGTGAGGAAGGACCTGGCAGCAGGGAGCCCACAAACACACCAGCCTGGCACACGGGCACGAGTTCTCCCGTAGGAAATGCTTGACACAGCCCTTCATTGCCTGAGCAGGGAGGGGATGAGGAAGGGAGTGAAAAGGGAGAAATCCTGTTCCCATGGAAAGCCTAGAGCTTTGAGGCTGGAAACAGGAATAAAAAACAAAGTGACTTTCATCATATTTTCCTCTGCTGTTTGTATTTTTCAGTGCTATTATGTTTAGGTCCAGCTCTGCAAAGTGATCGGATCAGCTCTGCGGGAACGCTCTGTTGATTTGGTGCAGTCCGAATTCTCCCATCCCTTGTCCAGAGCCAAAGTAAATTATTGGCCTGGGTGGTGCAGGGGGGAAACTCACAAGCCTTTCATGATAGGAAATTTCGGTTCAAGTGTCACACGGCTCCCCAGGGGAACAGGTTTGCCAGCTGCCAAACTCGCACTGTGCAAACATCCACCTGGAACGAGCTGTTTGTGGGTACTGTGGGCAGCACATGCTCAGCACAGACCCAGCACTGCGGCCCTGGGGCTGCTCCAGATCAGTTCTGAAATGCCTGTAAGTGAGTTCTGCTCCCAGGTGCTCATTTCCATTGCTTAGTACTGAATTCACCTGCATCTCTGCTTTAAGTCTGTCCTCAGCACCACTTCCAAAGTCGAGTCTTCTCTGATTTGAGGGATGGGCTATGCAGCCATGGTTTTCCACCTGAGATGATGAATCCAGCAGCTCTGCCTGCCTGTGGGCTTGGATTACATTCTCCTCCCCATGAGCAGTAGACTTTCTGGCTCTTTGTGCCTTCCAGGGATGCTTCATTTAAATGAGTCTCTCTTGTATTTTCCCAGATGGGATCCTGAATTTCCTGAAGAACAACAAGCCCATGGATGCCCTGTGTGTCCTTGGACTCACTCTGCTGGACCTTTACCCATGTGAGACCTGGAGCTTCACATTCAGCAAATTCCTGCCAGGACAAGGTGGGATTGGTGTCCCATGATGATCTAGCACAGCGTGTGAATAAGGCAGCACTGTACCAAAAGCCTTCCCTGGGAGACTGGAATAGCCAAATCTTATCCTTAACATGTTAATCAATCCCTGATAAGAGGAACTAGATTTTCCCAATTTAAAATTAGGGGGATCAGGGCTCCTGATCCAGACAGAGGTAACTGAGGTGACACAAACCTTTTGGGGAGTGGGTCTCTTCACACCCTGTGTGCCCAGCTGGACTCTGCTCCCACAGCTGTATTTTCATGCTGCTGAAGGTGAGAGATGGTTGTAAAAGAGCAGATGCCTGACTTGTACTCCCCTCTCTTCACAGAAGTGGGAGTCTGCAGCTTTGCCAGGTTTTCTGGGGATTTCCCCCAGGCTGGCTGTAGCAGCTTGAGCCCACCCAAGCAGAAGGAAGAGCTGTGTGAAGTCAGCAAGGAGGGCAGAGACCGGACCTTGCAGTTCAGTGCCCAGGAGATGGTCCAGTGCTGTAAGGTAGGACCAGCAATCTCCTGCGCCCGTGTTTCTTCCTGTGTAGGGTTAAATATTTCAGGCCAGGACATAATCCATGGTCTCAACCCAGTGAAGCATCCATGAGACTCTGCTCCCAGAAGCACAGGCAATCACAGCTAAGTCCACACCAAATTCAGACATAAAGAGCTTGCATTTTAGTGCGCTGCATAGACAACTCCTACTCCCCTCACCCCTGGAGCAAATGACAACATCAGTTATGGGGAGGCTACAGGACTTGCCTCATCATAGAATCACAGAATGGTTTGGGTGGGAAGGGACCTTAAAGACCATCTTGCCCCAAACCCCTACCATGGGCAGGGACACCTTCCACTAAACCAGGTTATGTCATGGAGCAGCACTGAAACAACCCTGCCCAGCTCCCAGGCTCGTGCCAGGGTAATCCTGAGTATTTTGCTTGTCAGGCACAGCCGGGCTGATACAGTATTTGAAGGTTAATCAGAATATCTGGTGGAGCTGTGTGTAACTAACGGGTGGCTGGAAAGGGTGACTCTGTCTTCCTCAGACACTGGCACCTGCAAGGGGAGGGGTCCCTGTGCCAGACCTGTCACATGGATGGAGGAGAATAATACCTCAGCCAAGTTTGCACATTATATGCAGATGCCCTTAAACCCCCCTCACCTCCAACACATCCTCTTCACGAGTGCTGTCCTCCCTCATCCCAACATCTGCCATATTCCAGCTCTGCTTCCAGTGTTCCTCCCAAAGCTGGCCCACAAAGAGCAGTCCCACCAGCACCTTTGAAGCCATCTCCCTTTGCTCCCCTGGTATTTGCTCAGGATTTTCTAGTTTCAGGTCTCTTCCTGTAATAATTTCAAATGATATTAAGTGGCAATGGGAGGAGGAGAGGAATCCTCCATCCTCAGCCTTTCCACAGTTGCCAATTCCCAAGGCAGTCATGCTTGGCCAGCTGACTCCAGCTCAGTTTTTTACTTTGGCACAAATGCTGATGGAGTCTGTTCTGGAAGGACCCAGATCTGTTATTGCCAATAGCTTCTTACACATTTCTCACACAGGCTGTGTTGCTCTTTTCAGGCCCCAGTGGGACTGGTTTTCCTCCTTAAAAAAACCCTAAAACAACAAAAAACCTCCAAACACCACGTTGTCCTTGGGGAAGAGCAGCAGCAGCACTGCCCTACAACTCTAAACATGCTGCCTACAGGGCTTCCCACGTCTGCCTCACCCACACCCACCCTTCTTTCTCCACAACACAAACATGGAGCTGGGAAGAGGCAGCCAGGTTCTCTTATCACCTTGGAAAAGCCGAGGCTGGAGGAGTGCCATTGCTGAGCAGGAGGTTGGTTAGACCATCAGGGAGCGGGGAAAGTGGAACAGCAGAGGAGGAAGAGGAGGGGGGCAGCAGAAACAGGAATGACCACACACTGCTGTGATCTTTCCTTCCCTGAAAGGTGACCTGTCACGAGATCTGCCACCTGATGGGGCTGGGGACGTGCCGCTGGCTGCAGTGCATCATGCAGGGCGCCCTGAGCCTGGACGAGGCCCTGCTGCGGCCCCTGGAGCCGTGTCCCATCTGCCTGCGGAAGCTGCAGCACGTCGTGGGCTTCAAACTCATCGAGCGCTACAGGGTGAGACCCCATCCCCCAGTCCCTCCTGGAGCAGGGACAGGGCAAGGACAGGGTGGCTCAGCCCAGACCTCAGCACTGAAGGTGCTGCAGCAGCGTGGTGAAGGCAGGAGCTCTCAAGTGCAAGGTACTGAGGCAGCAGCTCACACCTGGACACAGAGGTGTTTTACACGGGCTCTGACCATCAAAGCACTTTACATAAGCTCCAGGGCTTTTGGCTCTTCCCGAGGGACACTGCCACAGTCAAACCACACTTTCCTACTCCCATAAACAAGGTGGGGAGGGCAGGCAGATTGCAAGCAGGGGCAGCAGTGAGCGCAGGGGTCTTTTCCTGTGCCACCTGGGATTTTTGCCTCTCTGTGGCTGCTGGGAACAGGGAGGACATTTTAACTGGGTACTTTGCTGCAGTTACTCTGTTTAAATTTATGAGAAAGTATCCCAAATTATTACCCCCAATAAGTGGAGGGTCCCAGACACATCTTTTGTCTCTTCTCTCCCACCCACACAACTGCTAATGCCACGTTTAGACAGATCAGGAACAGTGCTAACACACCCTTAGCTCCTGAAAGAGTTTTCTACCTCTACTGTCAAAAAAGTAGGATTCGGTGGCCAAATGGTTGGTGGAATAGAAATAATGTCACCATTCCCACTCAGCACCCATCTTCTCCCTGGTTGTGATTCCTGGCTGACACACATCGTGTTCAGAGGCAGGATTTTCCACGGCTGCCTATTTTAAAGTCTGTGGGTTGTATTCGTAACAAGATACGAGCAGAATGAGAAAGGGGATGCCTCTAGTTTCATTCAGCTCAGAATCGGATACACAGAACATGGCAAAGAGTGTGGGGAAACACACATTTTTTGTCGTTTTCCTACTTACCTGTGGTGCTGCCAGACGCTCCTCTGAGTGGCTGTTTGGTCCCTGCTTCTGTCTGAGAGATGTCTAAATTGCCCAGACCACCAGAGGAATAAATCCTGCTCTATTTAAACACCCAGCCTGTCAGCATCCAGCCAGTGCTTTCTAGAAGAGAACTGCCACCTGCATTAAGCTTTTCTAGAAACGTTTTTGCCTTTATACCTGCGGCAAATACTGTAATTGGCTCCGCATCCTCTGGTGACAGGGAACGCAAACCTGAAGGAATGATACACTTGCCAAATGTCACATCTGCTTCCTCGAGAAGGCAAAGCTCAGCTAGATACAGTACAAGCTGGTGTAAGAGAGCTGTGATAATCTCTGTAAGAGGCTTTGCCATAATGTTGAGAAGAGACATAAATGCCAGAGATGAATTAAATAGTTAAGGAACCTGACAGAAGAGAGCAGAAAGCATTTCGAGACAATAACAGAGAGCAAAGTTAACTTGCCAAGCACGTTAAGCGCAAGTCTGAAGTCACATTTCCTCTTGGAACACTATCACAGATCCCCACCTGCCACAAAACAGCTTCAGACACTCACAATAACCACAGGAAATGCCAGACCCAAGCTGTGCCTCGGCAGCAACAGGTAACACTGCTCAAATCTGCAATGGAGATGTGGTTACGGGCAGAGGAGCACATGGGGCAGGGAGCCACTCCTTATGCAGCAAAAGAGCCCCTCAATCTATTTATCCAAGTTGCTCTCAAAAA
Organism: Eulacestoma nigropectus; assembly: GCA_013397775.1. NCBI lineage: Eukaryota > Metazoa > Chordata > Aves > Passeriformes > Eulacestoma > Eulacestoma nigropectus. Next base: position 153,600 of record VZTE01004515.1, read on the forward strand.
CACACTCCAATTTTTTCATCCCAGCTGCTTATTCCAGCATGAGTCATCTTGAAAACTGAAAGCAAGTTAATTCTCCTGGTGTTTCCCCACCACAATCAACATTTCCACATTTCCACCTGCTGCTTCTGCAGCATCCCGGGCTGTCCTCACTTAGAGGCCGGATGAGTTTGCAGTGGCCACACACACACAGACAGCAGGTCCCAGTGACCTCCTTGGGGTAGAAATCCACTTCAGCTGCTCTTGCCTGCAGGTAAACAAAACCCACACAGAGCTCATCCCTTCCTGGTTAAACAGGAGAACATAAGAGGCTGCAGCCCTTCAAATCCACCCAAAGCTCAAATGAATAAGCCACCCAAAGGATGAGAGACTGAAGAGATTCTGGGAATTCAGGTAGTGATCTTGAGTTGATCATCCCCTTTTTTTGCCTGAATAATCCAAACGTACTGTTGGAACATCTGCATCTCCACAGCCTTTTTTCTTCTTGGGAATTGGGCTAAGTAGCAATTAGGATTCCTTCCCAGAGTCACTGTTCTTGGGAATTTAGAGCCATTACAAAAGCATGGGCTGCTTGCAGCTTTCCAGTATCTTTGCTGTCCCCTTCCCTAGCCCAGCTCCCACTGCAGCTTCTGGTGCCGCCTTTGTTGGATAAAGCCAGAGGGAGGGAAGGGCCACTGGAGGTGGGATGAGGCAGGAGAAAGTTGTCCCTTTGCAATTTTTCTTGCCCCAGAGGGAGGGGGCAGGGTGGATTAACCAAGCTGAAAGGGTCCATTTTATTCCCATACAAAATTCTTCCCCGAGGCTCCATGCTCAGACTGAAATGAGAAGCAAGGGCCGATTTCTCCCACCCACTCAATTTGAGCTCTTTATCCTTTCTGTCACTTGCCTGCCGAGAGAGCAATAGAGGAGGGAAGGGGGAGGGAGCAGTGGGGTGCTGTGAGAGAAGGGAGCTCTGCAGGGCTGGGAATCTCCTGCCTGCTACTCAAACACTGCAGCCCTCCCTGAGCTGAGCAGGGATGGGCCCAGCTCCGTGCCCAGCACACCATGGGGACAGCCCAGGCTAATCCTGTCACTGCTGAGCAACTGGGGGCTTTGCAAATGGATCACTGGGAGCTTTACAGAAAGTAGAGATGAAGAAATGGGGCCACAGGAGTGTGAAAAACTGAAAAACACACACAAAAAAACCCCAACACTGTAAACAAGGCAGACGAGCGCACCTTTTACCCAGGGATGACTGGAGTGCTGCAGTTCATTCCCTAAAGCATAAGGAATAAATGTGCCAGGAGCAACCCGTTATATGCCTCATTGTGGCATTTAGTATTTTAAAAGGAAATTGTCTCAGACGTTTTCCTTTCATTAATTCTTTCCTGGAGCCAGCCTTCCCACTTGTTCATTTCAGCTCGGGAGGGGAAGAGCTATTCTTGGGAATAAAGTGCACGTTACCACAGGCATTAACAACATGATGAAGGCAATTCTTCACCACTGTCTCAGGAGCTTTTATAATGACACAGTTTACTCTGGAGAGGCATTGGTTTGCCTCTCCTGGAGACCACATTCACACAGTGGGGAGTGATCTGTGCAGTTTTCTCTTACCATCTTCAATAATAAGGCAGATAAAGTCCACATCTGACTGGAGGCAGCTCTGCCACAGTCTAAGAAAATGGGAAAGAAAAGCTTTGTAGGGTCACCAGGAGTTATCTGAACCCATCATCTGGCAGAGAGAGCTGTGGCAGCTGCAGCTGAGCCACCCAAGATAAACAGGTTTACCTGGCAAACACTGGGAAAGGTGTAACTGGTGTCTCTCATCCTCCACAATGAAACCTTTCTCCTCTCACCACAGAAGCTCTATGCTTGGACACAGACTGTGCTGTCCACGTGGCCAAGGCAGGAGTCAGCAGAGCTGTCTGCCTCAGAGGACATCCTCCCATTCAGCTCTGACTCTGGGATGTGCTGCGAGAACGACTCCGAGGCCGTGACCTCCCTGTCCGAGCCGCTGACCCCCGACACCTGCAGCCAGGGCCTGTCCATCGGGCCGGAGCTGGAGCAGGACGAGCAGCCGAGCTCGCTGCCGGAGGCGCAGGGCCAGCCCCGGCTCCCCGGGCACACCAAGGCCACGGGCACCATCAAGGATTACGAGCTGTGGCTGGAGATGTGCATTGCTGCCCTAGAGAGGAACGTCTCGGAGGAGGAACTGGCTCAAGTGGACAAGACCGTGGACGCCCTGGCTAAGTGGGAAATGTTTACAGGACAACTGCCTGCCATGAGGAAGGACTTGCCCTTTGCTAGGGACAACACCGGGCTACGCAAAGTTCTTGGAGACAAATTTTCCTCCTTGCGGAGGAAACTGAGTTCCAGAAAACTGTCCAAAGGGGAATCATCCCCTCATCACTGGCGGTGGGAGGACAATTAGGCTGGGGCTGCCTTGGGCCAGCTTTGCTCACGTCACTGCCCTGCTTCTAGCCATCCTCACCCCAAGTTGTTGCTGTCAGAGAGAAACAGCAGCTCCTCCCGGGAATAAAAGGTGTTTTGTTTTCTGAGATTGCTAACACAGTTTTGATGTGATTGCTTCTTCCCTAAGGGCTTTTCCTGTGGTGGCCTAAGTGACACCACCACCCCAAACCCACCTCAAGTCCCACGTAGGTGCTTTTATTTTCTTGGTCTGGAGTTGGCCAGGAAGAGGTCAGCCAAGTCCCCACTGAAGACTGAACATGCTCCCACAGAAGCTTGGGCCATCTGAACAAACAGATGGAAATTAAAGCAGGACAGCTCTCCCACACACAGAGCTCTCCTCTGCTTAGCACGTCAGTCCCAGGCACAGATGAGATTTCTCCCTCTCCTCTCCCCCTCACAAACACTCAGAGCACTTTGGTCCCTGCCCCATCAGCTGGAGGTCGTGCTGAGCACAGGAGCACAATCCAGGCTGATGGACTCTCATTACGAGTCGAGGGGAGATGGACGAGATGGGCAGAGTAAAGCAGAAAGATCCCTGGCAGCTCGGCTGCCCCAAAGAGCAGCATTAGTGTGACGATTGTCTCTTGGCGGACTCTCAAGGGGATCTCCAGAGCTGCCTCAGTTCAAACAAAGCCAGGCTTGGAGCGTGAGCTGGAACTACTCACATCCTCTGTATATTGGCACAGGAGAGGAAACCTTTGGAAACATTCACAGACTCATTGATTATTAATGTTAAAGAGGGAACTACACGTGCACTCCTCTTTCTGCCTTGGGCAGTCACCACCCTGGCCCTTCCCTATTCCCTGTTCCATAAGGCCCCCACTGAGCAGGACTGGGTGCTGTGCTGGCACCCGGAGCAGCAGAGCCTCCCTTCCCATGGCCAGAGCATGCCGTTCCTCTCGGCTATTTATAGCCAGAGCTCAAGAGGCCGATGGGTTCTTTGCTCCTGCCAGGGGAAGGCTGACCCTCTCCATCCCCTGCTCCCTCAGCTCTGAGCGCTGATAACACTCCCACAGCTCACGGACACTGGGCTGAGCTCCAGATTTCTCCTGTCTAAAAATACCAGCAGGTAGGATCAGATCCAGTGCAGCTGGGAGAAGGGAGAGGATGTTTCCCTCCAAGAAGGAAACAGCTTTGGCTTTCCGGAGCACTTGCCCTGTGCACTTTGAGGCCTCCAACCCTGCAGTGCGATTCTGGAGCAGGAAGCAAGAGGATAACTGGAAGATACTGGAAAAATGCCGGAGATTTACACACGCAGGTGAGTAGCAAAGATGGTCTTGCAGTAAATTCAGCTGGATTCCGGAAACACAAGCACTTCACACCCGCATGATTCATACCAGGAGAGAAAGGGAGTTTGGCTTCGGGACTGATGACGGCAATTCCTGGAAACATTTTTCCAGGCTGCGCGCCTGGACCGGGGCAGGCGCGGAGCAGCGGAGCCGCTGCTGCCGCCCTCTCCTGGCAGCCACAAAGGTGACGGGTTCTCATCCAAGACATTCCTCCCAGCAGCAGAAACTTTCCCAACAAACCCCGCTTGAATTACAAATCCGAGTTCTGCCCCCGAACTCGCTCAGTTGTTGCCTGAACACATTTACTATTTTAAGCAAGAGATTACTCTCTGTGCAGCCTTGTTTGCTCTTCCTTGGTTCCATACTCAGTTATTAAGCTCAACTTCAGAAACCTTCCAGAAAGAGGCTCAGGATGACAATCCTGCCTAAGGGAACAGAGGCAGCTTTCCATCATAAAATTCCAAAGACAACAGAGGAGTGGGGTGGCACAGAAGGGCTGGCAGAAGTCACAGATGGGAGACTCCTTGTGACACTTGGGTTACGTTTGTGCTGCTGCAAGAGCAGGAATTTCTGCTGAAGAGCTGTTGTGACTACAAACGGGTATTTTTGACACCATCACTGCCAGAACCACCACTTACCTGCTCAGCTTGTCCACAAGTGCTCCAGGGAAGACATAAGTGAGATGACAATTCAGAGCTTCACCTGTGGGCTCAGCAGTGCCCACAGCCAAGAGGCAGCTTTGCAGTGAGAGGCAGAAAGTGGCTGAAAACACTTGGAAATCCTTCAGCAGCTGGAGGAGAGGGTCCCTGCAATATTCCACTGCAGGGTTTGGTTATGTGAAGACATTCCTGTGGAGGGGCTCCTCTTGACACCAACAAAGGTTTCCAGTGCTGCTGCAGCACGGTAATCACAGGGTCTGTGAGCAGCACTCTGCCCCAGCCCACAACAGTGTAAGGACTGGAGGCAGCCTGGGTCACAGAGAACAAAAGGACTGGCCAAGGTTATACCAAAAATGAAGATTATAACCAGAACTAAAGCACAAAGGCACAGTTCCTCCTCCTCTCTGCATGTACCAGAGTTGCAGGGGGGCAGAAAACAGCTGACACAGGAATAAGTAGTAGACCAAATTGAAGGTAAGCTCCTAAATAAGACTTCCTGCATTTTAAGCAGCAGGATCCTGGGGAGATCCTTCTACTTGGAAAGGTGTGGGAACATAACTTGCAGCTCAGAAGCTGCTGAGTAAGCTGTGAAACAGAAATACAGATGAGATAATTAGGAGTCACTTTGGAAGGTCAAGCTGTGGATCAACCACCAGCAAGGAGGAGGAAGGTGCTCTATATAGAAATCCAACACCCCGAAGTCACTTGCAAAGCAGCAGCCAAGACTGGGGCTGGTTACAGAAGGCCCAGAACTGTTCCTCTATGTGGCAGGCAGTGGGCAGGAGACCTGGGTGCTCCCTGTGCAGCACCTCAGCCGCAGCCTGGAGAGCCTTTGGCAGAAGACAGGCAGGGGAAGGAAGCGGGCACTCAGATGGGAAGGGACAGCAGGTCCCAAAGGGGCACCGTGCCAGCAGGGCTCTGCCTGGCAGCCCCGGAGGGCACCGCTTGCGTTTCTGTGCCTCGTGGGGACAGGCAGATGATGCAGGAACGAATCCTGCACAGGACCCACCTTCAGGAGATCCCCCAGCAGACCAGGCACCTCCTTCCTGCAGCTGCTGTTGGTTTCCATGGAACAATCCTTAAGGCACAACACAGACCCAGGTTAGACTCCTCTGGCTCGGAGCATCTCCCAAACCATACCATCCTGTGGCCACCTGGAGCACCCTGCACCAGCAAAGCAGCTCAGTCACACCCTTTCTGCCCCAAGCTCAAGAACACTTGTTTTGAAGCAACTTCTGAAGTCTAATCCTGAACATAGTAAAAAATAGTCTTTTAATAGCTTTACGAGCTCATAAAGGCAAATATCTTCTCCCAAGAATAAACAGGCAGAACATTCCACTCCTACTCTGAAAAGAAGGATTTGCTGTAGCTGAAGGGAGAGGGGAGACAAAGCAGCTGTCCAGACAAAAAAAAAAATCCCACAACAAAAAATTCCATGCTCTTTACTAGTTTGGGGTGCAATTGCCTACAACAGCTTGCAAGGGTGGGAGAGGAAAAACCAGCACCTTCCAGAGACATTTCATTAGCATGATCCAGCACTTTGTGATTTAACAGTGGCTGTGACCACCTCTCTCCCCTAAAAATGCTATTTCTCACTGAAGTCTGCTTCTGCTGAGCAAAACTGAGGCTTTAAGGTTAAGCTACTTCTGGTAAAAATCCCTAAACACTTGTCCTAATTAACTCTTCCTGCCTTAACACCACACAGCTTCCCAAGATGCCAGTCTTGGGAAGAAGAGTGGCAAGAAATTTGGTATTAGTAACTGAGTAAACTTCCTCCCAGGTCTCTAAGGATAATGAGATACCAGGCTGGAGCTGGAAACCACAAGGATTTATTTAATTTCTCTCCTCAAAGGGTTCTAACAAATACTTAAATATTACTATAACCACCCCAAACCTTTCATCTTGTACACTCGAGCAAAAATACAAGCCATACTTTGCATTTTAGAGCAGCCTCTCCCTGGGGGAAAGAGACATGGTTTTCCCTTTTATCTTCAGTGCTGGATTACTGAAATTGCAGAAGAGATACTCTGGTTCTAACAGGGAGTTGTGCTGATCCTGGGAAGGCAATTCCAAGTTAAAACATGGAGTTCAGGCTCTCCCTGGGGCACAAGCACTCACTGGCACTGAACAGACAAACCCACCTGCAGAACCAACTGCTTCAGCTCTGCTCTTACAGAGCAACATCTGTGCAGCTGAGTTATGAAAGGGGCATCTCACAGAACACCTGGGCCCCAAGAGGGCCCCACAGAGCTCACCAAGGAGATCCCCTGGAGCTGCTGCTGTCGCTGAGAGCTTTCCAGATTACTTAGTGATCACACCTGGGCACCTCCTACCAGAGCATACTGAATTTGCAATTGGTCTGCCCTTGCTTTCAGAGCTGCAGAACACTGGCAATACATGTCACCTGGAAGAGCTCAGCAACTCCAGGGACAGAGAGTCAGCCATTCCCAAAGACTTGATGCAGTTTTTAGTAGAAAGGACAAAAAATGCTCCATGAAGTGGTTTGAGTTGTGCACTGCCAGTGGAATTGGAATTAATAGTTTACACAAGAAACAACCAAGGCTTGCCACAAAAATCTGCGACCTTTTGAAGTGAGGGAATGTGAGGAAAGGTTAATGGCATTCCTGAGGACTGGAGCCCGAGTTCTGGCAGCACTGGTTGCCACGGGCTGGCAATGCTGTGTGACAGGGACACTGGTGATGCTGCCCTGGGAAAGCAGCAGGCACAGCCCCCATGGCTATTTATTATCAGATGCTACACAGCACTGAGGAATCTCTAACAGGTGCTCCCATCTCAACAGGCCCAATTATCTTCCCTTGCTGAGCTTAAAATACATAAGCAAACTCCAGCTGTGCCTCCCCTCCCACTTCCCATCAGTGCTAATGCCCCAGTCAGCCCCGGGAATGCCACAGATGAACGAGTTCCAGGTTTCACACAGGTTAATGTGTCACCAGCCTGAGCTCCTGGACACACTCAAGAAGAATGACTCCAACCAGGAGTGGAGAAGTGAGAGATACCCAAAGGTCACAGACTCAGACTTCATGGCATGACAGCTGCCCTTCCATACAGTCCACACTGTCATTTGTCCAAAAAGCAACTCTCTCACAGAAAAAAGATTAATAAAGAAAAAAAAGTCACTTCAGACTCTTGTTGAAAGATGAAACCCATAAAGAACAGTATAACAAGTCAAGTTTTAATAGATTTATAAAATTCATATATACAAAACAGTAAACTAAGTCACCAAAGCTATAAAATACACTTTTTACACATCACAATATAATTTTATCTAGTACACAGTTTCCATAAGTTGAAACTATTACAGCAAGTAGCTGCTTCTATCACGGATGCTGTTTTGGTGCTAGAAAGACACTTATGTGAGCAGTCTGGGACTGTGCTTTTACTTTATGCATTTTCCACCTTCTTTTAGTTTGTCACTGTTTTTAAAGTACTTTCCTGTGAATTGCTAAGAAAATTAAGGCTAAACTCAGGCCTTTCTTGCCCAATGTAGTGAACTGGTTTAAAAAAAGACTGATATTGCATAGTATGTGTGTTAATGCATAGGCACCAGAGAGCAAGTACATTGCAGAATAAAAGACAACATCACTTGGCTTCCTAAGCTACGTGGTCATGTCACAGATAACCAGCCTGGTGTTCTGTCAGTTTGCTTTCGTGCTTTTTGATTCACAAACAAGACAACTCCTCACTAGAGCAAGAAACACCAGCACTGCTGTTCAGTGGAGTCTCCAGAAATACTCGTTAATCTGTATCACCAATTCAAGCCCATTCCACATTCCAGACAACACAACCTGGAGGAACACTCCCTGTCCTACAGAGGGTTCATGGCTTCAGTGCAAACGGGAGTTTGAACACACCTCTCCAAGCCTAAGTCCACCAACCACCTTCCCCAGTCTCGTGAGCTCCCAACAGATCCTTTCTCCTCCACATCCCCCAGCTCCCTGCTCTCTCCTCTCAGCCTTTGTGCCCAACCACCTGCACAACAGATTGATGGGAAGTAATAGAGAAATTGTGCTACTCAAAACCTGTCGCTTCCCTCAAAAGATGCTCTCTCAGGTCCTAAAAAATGTTGCTGTCCTTCAGTTGTAGTTTTTATTCAAACAGTGGAAACAGCCTCTTACCTTCTCATGCTCTGGTATCTTGAAGAAAGTTTAAGTAGCTGTCAGGAAGGAATAAGATGCACTGTCTGGCCAGAGATCTGCATACTGTATTTTAGTCAAAATTGAGTTTTAGCACCCGGTGATGAACAGATGAAAAGAGATTTACAATGGCAGGGCCAGCCTTGCCAGCCTGCTGCTCTTAATTCACAGCCAATGGCTCTCTGGAGTCACTCAACGCTTTTGGGTCAGTGCAGATGGCATTTCACTTCAATACAGTCTTCAAGCACCATCAGCTTTTGGGATCTATTTAGAAACTAAATACTCCCCTCTCCTGCTCCCCTCCAACATACTTTGGCTTTTTTTTTTTACCGGAATGCCCACCTTGGAAGTCAGTGCTGCTCTTTTTCCCCCCTCTGACTATTTTCACACCAGACAGAAGATACAACCTTCAGTCACAGGCCAGGAGCTGCGCTGTGACAGCTCCTCCAGCCAGGCACAGAACCACCAGCACTGACAATCTACTACCTCCACACTCCCCACCCAGTAAGAACACAAGCATATCAACACACAGACAAACTTCAACACCGCTTTCCAAATGCCATTAGAAAGATTAAAACGTCAAGGATGGAGCTAAACTGCCCAACCAACATAGATGAGCAAAGAGGCAGCATCACCTGGTTAGCAGAGGGGCAGTTTCAGCTCTAAATCTCCTGGCTTTACTCATTTCCATCTATGTAAAAAAAGATTAGTGTTAAAACGAAGAAGTGCCCACGTCACAGCACAAAGCAGAGATCACCCCAGCTAATTACAAAACAGGTATTATTAAAAAGCACTAGGTCTTGCATTACCAATTATTCCTCACTAGGCTAGACAGTCCTCACCTAGAACTGTGTGGAGTCAGCATTAACTCGGGCCAAGTCTGGCCCAGACCATGCCAGTCTCTTCCTGATCCATAATGGACACTCCCTAAAAAACTGTTAAAAGCTCATTTACAGAAGTAGGCACAGATGTTTTATAGTTGCTACTGAAACACCCCACCCACCACTTAGTGTTACAGAATTAAAGAGTATGAGGTAAAGAGTTGGCAGTGCTATATTAAACCCCTGACTACACCATGTGATTTTATACTAGAAAGGGAATATAGAAAAGAGGGTGCTACTCAACTTACAGTTCTCATCATGAGATCAGTGTTCGGTTTACATGACAAACTGCACTGTGTGGAGGTGTTGCTGCATATTGTGTTTGTGTCTCAAGCTGGCACACATCAAACCATCCATCAATCCAGCAGATACTCCTGAAAATTTGATGACAAGCCAAGCTAAGTCAGGTGTCAAAACTTACTGCTTGAAAATCAGAGGGGCCTTTCAGACAAATCCTGTAGGTCCACGTACAGAAGGATTTTTTCCCCAGAAATAAAGAAGTACACACATAGAAAAGACTCCAAAACATAAGTTAATATAAGTTAAAACACAGTTAATACAAAGACAGCCATCTAAAGGCAGCAGAGGTCTTGTTTTCTAGAATGCTGTTCTGTGGAAGGCAGCTGTCTGTCACTAAAGAAAGCTGCTGGTTTCTTCAGCGGTACCACGTCTGTTCTTTTAACTGCTTTAATTCTACATTTCTTTGCAGATCACAGTAACCAGGATGGGTGAATTCCCAGAGGGAATGAGGCCATGGGGATGGGGGGGCAACACACCGACAGGATGGGAAACACTCCAAATGCAGCACTTTTCACACCAAATACCACTTTAGCTGTCCTAGGGGAATTATATTTGTGTCTCCAGTGCCATGTACCAATGAACTCTTCCTACTCCATTTCCCTACAGTTTCTTTCCATTACTTTCTCTGCCTGCTTGGCTGCAGTGCAGCTTTACCTGCCTCAGAAGGCCTGGGAATGGTCATCTTCAGGAGCTTCTTCATTCTTGTAACATGCCTAGTTCTAGGTTTTACAGAGCAGCAATTAAAAAAATTAAAATATATTATCAAGTTAATAAGTCAAATAATCTATGCTGCCATATTAAATAAAGTAAGATCCATTCTTTGCATGAAACTGAAAGCATCTTTGAGTTGTAAAATTGAGCAGCCAGTAATTTCAATTCCATAACCATCATTAATTAAATTTCAGCATTAAGAACTATTTAATTCCTTCGAAGTGACAAGTGCCTATTGAATATGTCACTTGCAGAAAACCACTCTTCCTTTTTAACTCCACCAAGTCACCTTGCAAAGCATCGAACGATTGTTCAGAGACAGCACTGCAAGCTGCAGGAATGGTACTGACTGACACTCTATTAGCTTAACAATTGTTTTTGAGGACAACAAACACAAAGTAGTGTTGGATAAATGACTCCCATTTAATTTTTCTACTCAAACTCCAAGATTACGTCAGTCTCTGCCCCCAGCTCAGGCTGCAAGAGCTTCCTCTCTTTGTCCTCGGGAGAGACAACCCCTTTGCAACATTGTCACTGACCCCAGCTGTCAGAGCAGGGACAGCAAAAAGCTGCTTTTTTCTTAAAAAAAAAAAAAAAAAAAAAAAAAAGGTAGTTGTTCAAGGTCTCCATCTGATGATCATCCTGCCTGTGACCCATTTCCTGACCAGCCAAATGAACAATGAGCCTATAAAGCTAACAAAAAAAGATGTTCTCTCCAGCTGTGTTTACCTGCAAAGTTCTCCAGGATGTCACTTAAAATAAAGTTTATTTGTTTCTGGTGGAAGGACTAAGCAACCGACCAGGCCTGTCCCGAGATGTGTGAACAACCTCATCCACCGAAGCTCTGCTTTAGTAATTCACTGATTTACCACATGATTTTCTGGCTTTATTATACTACAACTTACCTTGAAAAAAAACCCCAAACCCCTCAGTTGTGGCAAGAAGAGTATTTTGCAGAGAAAGCTGACACCTCAGAAAGACCCTCACGTCCTTTTCACTCGCAGGCCAGCTCCTTTGCAAACTCGGGAAGGGCTTGACTTTTGCAAGGAGTTTCCTGACCTGGGGTTCCTGGTGTGATCCATCATTATCCAAACCTGACAGAACTCTGGGCCCACAGAGCCAGACCACTGATTTCCACCTGCAGGCTGCAGCCCCACACTCAGGCCCATTTCATCAATAAAAACAAGAAAGGCAAGAATGGGCCCAAGGTGAGCAAACTGGTTCCCTAAAACTGACTTAAGTGTGCAAAACTGCCATATCATACAAAAAAAAAAGCAGCTTGAGAGCTCAGTGTGAGATGTCTCATGCTGTTTCTTTTCCAGGTGCAGATTTTAAGCTACTTAAAATATAAGTTGCATCATTAGTTCTGTTGAGAGTTTTAAATCCATAAGGTGACTAAGGATACAAAACCATGGATGAGTATCAAGAGAAAAACAGAACAGGAAATTCCATGCTATGCCTCCCAGGTAAAACTACAGTAGATTCAAACACCAAACTGAGGTAATTCTTCAGAAAAAATACAGTTGAAAGGGAATGTTTAACTAATTTGAGAAAACAAGCATAACATGAACCCATCTGGAAAATTCAGTGAAAGAATAAAGCTCACAGCAAACTAAGAACTAAAGTCAAGTCAGCCTAGAAGTCAGGTGAGCCCATAACTGCCTCCCCTTTCCCAGTGTCTTGTGTGAAGTAAAAACCACTACCAAGAACTCAGAAAGCATCTGAAAGCTCTGAAAGCAGCCTTAGTCTTCAGCCAGACAAATGGGCTTAGAGAAACCAACCTTATGTGATGAGTAAACTTGTTTGCATCACGCCGTGGTGAAGCATTTTCCTTTTCAAATGTAAAAATCTTAAGATTTTCCCCCATCTGAATATTAGTCATGTAACATTCTTCCTCTTCAAGGTTAAAAATTAATAAATATTTAAAAGACAGAGTTGGTCCTGGCAAAATAAGACTTGTTACAAGGAAGCTAATTCCTGTTTAAGTTTGCCCAAATTTAAGTTAGATTTTCCCATCTGCAACTTCTCCGTGCTTCTTACGTCGATTCTGTGCCTGTTACAGGCACTGAAACAGCCACAGCTTTTCCACTCTGGAGCCTGCACAAAGAAAGCCAGGAGGCTGCATCAGGAAACTACACAAAAATACTGATATGAACATCTGCAAGCTTCAGAGGGGAAGAAAGATTCCAGATTTTATCCAAATTAACATGAAAGGACAACAGAACAGGACTTTTCTTTGACCACATTTCCCATGGGATTACCAGCTGAAGTTAAACTTTGCTTGTTTTGACATGCCATTACAGGCTCCAAGGGGATAAGAACTCCAGGGAATCTGCTGACTTTTTATGGGTACAAACAGCCCTTCAGGTTTTATTCTTGGATAAAAGCTACGACAAAAAATTGCACAGTAAACTATGTGTGAGTTACCTAAAGGATAGCACTACAGTATCTTCTGTTTGTCCATGTACCCCACTGTAGTAGAAAAGATTCAACGTCTGTACACAGAAAAGGCACCTGGCAGAGATTGAGAGCACAAAGAAATTCAGAGTTCACATCCACATTATTCACAGCCTCTTGTCATTTTACACACAAACCACTGCCCAAAAGGGGCGACTCCAAACTTGACTGTGCTCCGAGTTCCATGTGCATCCCTATAGGCTAAAGATCCCATTAAGACACAGATTAAAGGCTAATTTTACAGCAAGGTCTTGCTGTCCAAATACATCAGTGCAGCTGGAAAGCTGGGATCTCCAGGGTGTTCAGGCTTTCTACAAGGTCAGCTGTTGGGAACTAATCGAGCAGCTGCTGTGCTACCAAAACCTTTGCTTAAGAGTTTAATCAGCTTTCAAACTTTTGAGTGTGGATGAAGCCCTGTCACGTGAGATACTGAACCTTCACAAATGCTGCCCACTGTGGCTGTGAGGACAGTGCTGGCTTGCCATGGAGCACATCTCCCTCGAGCACCCACTGTGCAGATACATGGCTGGGTGCTCCAGCACAGGCTGCTGCACCAAGGAAATCAGTTTTCCCATGATGTAACACCCTCCACGCATAGTGCAAAATAAACCCTTCTCTGTATCAGCGAGGCCTTAACTCCCCATCCATCCCATTTACTCCAACATGAGTTTCCTTACACAGTTTTAGACTTCTGCCTCAGGAGACTCATGCAAAACCTTCAGACAAGAGCTGTGCATCCACCTTGGGAGGTGGATTCTAGACCCTCAGCAAAGCTGAACATGCACACAAGACCTGGTTATATTCCTAAGGGTTAAGAATGGAACTTCCATTAACATTCTCCAATACAGCTGCCAATCTCATCATGTTTAGATTAGTTTGATCGATTCAGCACCTCCAAACTACAAAAAAAAGGCAGTTTGTACAACTAGTGTCTCTGAAACATGAGCGCATTCATTTGAAACGTGTCTTCCATCCACGGTTTGTCAGAGATTTCTGTTCTCCAAGAAGGCAGACGGTGGCTGTGTCATTCAGCGTTCCAAACTCGGTACAGAACCTACCACGGCCAGGTTTCAGTAGTGTTTCTAGTCCAAATGATTCAGTAGCTAACATCAACATGACTCCTCCGGCCTATAGCTCCTCTGTTTGGACTGGCTAGTGTACAGCATTCCTGAGCCAAGGAATTCGCACGGGTCCTATGCCGCATGCAAGGGCCAGCAAGAAAGGATAAAAACTTTGATCAAACCCTCCAGCGAAATTTCAACAGAGCAGGGGCTGCTCTCCTTCACTGCAGCATGATATCCTTGAGGTTCTCCTGCAGGATGGTGTCCTTGACGGCGTGGAACACGAAGCGGATGTTCTCCGTGTCGATGGCCGTGGTGAAGTGGTGGAAGAGGGGCTTGCTGCGGTTCCGCCGCTTCCTGTCGAAGCACTGCACCAGGTAACGCTGCACGTCCTCCAGCCGGTGAGGGTCGCCCTTGAAGTCCGAGAAATACTTCTTAATGCTGACAGTCTTGACCTTCTCGATGAGAAGATCCATCTTGTTGAGGAATAGGATAATGGAAACATTAAAGAAAAGCTTGTTATTGACTATTGTCTCAAAGATGTTCATGGACTCCACGAGTCTGTTTGTGCGCCTGTCTTCCATGAGGACCTGGTCGTATTCACTGGAGGAGACCATGAACAAAATTGAAGTTATTCCATCAAAGCACTGGAACCATTTTTGACGCTGAGATCTCTGTCCCCCTACATCCACCATCTTGAAAGGAATTTTTTTAATGATGAAATCATGCTCTACTATCCCCTTCGTGGCTTTTCTGGCCAGCAAAATATCTTGTTTGCTGGGGAAATAATTCTGCAAAAAAAAGGAGAGAAGTGTCAAAATAAGTCCTTCAAAAATGCTGCCTAATGCCTCAATACTGAAGTGATGGTTAAAATCACCAGGAGCTGCCTTGTATAATTATCACATGAAGAATGAATACTCAACTTTAAAACACTGGCCTGTTGACCATTTGGCTCAACACTTTGGTAAACAGCTACAGAAGATCCTGAGACACATGAGAACAAAAATAAAGGACTAATTCACTCCTTCACATTTTTATCCTTCAAGCCTCTTCATTTAAGGCTGAAGTATATTTTTTCATTATGAAATTCTTAGCTACAGTGTTACTCCACTTAGGTACAATAAAGCAGATCAAGTCATCGCTGAAAGGTTTTTTTGCTTTAAATCTAGTTTCCCCACAGTTCATGTAAGACCACAGATGGTCTTACAAGGACCATCTCAGAAGCTTTAGTGGAAATTCTTCTTCCAGGTACACACTCCATGATCAGCAAGTACAGCAAAATTCTACCACAAGCTGTGGCCCAACCCACCACTACAGAGAAATTTGTTCTTCAGAACCTTATCACTGTCACTATTTAGGAAAATCAACCCTTTCTCCTCCAAGTCTCCTGACAGATGTTTTCAATACAGGTTCTGAATCCTGCAAGTGCCAGGAATGGTTTTCATTTTGCTAAGGTTTCATTCTGCTACCTTAAGTAGCACCAGCCATCAGAGCATCAGGAAAAGTGAATGAGATCCAGAGACTGCATAGAAGGGCTGATAAAATATGTGCACAAATACAACTTCCATTTGTTGTCTGTCAAAAAAGATTAAGCAAATACTAAGCTTCAGCTTCACAAAGATGGAGTTTACTATTTCTAGAGAAACAACACTGAAATTATTTAATGCATTATTATTTAAAAAACCAACCAAAGAACCCAACCAAACCCCACTAATCACAGCACACTCAGGCTTTCCTTGTCTCTTGGAGCTCTCTGGTTCAGAAGAAGGTTTCTTACCAGCTGACCGATCCGATCCAGGTTATCCAGGAAGTATTTCACCGATTCACCCTGTGGAAAAGGAAAGACATGGGAACTAAGCTTGTTTCTAGGATAGCAAATCCAACAGAACCAAGGCCTTCTGACTTTCCAGCATGCACTGGGGTCTAACAGAGTAATATCACCAGGTCTGGAAAAATCAAAGTTGAGTTGAGATTTGAACAAATGCTCCAATCTATGCAGTAAATCTTTATATTAAAAAAGAGGTGTTATTAAAGTCAGTTCTTTGACTTAAGGAATTGGGCTTCTTTCCCCTTGTAAGATAAGTGCAGTTAACTGACACTGAGTGGGAGTAAAAATGAAACACATTTATAAGAAACCAATGTATTTTGTTTAAAATTCATAACAATGAACAAAAGCATATGCTAGACTGGCTGGCATATCTTTAGAAAAGTGAAAGATTTAAGTCACCCACAATTTATGATGATTTAAGCTAGACTTGCTTGTCACAAACAAACGAAAAAAGGAACATTCTGAAGGACCTGCTCTTCTACAGATGGCTTCCCTTTGGGCTCAAGACTTTTAGTAACAGATTTGCTCATCTTGTACTAAGTCCTCTAGCAGTTATATTGAGAAGAAAATAGGAATGTTTTCAGGGAAAATTCATTCTTGTGTGAGAATTTACTCTTGTGTAAGAGGATTTGGTCTTTTATCAAACAAGCTCACCCATGTGTCACACTCAAATCAAGGGCCCCTTAGTGGGGACAAGAAGCCCTGCACATACTTTCAAAGTAGTAACAAAATTGTTTCCATACAGATGCAGACTACTCTAGAGTGAAACCCTCCTGCAAACCCTTCCCTCGCACATAGAAGAAATTCAGTAAGCCTTCTTCATTGTTCAGGATGTGTCTTACAGTTGTAGCCATGTGATGAGAATGATCAAGTAGAAAATCCTGATGCCTTTTAGTGATTTTAGGCAGGAAAAGCCATTTTTTATCACAGAGCAGGGCTGTCAGTCATGACCAAATGGCAGTAGGTGCCCTCACCAAGTCACTAATTCAGAATGGAACCTTCTCCAACCACTACCCAGCTGCAACATAAACTCTTAAACCACACATCCTCCTCTACACCATAGGCCTGAGACAGAACAGAATTATTCCCCCAGTACAATTCTAAACAGATGCCAACACAACAGTTCATTGTGAGGAATCAGACTGGAGAGCAGAGGATTCAGTGTTGGACAAGTACACGCTCCCAGCACAAGGCACACACAAAAGGAGCTGGAGCTTATTATTTCCTAACATTTAAAACTGGAAGTGTCTTTTCATAAAGGAGAGAGAACACACGGATTTGCAAAAGACTACCACGTATCAACAAAAGATTTACAATGGATTGCTAGCAGAAAAAAACCACTTTTTTTGGAGGGGGGGCGGCGGTGGGGAGAGGGGAAGTTTCCAAAGAACAATTGCTCTAAGAGCTTCCTTACAATCATGAATTTTCATAAGGTGAAAGTAATTTCCTGTATTTTTTGGCACTCTGTGGATCAGAAGAGATATCACAGACTGCATGAATAAGAGAAAAGGGCTTCCTGTACAGCATTAGTCATGTTCAGGAGATGGGAGAGCCCAGAAAGAAAAGATCACTGAAGCCACAAAAAACCCCTTCTCTATCTATTGTGCTCTGTCCCACACAGTGCCTTCAGATGTGCAAAAATACTGCAAAGGGGGCATCTCCGATAGAGATTCTTCCAATTTTCTACTCAGTTGCTTTAAGAGTCTCTGCCTGTCCATCCACCCACCCACGCTGGAGCAGGGAACAGCCGTGTGCCTGTGAAACGCAGGGACACACAGGCAGGATCACCTGATTCACAGCTTCTGCCTCCCCTACTTCCCACCCCACACCTCCATCACTCTGACATCCTGCGCACTGACAAGGAGGTAAGAAAATAAAGTGATTATTGGAAAAAAAAATACACGTTCATTTCTGCAGCGATTTAGGGAAAACAGACTTCTCTATATCCTTATCCAGCTCTTCCTAACGCGGCAATGAAGCCACGTAATTTGTTCAGGGAAATTTTAAGCGGCAATGGCAAAGCACTGGGAGGGTTGGGTAACCAGGTCAGGTGGCTGGAACAGGTGTGAGCACCATATGCACGGTCTGACAGATCTGAAGGAATCTGAATATTCTCTTCTAGCACAGAATCCAAAGGCATCCGGTACTTCAGTCAAAATATCTGTTTCCAGCCAAAACAACAAATCCTCAACAAGCTCCAGAGGGTTTGAAGTTAAAAAACCCTCAAAACATTAAAGCACACAAACATGAAGGGAGGAAAAACACCCAGCAAAAACCTCCCAGAATCAGAACCCCAAACCCAGCGCACACACTCAAAACCTCCCGCTTTACTGATTCCTGTGTTACGTTCTGCGGAAGTGTGGGCTCAGTTCGTGCTCCAAAGGCTTCTGGAATAACCTTGTTCTACATCTTAGTCAGATTTACAGAAAACTGGGATGTTCTGGGAAGCACGTTCAGGTCCTCGAGCCAGCAGCACACACAACTGCACTGGGCATTAAGGGACTTGATGAGTAACATGTAACGTATTCAATGAGGAAAATACAGAAACTCCAGGTTTCACAACTGTTTGCTGTCAGTGTTTTCAATTAGAACAATTATGCTAACTGAACATTCCTTTCTAGATACATTGTTCCTTGTCATCCAGGGAAAACTGATGGCAATATTAATTAGATCTAGAAGTCAAATTTATTTAGCTTTATATCAAGCTGCACTTGAATGGATTTTTGAATTCCACTAATAAATTATTTTTTATGCAAAGCTGCCTCATCCTCTGCTATTATACACACATATACAAACAAATGCTTATGCATATAAATGTATGTATGTAAAAATACACAAATGTATGTATATAAAAATGCACACAGAGTTTCTAAATCAAAGTAGATTTTCCATTCAAGGCAAATAATTATCAAAATAAAGTATCAGCTGCCCCTTTCATGTTGAATTATTTTTTCTCTTCAAGACACTGACCATAAAGAAGCTGGTTTGGCTTTTTCAGTGCAAATATTTAGTGTTTTTCCAATATCTATCTGGCCATTCAGCTACATTCAAAGCTGGCTTAGCACTTCAAGTGCTCTCCTTCTCCAGAGCTTAGCCAGTTATTTCAGGGCCATGACCATGACTTCCCATAAAAGTGTCAGCAAATATTTGCAATTGATTCATCAGATACTAAAAATATCTTTATGCACATTGATGACCTCAATTTCAGTATTTTAATGGTTATATTGGAAAAAAAAGGTTATTTTAACATCAAAATCTATTTTAAGCTATGCTTGCAAGCAGCAAAATAGAAATGAAAGCTGAAGTTATTTATAATATATGTATATTTATACCCTCTATGTGTATTTATACTATGTGTAAATACCTAAATATAATCACATCGTGGTGTGTTCACTTAAAAAACAAACAAAAAAGATCCAGATCAGATCCTTTACAGGCTGATGTTGCAAGAAAAACTGGCAGCTCCAGAAACTTCCTCAGATCAGTGATGCTCAGAGAAGGTTGTTCAGCTTCCGCTTTTCAGATTTAAAAAGACTCACATCTTGCATTGCCCTAACAGTACACTATTTCCCTTAAAAGTGTTTTAACAATATTCATAAATAATGCTCTTAAAATATGAAAGCTATTTAATTTCAACCAGCACAATACTGAGATAGGAAGCCCTGTTCTGTCACAGCCCCAGCAGAGTCTGCCATTTATGCACTGACATTACTTATCTATTTTATTTTTAACTAGCAGTCTGTTAGTACATATCACAGTGGGAAGTTACAAAGCAGTTAGCTATTTCTATGGATTTTCATCCCCCTCAATAATAAATCAAGATGTTTCAGTGGTGTCTCCTGCACCCACACCCCGTGTTTTACAGGACAGATGTGGGGGAGGGAAGAGTGACCTCTGAGTTATGAGTTTTACGTAACTCAGATGGTCCTTTTTTAGTGCACCAGGGTACAACAGCGACCGTTCGTGTTCCACTCCTTGCTCCCCACACAAGAGTGACCACAAAGCTGGGGTGACTCATTCTGTCACTGCTGATCCCTCCTCCCTCCGCAACCCAGATCCTCTGAGTAACAGTTTTGCCAACTGGGACCAAGAGAAGGAGTAAGAGATGCTGTTCCCATTGTTCACTAGGATGAGTCACTGCACATCTGGGAACTGAGGGAATCAAGAATCACAAACAGAAGGCCTCAAATGAGCCCACAATGCAGTATCACTATTGGATTATTTTTTTTTAAATTGTTATTTTTTTAAACTGGCCTATCTGCAGTATAAAGTTTGTTGAAGCCAGAGAAAATAGTACAATTTGTTTAAAAACTGACTGGTGGAGGAGAAAGGGAGGAAAGCTGAAATGTAAACATATACTCCTGCTTCCTGAAATAGTCCTCTAAAGCTCGTTTTATATGCTAGATTATTCTGACCACAGCATTCTCAAGGGGCAAAAGCCATGAAGAAATTTTTAATCTACGTATTTTGTACTATGTGAATGCCATCTTAACATTAGCTCCAAGTAAGCCACCATGAAAATAACTGAATTCAACATCCCTGTCCCTTCAGGCTACATTCAGAGCACATAGGAAATCTCCACATAGAAATATTATAACTAATCTGGCATCACTTCCTTTGCCATCGATAGCCTCATTTTGGGCAGAGTTCCCAAGCAGTATTTATTTCATGAAAATAAATGCACAGCAATCATACGCAGATTACTTTAAAATGCCCCCAGAAACTCAGTAATTGGACATGTTCTGCAAGGCCAGAATTTATCAACTTGTCACTGTAACCCTCAGTTATTCAAAGTGAGCATTGGTCAGATCATAAAAGACAGTGAAATATCCCATTGTCCAGTTCCCTAAAATACTGGCTCATTTCAAACTTTTCCTTCTGAAAAGCAGTTCCTCTAAATTTTACTCTGAACTAAAAGTCTTGAAAGGGGACCCTCTGTTCCAAATTGGCTTTTTTCCTTTCCTTGTCCCAAGGCCTTTTTGACATAATAATTATTTAGCCCTTCCTGATCATTCTGTCTCTGGCTGCTAAATTTAGAGTGCACAATTTAAGGCAGACCTGTCAGTCTTAGCTTGTTTCAGATGATGAATTAAACCACAGAGGAAGGAAACGCTGCACTTCAAGGAAGCACCTAATACAGATCTAACAGAATTCCCACAATACAGCAAAACACCCCGAGAAACAGATACTGCAAATAACTGCCACAACCTGCAGCAGAATCTGCAAGGTGAGAGAACAGTGACCCGGATAAAACATCAGTGTTGGTCACCCACCCTCTCTGCTCAGGAGCTGTAAAATATTCAGCAGCAGGGCTGAGAAACACAGGAAATCCAGGAGATCCCAGAAAGATGTTTGGGAATCTCCCAGCTCTGCGATCTTGGATACACAGACGGGATGGACCTAAAGCACTGACACAATTTATGTAAGGAACCATTCCATGAGGGCTGCTGGAGGCACGTACAGACAAAAAGGCAACTTGCAAGCAAAATCTTTGTTTTCAAACACCAAGATCTCCTCTTTTCCAAGTTCCCTGGGATGTGCATCACCTGTTGACTGTAAGGGGTCTAAATGTCTAAATTTCAGACGTTTTGTAAAAGCAAGAGGCCCGAGGGAAGAGCAAGGTTACAAAATAACCAGGAGACTAGCATTTGAAAATGTTGGAGATGTTAGATCAGCCAGGTTTTTGGGTACTGAAATTAGAACCAAAAGCTCACCATCAAAAAGTGATACAGAAAACACTCTCCTTAGCGAGGGCTACTGGACACAAGCAGCAGGTTGCCACCCTGCCACCATAACACCTCCTTTGGAAGTGAACAGGCTCAGGCTCTGCACCCTGCTTCTGTCCAAGGGCTAAAATTCTCCTGAGGAGCAACTACAAACAAACAGGTCCCCCTCCCCAAGCCCGCAGGCTCCTTCAAGAGATTACTTCTAAATCTGCACTTCTATTCAGCCTCACTGCTAGCAGGGCATGGATTTACTGCAGCCAGAAGCGTGTTCTCTCCTCTCTGACAGCTGATGAATTCAGTATTATTTTCCAAGGAGGTGAGCAAGTCTGTGCTTGTTAAGAATTCTCCCAGAGGATGCTGAAGTAACCTAAATTGCCCCGAAATGCTGATGCCCACTGGACACTGCAATTCTGTTCTACAGATATTCTACATCCTGTCTGGGCATCACAACTTATTGACACAAGACAAACATTAATTTTTCATTCAATCACCAGCTCCAGTGCAGAGACCAACCACTTCTTATTTAAGCTGTACAGAATTCCAGCTATCAAATCTCTCCAGTGTTATTTAACTTCCTCCTTAACAACAGACTGAGCTCCTGGCTCCCATCCAGCAACTCCAGTGCTTATCCAAGCTGCTGCTATCTGGACTCTACAAACATACCAACTACAAGAAAGTACCATATGGTCCCAAACTTCTAAAAATTACCTCTCCTTTCTCCTGCCTAGTCACACATGGTAGGTATCAGATGTTGAAGCCTGAAAATACTTTAAAAATTCATTATTTGTCAGCTCAGTACAAACAGGCAATGGAAAAATTTCCTTGTACATGTCAGGGTGGGTTTATATAAAGTCATCCTACGTGACACATGGCCTAACTGTGCTTTGCAGCATATGGATAATAATAGGTGATAAATATTTATTTAATTCTCCAGAAAAAGTTTAGGCTAATCAGACCTTCCACATCAGTACTAAGATTTGTGGAATCCTGTGACTGAAATTCCAGCCTTGCAGCTAAGAAACACTCATACAGGAGCAGAGTTCTTGTGCTGAAGGGCAACTCTTAACATGTGTTAGCTTTTTCCAGCAATCAAATACAGCAATTCTCTCTCCCAAGTGCTGCAAGGGAAAAACAAAGTTACATTTTTTTTCTGGAAATTCTAGGTATTTCTACATCAACAGGCTGTAGATGAGATAAATTAACTTTTGGACTAGGTTAACCATTCTGTTCATTTGTCTCAAATATGCACACCAGCAGCAGTGCCTCCAGGAGGAAAGGAATTTTCTGTTAATAGACTACGGCAGGCTCCATCCTACACTAAAAGCTTCAAGAAACATTAACAAAAAATCCCTGTAATTTTGATTTTACTCATACTTACTGTCCTGATCACTGCTGTTCCTGCTTCACAGATTTGCAGTGGCTGGAAGAAAAACAGGTGCAAACAGCAGAGAAAACAGCACTGGCCACAAACAAAACACAAAGTTGCACAGTGCAACACAAACAGGCTCAATTTTAGCTTTAAAAAAGCATAAATCTAGAAAAATCCTTAACCAGACAGACCTGCACATCAGCCACAGTGATTCAGCACGTCCTACCCTTCACTGACCAGCAGCTAGCAAGAGTCAAGGAGTGGATGCAAGGGGATATAGACCAAATTCATGTGGAAGAATCACAGTTATGTTTAAACAACAAAAATAGTCTGATGACTGCCTCCAACATCAGCAGCGAGCCCGGCTCAGTCCTGGCACGGCTGGACACCAGACCTACTCCTAAGCATCCCATGGAAGGATTCCTTCCTGTTTGCCTGCCAGCTGTCCAAGGGAATACATTGTCTGCAAGTGCTGCCAGAGCCCTTTCATCTCCCACACCGGAGGTTCTCTGTGGAGCCGAGCGAGTGCACGCCAGGCTCAGCTTCTCATTCCAGGCACAGCCAGCTCAACACCCCAAAGGCAACTGAAACAACACTCCTGCCACAGTTAGAACAAAGTCCCGTGCTGTAGAAGGAAGGATGGATCCAAGATTCTGGCCCATCACCAGCAAATTATCCCATTTATTCTCAGTGGGCAGCTGCCACAGAAAAAGGGGCATTTTCAACTAACACAGGAGAACTCAGAAGCAATTGGATGTATTTACATCCCCTGGCATGAGGCACGATCCCGTTATTCCGTGACCCCAGGCCCGTGCTTTGCTCCCAGCAGGTCAGAATGCAAACCTGAAACTTGCTTTGTTTACAGGAGGCATCTGCAGAACCGGAACAGACAGTGACAAAAAAAAGTACCTTCTGAATTAATCTAGTCAGCAGTACTGACTATCTAATCAAGACTAAATCACAAGATTACCAGCGACTTTCCCTTTCAAATCTTATCAGATCAAGTGATGGGAAATAAATATCTTAGATCTTGTGGGCTGAAAAAGCAACTAACACCAGTCATGAGAGAATGGTGAGCTTGGACTTTTCCATGGCAGGTGGCCAGCTGGAAAGCTCAGCAACTTGGATGCACTTACAAGAGGCATAACCTTGAGTATCTTGCAGAACGATGCTTCCTGCTCCACTTACACACCAAAGATTTGCTGCAGTGTCCTAATGCTCCACTTTCTGGGGAAATAGCAGCTCAGACATGTTCTATTGAAATTTGTCTGTTGTTAAATGGTGACTCTAAGGATTGCAAAGTGTCATTTAGCCCTCATATTTCTTTAAAATATTTTTCTCAATAAGATTTTCGTATTTTGTCTGTATGTATACAGAGACATACTGAGACATTTTTAGATGGGCAGACTAAAATGATGGTCTTGCAAAACTCAGAAAGCTGCTCAGTATCTGAAAGGAAGATTTTAGGTAGAACTCAAACAGCTAAAATGCAACCTAAATCTTAGTTGCACTCGGATGTGCTATTTAACAGTTTGATTCCTAAAAAAACAAGTGTGCAGAGAATAGAGTGCAGAAAGAAATGAAATTCCATCTTCCTTAGATTACTCTGAAGTTGTGCTCCATGCCCATTACCTCAGCACTTGGCAGGCTCAACCACAGAGAACACAAAGCTTGCAAGTCTGAGGGACTCCTCAAGGCAGCTTCACATCTGATTTTCAAAAATAATTTGCCCCAGAAACAAAAGCCTCCTTTTTCAATAAAAGTTTGGTATTTGTTCATTTTAAGAGACTTAGAATTGACCAGCCCTGAAGTCTGAGGTGCAGCTTCTGCCAGCTGTTACCCTGCCTGCCTTCCCAGTGCCTCTCCAATCAGCAGAAATTCTCATCCTGCTCTCTGCACTTAGAAGCTCCTCAGCACCTTGTGCTCCCCACTTACACCAAGACTTGTATCTGCCAAGTCTGACCTTCACACACACACCTGTAAATCCCTCAGATCAAGGTGTCCCATGTCCAGAACACTTACTTCATTAGTTCCCAGCTGCATTTTGGGTCTGTGAGAGGGTTTCACCCAAGCAGTCACTGCCCTCCTCACAACCTCATCTCTCCTGCTCCAGTGCCAGCACCATGTGTTGAGTCCAGCAGACGAATGAACCTCAAGGGACCTTTGGTGACCTGAAATAAACTTCAGTTTCCATTCACAATCAAGTCAAGTTTTCTCTGTGATTGTATTTATAGGCATTACCTTGCACGGTTTTTTATCTATTCACATCAAACCGTATCAGCTATCCTAAATATTCTCTCCCTTCCTGATGCCTGTTTTGGCATGAGGAGGAGAAATTCTCCAAACCTGCACTTAAACCTTTACCCTATTGATACCGCAGTATGAAGATTACATGCAACCTAAACTACTTTTAACTTAATTTCAGAATTTGTTCTCTTCCAGGTCTGAAAAGAAATCTAAAGATGAAATATGTGATTAGAAGTAAGTGACAGCTTCCATCCTTAAGGCCTCATCTACAAATAGAAATTAATCAAGCCACAGTGGAAAATGAATTGAGTTTAACAAACTTTTCCAAGCTGTTGAGCAGACTAGCCTATAAAAAAAATTCTAATTAAAGCCTCGGTCACATCCTACTGAACTGGAGAGAGGGCAGCAGTCCAGCCATGTGGATGGCCAGCTGAACTCCCTGCAACCAGGAATGCATGTGCTGGGCTGGAAGAAAGAGGACAGAAAAAGAGGATATAGTAGGTGGCTCTTTTGTCTCCTGCCCACATCTAACACCATGAGTGATTCACTACTGTACTCTGACCAGACTGAAACCACATACATCAAGGTCTTGAATTCAGAGGTGGAATTAAATGGCAAAGAGTTCCATCAATAAACCAGTGCTTTTTCAGTTTGAGATTTTCCTGAGTTTTCCAAAGTAGAATTAAGCGAGTATCAAGGAAAGCAAGTCAAATTAAGAGCTTTGGGGGCGGGGTGGAGAGCAGACCTTCTAAGGACAAACACCAACAGTTTGTTCAGGAGGAAAGCCAAGTGAAGCACAAGTCTGCCACAGTCTGACAGCAGGAATCTGTGTTGTATACAGAGGAGACATTTGAAAGGTGTCAATAAATTACTTCTCAGAGCAACATGTTTTCCACTTTCTCAAACAGAAAATCTTGCATGATGTTTCCAAGAAGTTTTCCTGCCCTCCCCCAAATCCTACGTCAATAATAGAGCAAAACAGGTTTACTCCTCAGAGCTGCTTTAGGTAGAGCTGCAAACTCATGAGGAGGTGGGGACCACGCTGCCTTCTGCCTTTGTGACAGAAGCCTTCCCAGCAGTGCAGCTGAGAAAGGACAAGTGGAACACTGAGCTAACCTTACCTTTCTCTTTTGGGAAGGGAACTCAACAGCCCTGCTCCCTCCACTAGTGTCTGCTTATCAGCTGGTTGGTTTGTGGCACTTTGGAGCACTGAGATATTTCCTGGAACAACATCACTTTCAGATGCATCTTAAGTGATCTGATCTACGAAACCCTCCTCTGTTGCACAGCTACCACTGCGCGTAAACCCAGAAGCCAAAAGTCAAACACTGTTTCTTCCCTTCCTCTGCTCTCCTCCTCCTCCACACTCAAGACCTGTGAAACAGAGCCTGAATTTGATCAGTCTGTGAACACTTCAGGTACTCTGGTAACTTGGAACACTAACATTGAAAAAACTAATCTTTGAGGCACAGGCATCTTATTTTGGCATCAGGAAATGAACCATTGCCTGGAAGAAGGATCAGTGAGATAAAGACACTGTCATCACTCCTTGGCAAGCACCAGGTAAAGTCAACTCGTGCCCACCTGTGATGCCCATTGCTTGTTCCTTCCCCAGCAGCACAGTGTCACCCCCTCAGCTGTGCTCAGTCCCTCCCAGGCTGCTTTCTGCCTTTTCTCTAAGAGCAGCTTCCAAAAAACCCCCTTGTGCCAACATAAGCAGGAGCACAATGCAGAGCAGAACTCCCCAAACCACCATTTCCTATTGCTCACTGGATTACTCTGTCCCAGAGCTATAGCCCAAGGTAAGCCAAAGCAAGAGTGGTTTGCATTCAGTAAAACTCTCCATGTTTTAAGGCAAACCAGGCTTGTTTGGCGGACAGCAGGAGCAGAGGAATAAACAGAAGAAAAGTAGGTTAAAGACATTACAATCTTTTTGAGAAGTGATTGCAAAAAGGTCAGGATCTGGATAGGTAGCAAGGGTACATCATCACCACCTGAGCAGGTTACTGCTGCCTAACCATCCTACCTGCATTTTCCTTTTCATCTTTCTGTCAGGTCCCATCTTTTAAAGAACATGGGCTCGTTAACCATAATTCACTGTCAGTGTGACAAGTCAAGAACAACTTCAAATATCTGTTAAGTATAAAAATACAGAAGATATGCCAATAAGACTTTCTTGTAAAAACAGACCTAGTTTTTAATATTTTGCTTATTTGTTTATCTGTTCTTGTTACTTGTTCTTGATCCTACATAGCTTACAATAAACTAGGATATTGAGGAAGGCTTGAAAGCATTCATTACCCATTATCCTATTAAATTCAGTGGCCCCTTTGAAAAATCCAAGCCTTAACCTCTTACTTTTTTTTCTCAAGGGAACTTTTTAGAAAATTTTTAAAGGCACTGAAAACATCCTTGCTCGCTGTCCCAGTTCTAGGTGAAAAGCACAAGGTTTGGTACCAATAAAAAGCTGAATGGGTACCAAAGGAAAGCTGAATCACTACAGAGAACATATAAATGAGGCACAAAAGGCTGACTTGTAAAACTGGAACTTTCTGCAGTGCACTGTCAGCACTGCTGTTCTGAGCGGAGAGAGCCATGTCAGGGAGACAGGCTTAACAAAACCAGTCACCTCTTCTTGGGCAGTGCTTGGTTTTTTCCCCCTCCAATTTCCTGAAACCAACCACAGGGTCAGAAAACTGCTAATACAGCACACAGCAAGTAGCAGGAGCTCTCTCTTTTCCTTCACACAGCTAAGCCAGTCCTTGCTGGCTTTTCAAGTAGTGCACGTAACTTCCATACAACAAAAACTTTGAACTCCCATGTCATGGGAACACAAATGTAAGAGTCTCCTTTTC
The DNA here is from genome assembly GCA_013397775.1 of Eulacestoma nigropectus. Classification (NCBI taxonomy): domain Eukaryota; kingdom Metazoa; phylum Chordata; class Aves; order Passeriformes; genus Eulacestoma; species Eulacestoma nigropectus. Next base: position 181,585 of record VZTE01004515.1, read on the forward strand.
AGTTGTATCTTTGAGACTGAAGGGATGAAACCAGTCTGACAAGGGGAGCCCTTCCACTAGAAAAAATATTCTTTGTTTTTAGGCAGATAAACATTAACATACATGTCTCTGCATAATGAAGTATTTTTGTTGTTCCAGTGTCAAATAAAATCAAATAAAAGTTGTCCTTATGCTACCACGGCTTTAACCTACGCAGATGCTCATTACTGAATATGAGTTCTCTCTCCTGCTTCCACCAAATTTCAGAAGGAACACATCATTAGATTCCCTTTGTCATTCAAAAGGTGCACCTTAAAAATGTGTCTCACTTCTCAGATTTCTGGAACACATTTTCATTACTGGGAATCTTTAAGGTGATACTAGTTGCCAATTTTAAAGTCTCCTGAATGACTGAGGTCCATTAGAAACTTTCTGAGTATGAAATCAAATAGCATAATCAAAAGCTAAAGGCTGCCCACGGGGCTGGATTTGTCTCTGCCCAGACCTTTCCTGCACACTAGAAAGGGATAAAGAGATTACTCCAGCGGTTTGGAGCTGCAGTTGGGCACCGGCTCAGACAGCCTGAACCGAAAGTTTCCTTCCTTGTTTCTCACAGCATGTGCCAGCATTTCTTGATGGGAATGCAAAGATTAATTACAGCTGTACTTGCTCTGAACAAATCCTCATATTCAATACAGTCCTGCAAGATTTAGAGTAGCACTAATTAGGGCTTAGAACAACAATTCGGCAAAGACAAACATACCGAGTATTTTTTCTAATTATTTTATGCATAATAAAATTAAAGCTTCTTTCCAGAACCAAGGTGGCATTTATTCTCAAGAGCTGGGAGCCAAAAGGACTTTTCCAGCCTAAGAACATTAGATTTAGTGTTTCAGTGCTGTTGTTAAAGGTAAGACATCAAACCATAACCACACTTCAATACGCATGCAGAGAAGTAAGGGTGAGTAAAAAATCTTTTGGGACACCCAGAGAGTTCTCTGAGGGGCTCAATTACTAAGAGGTTAAGACAAAAAAAAGTCTGTACTTAGTAAAATACACGTAAGGAAAAAGAAATCTTTCAACCAGAAAAATGGCAATCATTAGGCAAGATGCAAACGCTTGCAATGAATTTGCACCATGGGAGCTGTAAATACGAAGTTGTTTCTCTCATTTATCTTAACCACACCAAAAATGCAGTCAAGATGTACTGGCTTCCAAGGGCCAATAGCAAAAAGCTCCTACAGGAAACCTTACATAGCACCAGACTTTTAAATCTGCCTCCAAGAACCTGCAAGTTAAAGGTAGGGCCACATAAGTCTGAATTTCAGCCCTTCGGTACCCATAGAGAGCAGAGCATTAATGAAGTGCATTAATTGTACATCTTACAGACTTTAGAGGCGATTTTGCACCAAGCTTTTGACCTTTAAATAATGTAAAAATTAAAAAATTGTAGAGTGCTTGGAATTCACTATACAAAATAGCAGGACAGCCAGTAGCACAGCTCTTTTTAGTCAGGTCCATCTCAGCTCCCATATGGTAGGCATATCAATTTCTTGTTATCCATTTATTTATTATGTATGATCTGCTCATTACTTCCCAACTTATCCTCCCAATTCCATGCAGGCTACATTTCACCCAGCTGTTGCACTTTGTCATAACCTAAGGTCAGGAGAAATTCATGGCAAGAATCCTATTTTTCCACAGAGCATTTAGCACTCAATGCTTGGTTGAGGGTTCAGGTCAGTACAGTAACAAACTGCTGTTCTCCAAGACTTTTCCACTTGCACTGTTTTAAAAAAGTCATAATTCATGACCTTTCTGGTTCTTCTTATTTCTCTCCAATAGCAGAAAGCATTTAAGAACAGCTAACAACCATTTTACCCATCACAGCTTTCTAAGGTTGCTTCTGCCTCAGAGAACAGCTCCTGTCACTGAGAATAGATATTGCAAGAGCAGGTTTTGCTAGAATTCAAAATGATTTGCAGTGATTCTCTAAATGGTTGCGAATCCAGCCTACTTTAAATGCAAGTTCTTCTCACCTCTTGTTCAACAGCACTTAAAGCAAAACAGAGTACCAAGTGCAGCATTCCTTCCTGGGGGTGACAGCCAACATCCCCAACTCTGCCTCCTGCTCCAGCTCAGACCTCATGCTGAATCCCTGACCGTCAAGACACACTGGCACAGCCAAACCCCACACTGCTCCAGGAGCTCTCTGGTGGCAGCAGGCCCATCAGCATATCTCACTGAAGCATTTATTTTTAGAATATTGCAAATATAGTAATAGGAGACTAAGGATTTAACTTCTGCAGATGCAAACTGACAAACTCTACAGCCTTAGCCAATATCCACAGAATTTTGTGTGAAGGTTTCCAGCTGCATTTTGCTTTGTTATCTCTCAATTTTTAATGAAACCTAAACTATAACTCACCAACTTTCACCTCCTTTAACAAAATGCTACTTCTGTTTGAGGGTTCTTACTTGAGACCTTGCTCTGAAAAAAATTTTTCTATTTGGTCATAGAGACAGGATCAGAAGCCAGGGACTCCAGCTGCTAATCCTTCCTGCTGCAGAGCAGCCACCATGCTTTGCAGTATTACACTTAAACAAGCAATTAACTTCTCCTGCTGTACAAAGATGAGTCAGACTCCCTAACCTGACCATAAACTTTGGAGGTCTTGAGATTGGAAACAGAACTAGAACTAAGAATTTAAATGTGGATTTCTGGCACTTAACTGCTGTGACACTGAACTAAAACCTTGCTCAGATATTTAACTGAGAAGCATCTTCATAACTCTCCCTTGTGTACAAGTCCAGAGCAGAGTATTATTCCTGCTGCATTGATAAAGTCTGCAAGTCAGTGATCTTTTGGGTTAATATGACATCTTTTGTCAGATACGGCCACTGTTTCAGAATTCTAATATAAAACCAGATTATAATGGACTAATATTGAATTTTATATATAAAATATAGCATTATCATTTCTTACATGTGCCAGCTATAATTCAGACAATCCTCTTTACCATCCACAGCTTCACAATTAGCTTTAAAAAGAATAATCGTACAATAATTGTGTAAATAAATCGTACAATATTGTTAGAAACAGATATACTTGACTTTCAGCACTAATAATGTGCAATTACAAAAAATTAAGGCTCAGCAACAGCAAACATGAGTTTCTGCACTGTAGCTTTACTGTCAATCCCTTGTTTTGTAAAAAATTTTGTGGGTTAAAGTGCTATGTCCCATCCAGATCTAGAAAAGAAAACAAAAAACCACATAACTTCCCAGAAATAATTTAGTTTCACACGAGTTCTGCAAGCTAGGAAATACCCATGCAGAGCTCAAAAGTAATTTGGCAGAGTTGCTGCCTAGTCCCGATTACATGCATTAAATGGTAACAAGATTTCCCAGGCTGGCACTTTGAACAGTGTGGTTATTGCCTTTGTACATCTCACCGGCATTGGTCAAGCCTCAGTGGATTTCACTGATGAAATATGAGAGTTTCACAGCTCTGGGGGAAAAAAAAAAAATCATCCTTGCAGAATAGGCAACATTTAGAGTCTCTTGTGTAAGCTCATATTCAAACAGTAGTTTGCAAAGAGAAGAGCTCATTTTTGTGTTACAGCCAATTGTATAAGCTGGGCTTGATTTGACACTCGGTATTTCCTCAAGTGCATCAGCAAGTGTTTCACAGCGATGCCAGGCACAAGTATTCCTGCATTTCAGGGCTGTGCCATATGTGCTGAAAGAGCAAATTGCCCAGAAACATGTTGATAGGGCTGGCTCCACTCTGCCATTGCATCTTAAAGAGAAATAATCAGCTGGAAACCTCATACTTTGGGATTCAGGAAATCTCTGTTAAAGTGCACTGAAGAATTCTCACAAAACACAGCCCATTGCTGTAGATTTCACTGAATATGTCACTTCAAAAGTCACCTACTTCTCACATTAAGTTGGTTCTCTGCTTCCCCATCTCTCAACTCACTCAGCTTCAGCCAAATGCTGCCACAAAATCTCCCAGTGCCTCAGGGCCAATGTACAGCCCAACTCCTGATTACACCACTGCTGTACCGAGCATTTCTGTACAAAAATAAATAAGCCACAGTTTGCCTACTCTGAATCACGAATCAGTGTGAATATCTGGTGCCTCCCCTCCACACTGCTCAGAACACACAGCTGGCTGCCTGTGAGGCTTTGAAGCCATCAGCTCCTTGCATGGGGAGAATGCAGCAACAAAGCTCTCCCCATCCCAAGGAGCAGGCTGTTCCCTCTGCAGTGTTCCAGCACACTGCCTGTCCTGGCAGGCAGAATTTAACCAGCTCCAGGGTCTGCTTAAAGGAAAAACCAAAAACCCCATTGTTAATTCTCAGAGGAGTGACCCACGTCCTATTACAAATATCCCCCAATTCCCCCTCACCTCAAACACCCAGAGAACGGTGAATGAATATAAAAGAAAGGGTCTTTAAAACATTTTCCAGAGTCTTCCCACATCCAAGGCTTCAGAAGCTCTCAGTATTTGAAGTATTAATGGAAGCGTTCCATACAATTCCCTGGGCACACATCTAAAAATAGCTATGGACACAGTAGTAAGGTTTTTGTCTATATTTGCAAGAGTCTCACTTCCCTCTCAGGAACCACAACTTCCCATTAATGCTGACATTTATTTTTTCTTTAAAAAAGAGCTATTAAAGCACCAGAAAGTCTTTTAACAGTGCAGTGAACATCAGTAATAATATTAATGCATCAATAACACCAATTTCAATGGCTATTTTGGTGATGGATCATGAACATATTCTCTATATCAACAATGTCAGTTTTGCACTAAGAACTGATGAAGCCACACGATGGCCTTGGCAGATCTGCTCATCACTATACATCTGTTCTGCCCGTGACAAAAATGTAATTTTTTTTCCCTGACAATCCCCATTTGTCCCATCTTTACCCACAATGACATCAAGCACGCCAAGCTGCAAGAAGGCAAAAGAGAATCTAACCTTGTGTCAGACTTTTTATTCTGGACACATTAAAGAAGAAGTGAATGGCTTCTCACATTCTCACACTAGATACCTGAGAGGATGGAAAAAACCAAAAAAAATTCCAAAACCACAAAATAAAACAGAAACCACATGACCAAAGCAATTCCTATCTTGGCCTTGGTCTCCATGGTTTATTGCATAAAAGGAAATGTCATTTATGGGTGAAAAAGAGCCTGCAGATACACGCACCCAAACTCCCAAATACACCCAAGTACTTGTCATTAGGCTCAAACTGAAGAAGCTTCCACCCTTGCAGCCAAATCCTGCTGGAAATCCCACAGCCCTTTCTCCAGGAACCATTCCCAGGGGGATTTGTCTCCCCCTGCTGGTAATGGAGGATTTGCAGCCCCTTGCCCAAACTACCACAGGCGCCCTCCAAAGAACAAACGTTACAGGACATTTGGAGGCTCGTGACCAATGTAGTCCTTTCTAACACACAGACAGAAAAGGAGGTGGGGGGATAATGAGGGCAGGGGAGAAGGGAGAATAATCCCATTCTGATTACAAAGGAATTCCTATTCCAGTAGTTAAAAAAACGAGGACAGACGTGACAATGGAAGCAAACATACAATGAAGCTTTTGTCCCCAAACTACTTGGCTCCCATACAAGGGACAGAGGAACTTGGGTCGGTGGGGACTGGCTGGGGCAGGGGAAGAGCGAGAGGCTGATGTTCGTGAAAATAAAGCAAAATTGGTTAGTCTGCTTTAAGAAAGGCTGGGAAGACAAAAGCAAAAAAAATAGCAGCCTGCTATTGTAGAATCCACCCACTCACTTCTGAAACGCTCAAAGACCCAGACAGGGATTTACAACCAGCACTTGCAGGCACTGAGTATGAAGCAGAAAACACTCAAATGCCCAGAGGCAGCTTCTGTGGTGCCAGAGAAGCAGCTTTCAGATTGCACAGGGTTATGGTCAGAGCCGTTTTCTTTCAACAAGTTCGTTACTGCTGAGTCAGACGCTGAGCTGGGCACTGCAGACCATAGGAAGGCACCTGTACACTGCAATTTTCAGCTCTAGTCAACCAACCAACATGTTTTACTTTTTAACAGTCCCACAACTTCCTGGAGAAACAGAGCATTCAAGAGCAGACCAATAATCCTACGGCTTTGAAGCCAAAATAACAACAATGATGAAATAAAAAAAGCTGGTGTTCAGTTGACTGCAAGACCAGGGTGAAGAAAATGCCAGTGCTGAGTGGGGTTGTTCTTTCAAACAGCGTCAAGGCACATTCAGAAAGATCACAGTAATGTAAAGCTGCAAAATTTTGGTGATGATTTAAGAACTATTTTAAACATAATAAATTCAGTTTAAACCAAGCATATTCCATTTAATAGCTTGCTTATACTAGGGAAGAAAGAGAGTGCTGATGCAGAGATTCTCTCTAGCCTGAGTTAAAATCAGTTCAGAAAAGATTTATTTTCCCAGAGTCCACTATATCTGGCTTCTATTTATTTACACAAGTCTATATTCAGCAAGGGTTTAAACTAAATGAAGGTATGGGTTTATATGTATCATATGCAATTACAATCAGGCATCTCCTTAAACCACCTCTGTCTTTAAAATGTTATGTAAACTTTTTTTTAAGGAACTGTACAGTTGCTTATTCCCATCTACTCAGGGAATCGGACTTCTCCTGAACTGAGAAGCAAGGTATGGAAATTTGAACAAGTTATCACAGTGTTAGTAATTTGTTTAATCCAAGCAGCATTTGTATCCTTGAGACCAATGTACTACACTTAAAAACCTTTTATGCAGCCAAGTGCTTTTTTTCAGTTACAACCGAGGCCCTTTCTAATCCCCTGGTGATGCAGCCTGCACAATAAAATAACAGCACCCAGATTTTCATGTTGTCAGTGCCACAGGTGCAGGACTGGGATGGAGTCACAGTGTTTTTGTGACACACATGGCTGCACTACTGACAGGGTAACAGCCCCGGTGCCTCCAGCAGTTCCAGCTGCCCCAGTAACATTACACAGGTTCCATCAACGGCATCCAAAAGGACGCACCACAGAACTGTAGCACGATGTTGAAGATGACAGCATATTAAATGATCACTTGCATGCCTCTCTGCTTTGTTTCTGTGGGGCTTTTTTATTTTTTTGGTATTTCCTGTTTAATCCTCTAAGCCAGGGAATGCAGAGGTAGGCCTACTACTTTTGGAATGCTATTTATTCAACAAATAGGACTTTTTTTCCCCCCAGTTTGATACTACTTTATTGCTAACCAGTACAGGAATGAACCTCTCACATGATCCCCATCTGAATCTCCCTCTACAAACAAAATCCATGCTTGACCATAGCATTTCCCAGGGAAAAAACCAAACAAACAATCTTAACAGGCTGCTGATGCAACTATTGCTTACTATACTGAATTCTCTCAGCAGCGGTTTCACGGTAAATTCAAGTTCCCCATGGCACGAAGCATCTTTTTATTCCACATTTGAACAGTGCTTAGAACAGCAAAGCCTGTGTCTACAGATGCCAGGAATAATGGAACAATTAATCCATCCTCTCTCCCCCTGCACATCCTTCCCCCCCACCCCCAGTGCTGTAACATGGAAATTGTTTCATTTTTAGCCTAAGGAAGTGAGGTTTATCCAATCATCCTGTGACAGTTTTACTTCGCCATTTCATTTACTCTTCACCTATCTGGCAGTCTCATGATACTTCAGAGACAGATTTCAAAGATATGCAACAACAAGACTCAAACAGGCAGCTTATTAGTGGAGACAGATGAGTACCTAAGGGCTGCAGCATGAGTTTAACTACAGTATCAGACACTAGAGAATCCACACAGAGAACCAGCATCAGGGAACAATCAGAATTTCACTGTCCAATTTCTCTAGTTCTCCTTCAGCTGTATCTACTTTCCTTGTGAAAGAATCTAAAGGAGACTATACAAAGCCATGTTTCTATCCTTTAACCCGTCTAATTAAACAATGATAACAGTAATTGTGCTACCAGGTTGTTTGGATCAGTACCTTGTTCCACAGAATAGGGAAGAAAAACAGAAGAAAAAAAAAATCCTCTCCATCTTGCACATATGAAGAAAAAGGAGTGGATTATGAACAGTTGTCAGAAACATATCCCGTACCAGAAGTGCAGCTATTTCAGCACAAGAGCATGAAGACCTAACAACAAGAAAGCAGGGAAGAGAGCACATTTTTATGCTCACTGTCATCTTCCAGTTGCTTATCCAAGTTTCACTTGCAGACGTCAGGATGAAAAGAAACAGTCAGGGAGCAGCAGCCGGAATGGGTGTTGCATTCACTTCAAAAGAGCTGCATGCAGGAAGAGTTTGCCAGTATCAATACAGTGCAAGCTGGCAGGACTGGAAAGTTACAAATTAAGTGTGCCTTCATCAGTGACCTACTATGAACAGACCTACTGAGCTGCTAAAATATTTTTAGTTCAACCAATTCCTGCCTTTTTTGGTTCCTCTTGCTCTTCCAGTTTATCCAGTCATGTGCACTTTTCCACTCCCTCTTACTGCCATGTAGTTTTTCAAGTTTGGCTCCAATTAGCACTTGTTTCTGCTGCTGAAGTGCTCAGATTTACAGCACTCCTACAAACAGCTAACAGGGTGGCTCCACCTGGCACGTAGCAAGATGTCTTTCAGCTGAAGAGAGATTTATACAGCAGAACTTTCTCCTCCCACCGCGGAGACGGATGTACTCACCAGCTGATACTCGCTCCGACGGCTGAAGGCTTCCTTGATTCCCGAATCCCTCCAGAGCGCGCCCAGGGCAGGGACATAGAGCTGGAAGGTGGCAGGCTCGATGGGCATTCCAGCTTTGTTTTCAAAGGCCATCAGAAACATTCCATGCTTCTCATTCTCCGTGTACTGCCAAGGGATCCCCAGTTTGTCCCGTGCGTCAACCAGAACCCTGCAGCCCTAAAGAATGATTCAGATAAGAAAGTCAGCGATAAAAAGATTAAAGTGTAAAAGAACAAGGACTTGAAGGTACTTGAAGATTATTTTTTTGACACTGTTCTGGTGAGACTGAACTCAGGAGAGAATCATAAACATTGTTTATTGCAACATCTCCAACAGAAGTAAGATAGAGCCTGCTTCTGTAAGCAACTTAGCCACAAAGTATTTCCCCAGGTGGAAAAAGTATTAGCGGCAACAGCTAATGGCAACAAGCAGTGCTACCAACAGATAATGAAAGTAAACATCAATGAGAGCAGGAAAAGTGTCTGGGAATTAAGAAAAGTGTCTGGGAACTAATGTGTGATCATCACAGCTGTAGTTTCAAAAGTAACACCATGCCTGAAACGATATTCTTCCATCTTTTTCTTTGCATTTGGGTTTTAGACACCAAAAAGGACGTCTCAGCTTTCTCAAGCATTAGGGAGATCAGAAGAGCATTAGAGGACTGAAGACATTGCATGGATTCCAAGCTACCAGGCTCAGGAAAGCAGATCCAGTTTTCCCTCAGAACCAGCTTACTTCTTGAACTTGCCGCACATTTGCTAAGCAATGTGTGACAGGTAGGTTTTGCTACTCTAATATTGGAAAAGAAAACTGGAAGCAAAGCCATCTAGTTCTCAAATTCAGTTCAGGATTACTGAGCTGCTTATTTTCACATTTTGCAGTTTTTATGGAAACTTAATTTCATATTCATGGCAACAAGCCAAACACATGAGGTTAAAGAAACTCAAAACTTCATTCTTTAATCTAACTTCACCTGCAGTAAATAGCTTCCAATGGCCAATATTTATTTCTCAGTAGTGAGCACCATTTTAGTAATGGATAGATCTGCTGATGGTGACTCAGCATCTCAAGTACCATCCAATTCACAAGTAAAATCTGTGGGTTATATTGAATTACTTTTCTCATTGTGTTAATCATTGGATTTAGAGATATGAAAATAAATAAAATAAAAATATCTCCAAAACTGAAGTTTTGTTTCCACAGCTATTCACATGAGCCTCCACATTACTGGACTGATCTCTCTTTTTCCATATTTTAAGCTATCAAGACTGCATGTATGTTTTCTTAACACTTGAACCTTTCTGCTCTCCAGTCCTTTAGCAGCACCACACAACAACAACAACAACTTCCCAATAGCAACTGAGATCAGAGAAGGAAGTGAGAAGCAACTTAGTGGAGTGTCACAGAATAGGAACTCAAAGCGAAGTGTCGTGGTTGTCACTATCCAACAGTGCTCCTGAAGTGCAGCTTCCCAAAAATGTAAACATTTATGATTCTCTACTGACTGTTACCTCTCTTTATAAAGTAGAGAATGTATCTCCACAATGCCATGAAGAGACTAAAATCAAAGATATTTATTAACTGCTGCTTTAAATCCCAGATAAAACTATTTAGTAACTCCATCATACAGGCCAAAAGCCAACTCTCATTCCTTGCTGCAGAGTTTCTCTTTATTAACAGAAGTCTTTAGATTGTTATTTGAACAGCACTAACAAACAGAAGCATGAAATACACACTTTGAATGCTCTGTCCCTGAACTGCAGATGCCTCCACGACATCTCACAGCTTCAGACACTTTTGCAAACCATCCCTTGTACACACCCCCATCCTGGCTGCAACTGAAAGGCAGGGTCAGCTCGCCCCTATGCCCAGTCAAGAACTTGGGGGATTTTTCCAGAGCGTTGTGGTGACTGAGACCAGCAGGACACAGTTATTTCTAGGTGTTTCACGCCAGGTTTGTCTCTGCTCAGTGAGAACTGGTGTGTATAAAATGGTTACTCAGCACTATGTGGGGACAGTGATCATCATCTCCCTGGCCACTTCCCCACGGATCACCATCCCCCATGGATCACCACCTCCCCACGCTGCCCTGGGCCCTGCACAGAGCTCCCAGCCCACGCAGCTCTGACCTTTCTCCTGCCTGGGCCCAGCTCTGCAGATCTCCCCTGGCTGCTCAGCTCCAGCTCTGGGGCTGGTTTAACTCTTCTCCACCCCACGGCCACTGCAGAGCAGCTCAAAGGAATGGCTGCAGGACTGCATAATTCCTGCTTGGATAAAAGAGCACTGGGACCTCAGTCTGCATTTCCCCACACTGTCACTCTGACTTTCCCTGCTCCCACTGGAGACACAGAGGTTCTCAAGAGAGTGTTTGTTGTTAGGGAAAGTTTCATTATTTGTGTGGAGAAAACCACAGAACAGTTTCAATCAAGGGCGTAGAGACTGCTCCAGTCCCAGAATAGTCACTTATCTGCTGGCTGCTGCTCGTTGGAAATGCAGGTCTGACCCTCCCGGAGGCAAGAGAGGGAACTAAACTTAGGTCCCACAGACCCTGTGGGAGTTCATTAAGTACTGTAAGGTCACCCATGGGCAGCACATGGCATCAGCACCTTCCTCTCACTGTTCCAGAGACAGAGATGTTGCCGCCAAGTCACATGTAGAGCCCGATCTGGGACAAAGTGATTCAGCAGCAGGACATCAGCATCAGCACTGACAAACACACACTGAATGAAGAAATAAAAAACCAGGAGAGAGGCTAGCAGGAATGCTGCCCTGTGCACACCCACAGGAACAGCACCTCTCAAAATTTTTAGAGCACATCTGCTTCAAGATATGTCTCTAAAACGCATCAGGAATAAAAGCTTTACATAATGAGCAAAATAGTCAATGTTTCCTCCTCCCAACTCTTAGCAGTTAAAAGTGTGACGCAGCAAAATACTCAGGAAAGTGAATCTAAACTTAATATTTCTCCATCTCCACAAAACAGTTTCATAAATGCTACAAACAGATGTCAAAAAGATGAGGAGAAACAGAGAAATCACTAAATTTAGATCCTATGTACTGCTATTCTCACATCACCGGCTTACTGGTAACTGTATTTTGCAACCTCACTGAGCGTTTGATAATCCTTGCCTCATTAATCTGAAGAGCAAGTTACAATAGGAAAGGTTTCCTCTTACTGGAAATTCACAAGCAAGACACTTTTCCTACCCTTTTCCTGACAGTTTTTCTGATTTCTGCTACTATAGAAAATGCCAGTTCACTCTTTCATTCCTAAAGCTGAACACCATCGATTACCATTCTGTTTCCAAATTCGGAATATGGAAAAAAACCAAAGCAACAGCTTTAGATGTGAAATAAACTTCTGAACACTTCAACTGATTTAAAGCTTTTGTGCTGCAGGACCCAGAAGAAGCACAGATGGAAAGAATTAGAATTCACAGATAAGGATAGTATCAGGCATTAGAAAATAGCAAACCAGCAGCATAATGGAAGCACCAGCTAGGGAGGAAAAAATAGGAAATTCTCTGTTCCATTCCTTTCCTAATAATTTTTAATATATTCAAGTCACTGCATAAATCCCTGGCATGCACAAAACCTGAATGGAATCAGGGTAGAAGAAAAAGGTGTAACAAGAGTGTGATGTGATCTACTTCATGAAGTTTTGCATCTTACACAGAAGAAAACACTAAATCTAGAAATCCACAGATTCAAAAAAAAGATAACTAAGGCATGGTATACAAGAAACTTACAGAAATTACAAACCACTTGCAGAAAGGAAATAGACAAAGACTGTTTTTCTCCTTCTCCTTGCTAGACAAATATGATTTGTCAAACAGCAATTCAGACTAAAAACCTACACACCCCCGGCCAGACAAATGCATTTACACAGGATGTTGGCCAAAAGCATAAATGGACTCAAAAAGCCATGAAGATGAATAGGTAGAAGGAAAGTCCAAAGAGGACTATTTGATTACATTCCAGATGCAAATCCTGGCTCAAGAAGTTCCCAAAACCAAAGGCTGCCAATAACTGGAAGAGCACACCAAAGGATCACGTTTGCCTTGTGCTCGTACCCGTTTTTGGTTGTGGGTTGTTTTTTTCATGTCACAGACAAAGCCCGAGCTCCTCGGCCTGACACAGCACAGCTGTTTGGAGCATGTTTGCTACTCACCAGCAGTAGGAAGGTTTTATGAGCCTTTACACAAATGCTCATTGCTAGGACTGGCTCAAATATATTTTTTCTCCTTTACTTTTGAAAGCATCCTAGCTTTGAAAAAAACCCAAGTTCTCTTGTATTTTTAAATAATAATTAAATGAATTTCTAGGGATTATTAGAAAGGTTATCATGAGCTAAGGTCAACTGAAGCCAGAGATGTTCGCCAATACAGGACAAGAAGTGTCGCAGTATCTAAAGAGCAACATGATTTAAGCACATCTTACATCTGTAGTTACACTGCTACATAAAACACAATATTCACTTTTTAAATTATTCACATACTCCAAAACTTCAAGGATTCATCATCCTTAAAATATCACACCTCTCACCAGATGGACCAACACAGAGGCCAAATGAACACCCCTCAGTTAAGCACTAAACACAAAATCAGCACAACAGGTTTGGGGGGCACTCGCTCACAGGCAAGGCCAGGTTCTTCCATGCACACATCAGCAGTCAAGTGATCAAAAAATCTGATTATTCGAGTCAGTGTCCAGAGAGAAGGTGCAAACCTACTTAGAGTTTGTATACAAATAAAAGAGTGTCCTACAGCACATTTTCTCAAAATAATTTTAGGGAATTACTACTGGGTCTGAGATCACAGACGACAGAGTAACTGTTACGTATGAAATTCTACAGCAGCTACTTTTTACACTTTTACCATTAATACACTGTTTAACCTCATAGCAACTCCCAAAATCTCCAGTATCTACATATCAGTTATGGACCTTATTGTCCTGAGAGAAGTGCTGATCACTGCTGAGTACTCCCTGGGGGACTCCAGGTCACAGCTAACAGGCACTGCTGTCTTCTCCTATGGCTGCAAACCAACAGGAACACTGCAGGCACAGGGAGATTCAAACGTGTTTCCTACTGCGTGTTTTTCCTCACTGTTGTTGACAAGGAACTGGCAAAAGTCTGGGGATCTCATCTCACAGAGACCAATATAAATCTGAGCTACTGCCAACAGGATTGCTCCCACCCCAGCCCATAGATATTCCCTGGAGCCAGAGGAACAGTAGAAGGTGATGCAGCCATAGGAACACAGGTCCAGCTGCATAATTTTTAAAAATAAAGTTGTCGGTGTTAGCAAATATAATCACATGCACTGTTTGTAAATTGCTGTCTGGAACACTGCAGAGAAGGTGACCTACTACAAACAGAGTGATAGCAAGACAATCAGATTTTTACAGCACACTATCATAAAAGCATTAACAGTGTTTTTCTTTGATCTATGTCCTTGGAGCAGTACAGCCAGCAGTAGTAGAGAACCCAATGTCATTCAGGATAAGGTTTCACACTGCAGAACAGTCAAACTACAAGGTACCATCAAAAGGGGCATCTTTCCTGGCAGTGGAGTTCCACCCTGTCCTGTTTGATAGGTTTGTCATTTGCCTGAGCCCACAATCCAGTGAGCAAACATCACCAAAAACCTGGCCATCCATATAAAAAGTGATTTCCACTGCCTGTATTGGTTTGCTGTGAGGCGAGACACAAGGGTAGGGGTGGGAACAGCACCAGTTGGCCCAGTTAGACAACGAAAAGGCTCCCCAGTTATGCATGTCCTTTCACCACTCACATATTCCAGTACCACCCAGGTGAGAGCAGGGTAAACAGCAAAGATGACCTACCTTCCAGCCCAACATACAAATGAAAAACGGGAACAAAGGGGAAGTGTCATTTACCTAGTCCACAGGAACACAAATATTAAAAAACATTTGGATTAGCCACTGAGTCTCTGGATTGGGAGCAGCAGTGATGTCTGCTTGTCTGGAAACTCTGAAAAGAGTCCTTGTCTTTGACTGAACCAAGCAAAATGACGATAAATGCAGCAGAAGGAAAATACTCAGTGCAAACTTTACTTGTAACTCGGCACAGAGATGATGACCTCAGAGATGACGACTGGTGCAGGACCTCACAAAAAGTTCCCAGTTAATGCTTTCAGACTTGTATGACGAGCTTTCTCCTTGCCCTGAGACCATCACACCAGTATCAGTTCATACTTAGCTCATGCTTTCTAGCAGAGCACAAGCGGCATCCGCAGTTCCAAACGTATCCCGGCCATGCTGCCCTCACGGATTCAGTACCCAGCACATGTGCTCAGACAGGGCTCTCAATGCCAAGGTAAGACCAGCTCCTGGCCTTCACTAGGCTGAAAAATCCCAGGCAAGTGGTGGAAACTCATTTGGAAACTCTGCAGCATCCAATTTTTTCCAGCTTTTTCCATGTTGGAATTCGCATTGAACTTGCTTTTCCAGACAATGTGCACTAGAGCTCGCTCCGAAGTTTTCCTGTAAACATTTTTAACAGCGCAATTTGCTAATTTTTTTGCCAATACTGTTTCCAAGCTAATTATAAAAATACATGTATAGTCAACCAAGTGAATATAATGTAAGCTCCCAAATTCAATCACTCCAGTGACTAAACTTTTGTCTGGAAGACATCAAAGTACGTGCCTGCAGTCTCCAGGGACTAAGTCATGTTCTGCAATACTAATGACTACATCACAAGAGCATTGTGAGCTCCATTTTGGAACAACTATGAATATTTATCATTTACTACTGACCATTACTCCTCTTCCAGTATCTGCCATGATCAAGAGAGATTGCTGCCTCCTAGCCCAACCAAGAGACACCCCAAATGCAACGGGACCACCAGAGTTGATGGAATTTACATTTAAGACATAGAAAATACATCAACTGGAAGTTAGTAAGAGGTGTATTGATTAAATGAACCTGGAACAACAAGATCAACAAGACTCTTCAGGCTTTTTTGTCTTTTCTACATAATTTAGTGAATATTATTTTTCTTAATAAAATAAGCTCAAAGCAAAGATAATCAGAATTAAAAAGCTGTTCTATTACAGAACTTTAGCACTTGTATATTAAATTTAAAGGAAAATGTTCTAATTAACTACAGTTCCTATACTCTCCCCATCATTCCTCTGAAAAGAAGCTGTTCCAGCAGAAAGGAGATTGACACTGTCCTGAGACCAACTACTCGAACAGCTGGATCTCAGCTCTGAAGTAACAAATGGAGTGTCACCATCATCACCTCCTAATGGGTTTCCAAACTCATTTGCATGTAAACCCAGGGAAGCGTGGAGTAAATAATTTAAAGAGTAACTGGGGTTTACATGATGTATTCCCCCTGAGTTTGTAGGCTACTGGAAGAAATATGCTCACATTATAAACGAGTTGTAACTTGGTCACTTGCAAGTGTAGCTCCCAGACAAACTGAGGAATAATCTGTTTCCACATCCCAGAGTTTGTATCTGTACCTGGCTGAAACCTGAAGGTTGCAAAAGAGTTTTCTTGGTTTGTTTGTTGATGACAGGAGGTACAACCACGTTACTTCAGCCACCATAAACACAGCTTAGGTACATCCAAGGTACACAGAGTCCCAGCAACAGTCCACATTTAGTATTAATTGCAGAAGTCTAAAGTTATTCTTAAAACTGCCTTCAGCACAAGCCACTTATTTTGCTTTACTGCCACTCATATACCTGCTATCAAGGAGAAATGCTCTCAGGTATCCCCTCGTGTATTGCAGCTGCACTTAAACATCCCAAAGGACTGTTCCTCAAAGATCTTTCATGTTCAGAATCTCTCCTCATTTTCTCCCCCCTCAGAGCTCACAAATGAAATTACACATAACTTCCTGTGTAATCCTTCCCTCTGCAATTCCAGGCTTTTCAATTCTGTAGTCAATCATTACAGTTCAGGCCACAAACAACAAGAAAACAATCATGGATGTACTGAAACCTTGAGCTGGTCTTCCCATTCTCAACAGGAAAACTGACATTGCCAAACGAGCTCAACAGATTATACTTCAGGCTTTTAAAAGCTGAACTTTTTTCTCTCTTCAGATGGAAATCTCCTAAACAAGCTGGTGCAAGTACCACTCTGGTGCTTGTAGATTGCTTTAATTATTTTCTTATGCAACTAAACTGGGTTTTTTTAAGCAGCATGATATTCACATACTTGAAACAAAAAAACATTTAGACAAGGAACATCAAGAGTTGTGACTCGTTGAGTGTCTGAGCTCTTTAACTTTTATCAAAGGAACCAAGTAGAGCAGCAAGGCCAATCCATCTGTTTTGGATGGAAGGTATCAAAAGGTTCCTGCAGCCACAGTTGAAAAGCATCAAAATACTTGTGTAATATCACCGCACATTGCTTAGATTTGAAACTCAAGGTACATGAAAGTTTTCCAAGTTTCTCTGCACAGCCAGGAGTCACCTTAAAATTCATGCCACAGCAGCCAGACAGCCCTGTCCTATGCACTTTCCTTTTCCAGGTGGGTGTGCTGAAGTCCTGAAGCCTGTGTACTCATACCAGAACATTAACACTACTGCTTTTCACTTCAATCATCAAAAAGTTCCAAAAAGTTACTTTGAAACTTAGCCTCGATTAACAAGCAAAGCCCGAGTTAACCGATGACTATTTACCTTAAACCAAAGCAAAACTCCTGTATTTGAATACCATCCCACAAATGCCAGAAAAAGCTAGCAAGGCCCCGAACCATCACCTGTACTAAATGGAAAAGTAAATTCTGTATCATAGGTTTATTTTGCTTCAGCATTTTGTTTCTAACTAGGGTTTCCCCAAAATGGGAGATGAGAACCAGAGAGAACAGGGTAACCAAAGAATGCAGCATTAAGAAGATATCGGAAAAGCAAGAAGGTGAAAACTCAAAGTGGAAGCTGACACTAATGTCAAATTATAATTAGCACTGTTATTCTCAAAGAGGTTTCCCACTGTGTTCTCTGAATCAGTTTCTTCATTCTCCATAAGCTGTACAGTTGCCTAAACACTACTGCAATAAGCATTTTAGAAATATCCAGCACTGTTAAAAGAGTAGGAATGCTCCTCCTTCAGAGAGAAGTTTAGTCATGGCTGGAAAACGAAAATTAACCATTTAATCCCAGAGATTTACACTGCATTTCTAACTCAGATCTCAGGGTTGCAGAAGCTTAGTAGGACCATTGTTTGACCATGCTGAGGACTGTGTGGAAAAAGGGGCTAAGGTTGCTGCAGCTGTACTTGACAATGTCACACAGATTTATATGTTACTTGATAGGATCATTTCCACTTCACATTGTCCACATACAGTACGATAAAAATTCATCTGAGATCTTTTATTGCCAGTTAAACACATGGTGATCTTGGCTTCATTAAGTCTTAGTGGGTGATCACAGAACTTCCTGGAAAAGTGAAAAGAACCTGTAGCCTAAACATTCTGTTATAGAAAGAGCAGCAATCACGTGCACTTGACAATTCACATTGTCAAAAAAGCTAAATAAGTTTACTTTAAACACTGGACGTTTATCCACAGAACAAAGTTTAATGCAAGAGTATTACACAATTACCCTAAAATAAATGCACTGACAACACAGCTCTGTTTTGAAAGCCGTTATTCTGTCTTGGTATTTGATTTCTCCCTGATGATTATGGAAGAATATCAAGGTGTTATCAGGTTTCTTTCTGATGAGCAGAAATGCAAACAAAACATCTACTTTTTCCATAGTTACTATTACCAAGCCATTCCTCAAAAACTTATGGAGAGAGTGTAAATTGTATTCTCGTATTCAAGAGCCACCTGTGTCATCTGGAGAAGCAAGGGAAGGAAGAGTCTGACATGCACCTAAAAGAGAGCCCTAACCTAACCTTAACGCTCCCAAATCACCACCTGCAAGGCCAAAAGGGCAATCGACCTGCTGAGCCATATTAACTCACTTTAAAATTAGTTCCAAATTTTATTTTCAGGATTAAAAGACTTTAAAAGGTTCAACTGACACAGTCCAAGAAGTGCTGTTAACTATCAGAACACCTGACTGCTACCTCGAGGACCTGGATTCCACTTTGAATTCTGCAAAGCTGCCCAGAGCCATCCAGCAGATGAAACAAGTGTTTCAAGTGTGTGACTCTGCCTCCCCTACTAAAAGAAGGAGACACTTTCCTTTCCAAAGCACACTAAGTCCTACTGCTGAAAGCTCTGCACCTTCTGCATGCATAAAATATTACATCATTTTACCATAACTGCTACTGCTTGGACAAGTTAAAGAGGAAGGAGTCTCAGATTTTTCCATTTTCACAAACTGCTTCCCTAAAAGCTTCTGCTACTACTTGAAATTAGTAGCTGTAAAAAATAAATCACTGGCAGGACCACAATAAGCATTAAGATCTAAGACTCCTTATTTCTAGGCATATAGATTAAAAAACATCCTAACACTCTCTTTGCTCACAAAGCTGCAATCAGAGAGAAGCTTCTCAATTTCAACTTTCTTGCAGTTAATGGGTTCCAGCCTGAAAATGGGCAAAAAAAAAAAAAAAAAAAAAAGGAAAAGAAAACTAGACAACAATTTTCCTGTTCATTAACAGAAGTGAAAGCCCTTTACGGAATAGCAGCATTCCTAAAAACAAGAGTCATTGTATGCATGCACTTATTAAGTGCACATAAAGCTTCTATTTAAACACAAATCTGGAAACTCAAAAGTAACTCGTTATCTTTAACGTGCACAGTTCCCTTTCCTTTAAATTTCTATGAAATCTCACACAGCCTCACAAATCCATGCCCACAAAAGAATGGAGACAGTCCTACAGAAAAATACAGGCAGGAAAGCAGCATTTCTTTTAAGGAAAGATTATGAAGATGAAGAGAGAGACACTCCTGAGTGAGCTTTTTATGTATCTTCAGGTATTCTCTGAAATGTGATCGCTTCTACCTGCACAGGGCATCAAAGCTTGTATCCCTGAAAGAAACAGTACTTGCCAAGGTTGATTTTCCCTAATTAGGGAACTATCGGTCTGTAGACCAAAGGCTTTACCAGCAGGTTTTACATTCTCCAGCCCATAGAGCAATACCCTGCCAGCACTAGAAAGCCTGCACACACACCGAACAAAAACTTTCCTGCAAAGGCACCAAACCACAGTTATTCCCATTTCAGCTCTAGGTTTGATAACAGCCCACACTGCCCAGCTCTGCAGGCCTACACTCCCCCATTGCTAAAGATGTACCAAGTAACAACCACTTGCAGCCACAACATCTGTACGAGGACCCCTTTCTTGTCCCATCTCGAGGTACACAGACTGGGGATACTTTGCAAAAGCAGAGAAATTCCTCCTCACTTCTTCACATCTTGAAGTTTCTCCAATTCCGACTTCGAGGATGCTCTCATAATGTTTTTTCCAGAAGGCAGGCCACACCTATATCCTCTTTCCTCTGCGTTTCCACAAAGCTTTTCTCAATCCCCTTTGCAGGGAAATTTCCTTTGAGCCTTTTTCATGGAAGCCTTCAGCCGGAAAGCGCCGGAACCCACATCCCCCGGCCCCTCGCAGCACAGAGGTCCCCGCCCTCCCAAACACCTGCACCGAGACCCCTTCCCGGGAGGAGGGAAGCACCGAGAGCCGCGGCGGGGCAAGCGAGGGGCGCAGCCGCCGCCCCGGCCGAGCTCTCACATCCTTTTCCGACGGCGACTCCGGGCACGGCCCAAGCTCCCGGCGCTGCGGGATGTGCCGGCGCCGGCCTCCATCCCCCCTCCGCCGCCCCTCACCTTGAGGATGTTCTCGTAGATGGTGGCCCGGAACTCCAGCAGCGCCTTCTGGTCGAACTCGCGGCCGTGGATGATCCGCATCTGCTTGAGGAAGGTGGACTTGCCGCTCTCGCCGGCGCCCAGCAGCAGGATCTTGACGAGGCGGCGCACGGCGCGCCGCTCCCGGGCCAGCATCGCGTCGATCTCCCGGCTGCGCCGCCGCGCCTCCCGCTCCGCATCGCGGCTCCGCTCCTTGCCGTCCCTCCGCGGCTGCTCCCCGGCGCGGCCCGCGGCCTCGGCCGGCAGCAGGCAGCGGCTCAGGGTGCGCACCACGCCGGACATGGCGGCGGCGGCCCGGCCGGAGC
>VZTE01004515.1:202937-326984 GCA_013397775.1 Eulacestoma nigropectus
GGCGGGGCCAATCGGGCGACGCGGCCCGGGGCAAGGCGGGGCGGGCAGTGCCGGGCGGGGGGCGGGGACAGAGGGGCGAGCACCAATCAGCGGCGAGAGGGCGTGGCCTCTCTGCCGGGGGCGGGGCCCGAGGGAGAAGGCGGGAGCGCCGCCCGGTGAGTGACGTCACGCCGTGCCCCGTGCTGTTGGCGTGACGTCACGGCGCAGCTGGGATGACGTGAGCGGGGAGCCGCGGGGCCCGGGCGCGCCCTTCGGGGTCCGGAGTCGGCGGTACCGGGGCGGTGTTTGTAGAGTCCAGGGAGAACCCAGTGAGGTTTGTTCCCACCAGCGCGACCCGGTGTCCCGGTCATGCAGTGACGTAGAGAAACGTGTCATCGCTGACGTCATCAGCGAACACATGTCCATGGCACTGCAGCCTCCGTAGATCCTTACTCAGGCAGATTAAACTGCGCAGGGTTTTGTCTCCGCAGACCCGGCTGCCCCTGGGAGCTGATCCCGAGTGGATCCAGCCTCTCCTCTGACATCCAAAATCCAACAGCCAGGCTGAACCCGCTCCTGTGGGACGCTTCAGTCCTTGACTGACATCGGGTGCAATTCCTTGCGAACACGCTGGAGCAATCCAGTGCCGGGCTGATGGCGAGGTGGGGATTAAAGTATCAAAGTACACGTTTGAAAGAAAATTCCCCCCCGGTCTCGTGATTAGGTACTGGAGGGAAAAAAACATTTTGGGAAGCAGCTGCTGGGTGATCACCGAGCGGTGGCTGGGATCCCAGACCTTCTGGCTGCAGAATGAAATCATAAAAGACAGGCACATGTCCTCAGTTCTACGAGATTATTTGTCCTTTCTGCATTACTTCTGTCTGTACTTCCAATTATTTATGCCATAAACATCTATTGCAGTTTAAGTTTGCAATAATTTATCCTCCCCAGGCTTGTTCCAAACACCGGGGCAAGTGACACAAGTATAGAGAGCTGAGGGAAACTACTGGAATGACTGGGATTTCACAGAATATTAAGGATGCTGAGAATCACAGAATGGTTTGAGTTAGAAAGGACCTTAAAGATCATCTCATTCCACCCCCTACCATGGGCAGGGACACCTTCCACTAACCCAGCTTGCTCCAAGTCATGGCTAACCTGGCCTTGGACACTTCCAGGGATGGGGCAGCCACAGCTTCTCTGGGCACCCTGTGCCAGGGCTCCCCCTCCCTCACAGGGAAGAATTTCTTTCCCATATCCAGTTTAACTCTACCTCTCTTCAGCTTAAGGCCGTTCCCCCTTGTCCTGTCACCACAAGCCCTTGTCAAAGGTTCCTCCCCAGCCTCCTTGTAGGCATTGAGACATCTCAAAAAGTCAGGGAGTCACAGATTTAAAAGAAAAACAATTAAAGAAATCCTTTCATGGGAGTGAGAATCCTGTGTGAG
The DNA here is from genome assembly GCA_013397775.1 of Eulacestoma nigropectus. Lineage (NCBI taxonomy): Eukaryota > Metazoa > Chordata > Aves > Passeriformes > Eulacestoma > Eulacestoma nigropectus. The sequence continues at coordinate 204,362 of VZTE01004515.1, forward strand.
GACCAATCCCACTGAGATGCTATTGTCAACTTTTTCCCAAAGAGTAAGTGTTTTTCCCCCTGGCAAGAAGAGACATTTCAAAACACATTTAGGTATTTGAGATTTCAGGAGACCAGCACAGGACTCAGTCCTGAGCCATTCACTGCAGAAGCTTTCTGGAACAGTTTCTCTTCCATGGTCTTACACTTCAGTTGTAGTTTGAGACTCAGGAGCAGCTCATTCTACCCATAAAATGCTGCTGTAGTTCAGGAGTTTCCCACTGGATGTCATGATTGCCCCGCCAGAACCCAGCCACACCGGTGGGATGGAGACAAACAACCCAACCCCGAACCCCCCCCCGTTCTCTGATTTTCACAACAGCTGAGCACTCAGGACTCCCGCTGGAATCCACAGATGTTAAACTGCCTGGAAATCAGGCCCTATGGAACTGTGGAGTGCCCAGATTGGCGTTTTCTGATTAGCTCGGTTTATCCTGCCCCATTGGCTTTGTCTGTGCCCTACTTGAGGTCTTCTTCTGACTCCTGAGGTGCTGAGGGGTTTTGGCAGAGAGTTCAGTAACTATGAAGTCCAACTCCAGCGACAGACCTGCTTCAGCTGGGAGAGGGAAATCGTGGTATACAATAAACTAATCAAATAAATCAGTTGCCAGACCTCCCTAGTTCTCCATGCATTCATCCATGAAAACAGCTTTCAACGGCTCCCATCTAATTGTCAAAAGGAAAAGGTCCACCCCTCCCTCCCTCCATCCCCCGCAGCACTGTTGTTCCTCATGGAATCACTGGGAAGCTGCTCCCGGAGCAGGACAAAGCAGAATTCTGTTTGCTCCTGCAGCTCTGCAGCAGCCGGGGCTGGTGCTGTGCCCAGAGCCCGGGCAGGGCTCACAGCCACGCGTGACAATCCCCACTGATGGCCCTGCAGAGGTGAAAGTGCCCCTGATGAGAGACAGGTTTGTACACAGCCTCAGAGAATTCCCTTTCCCCCTTTATTATCTGCCCAGCTCTATGCTTCAAGATTTTTGGTTCATCTCCCTTCTTTGGGCGTAGACTGAAATTAAAACAATGTCTATTGATACAAAATAAAATAAATCAACATCAATTACTTCATTTTTCTGTTCTTTTACTTTGCCAGTTTTTCAATTTTTTCCCTTTTTTTTTTTTTCTATTTCTACTCTGTTTTCTTCTTCCTTATCTCTGTTTCTTCCTATAACTCCTGTTCTCTTTCTGCTAATTGTGCAGCTGCTTCTATTCCTCCTTCTTTCATCTCCCATAGAGAGAGGGGAAAGACTAAAGTATGGAAGAGAACAGAGAACTGGAGGATAGAAAGAAAGGGCCGTTGAGGGCAACATTATTTCCATTTCCCCACTTGGCTACGAAGCAACTGAATTATGAGCAGAAAGACGGGGAGCTCTTGGGGGAAAGGCTGGGGAATAAACTTCTGGGGCTCTGGCGCTGGTAACATCTGCAGATTAGAGCTGGAAAGGTGTCTGGCAGCTGGAGAAGGCAGTGGGCTGCTTGTGCGTGAAGACCTGACTGCAGATGAGAGTGACAGGAGGAGGCCCAGTGGGAAGGAGCTGCTGCCTCTCGAGCTGAGGGTGCAGCTGATGGACCCTGTATTAAAAACTGTTTGCCCATACCTGGGACATGGCTGCTGTTTCCCTGAGCGCCACCAGACACCATCACTGCCAGGAAGAGCATTTTGCTCAGTGAAACCGGGAAGCAAAGAAACCACAAGGAGGATTTGCCCCCATTGCAGTAGTAGCACCTTGCAGCGATACCAGAGCTACTGCAAATGCAATCAAAACTCCAGAGTTTAGGCAAGAAACGGGAGCTCTTAACAGGACAGCAGGGAAAGGTGTGCAGTGATGGAATCACTCAAGGTGATAAATCACCCTCCTTGTGCTGGGTGAGCAAACTGAGTCAGAATATTGAACTGTTGCTACCACAGGGCAGGTGCACTCCTGGCTTAGCCTGGGTGATTTGAAGATGTCTGGGCCCTTGAATTGCTCATTGTGCATTCAGGCAGCAAAGCTTGTAGATCTGAAGAGCATTTATGATCTAAACTCCTTTTGCTGCTTCTCTGTTGAGACTGTGACTCTCTTTGCCTGAGGAGGTGCTGGAGTTTATGTGCACTTCAAGCCTTACCTAAGCTGGTAGTTCTGTCGTGTTAAAAGTGCCATGTTCTGCTTATTGCATTCTCGAGGTTTTATATGGCTTTTTCAATGGCCTTCTCTCTGCACACTCCCCATGGCAGAATGAACAAATGGCGAGAGGCAAAGAGAATAACATTCTCCTGCAGAGGAATGAACAAGAGTAGTTCAAACAGATCAACCAATTTCTAGCAACATCATTAAGTATATGGGAACCTTCTGGTACTAAAGTATTTTTTTGCTGTAGGTATTGAACCCTTGCCTGGTTGTTATCTGCAAGACTTTATGATCCCTACTCTATTCTCTTTCTGAGAGATCCCAATTTTTTGAAGTGCTTGCAGTCTTAAAACTTGTGAAGCCAAAGAAAACTGAAGTAGTTTGGTACCTCTCAAGAAAAAATCCACTTACTAGTGAATTTGTATCTCAGTATTTGCCTTGTCCCTTTTAATGCCACTGGAAGGGCTGAGAGAACTGTGTTTGTTCAGCCTCAGGAGAAGGTAGAGGGGAGAAATTATCACCATGTTCTAGTATTTAAAGAGTGGCTACAAAGAAGATGGGGACTCCCTTTTTACCAGGAGTCACATGGAAAAGACAGGGGGAATGGGTACAGATTATTCCTGGGGAGATTCCGATTGGACACAAGAGGAAAATTTTTCACACTGAGAACAATCTGTCATCAGGATAATGTTTTCAGAGAATTGGTGGGTTCCCCAGTATTGGACACTTTTAAGGTTCAGCTGGACAGGGTGCTGGGACATCTTGTCTAGACCAGTCTTTTGCCAAGAAAGGTTGGACCAGATGATCCTTGAGGTCCCTTCCAGCCTGGGGAGGGATTCTATGATTTCAGTGTATCCTGATTTTTAATTATATTTTCTTTCCCCTTTGATAGCTCTGTGAATACAGAGGCTGCAGAACCTTTGGTTCATATAGTTTGTGAGTTCTCTTGCAGTGGATTCTCTTGCAGTGGCCCAGCCCAGCTGCCACCAAGCAGTAAAAATGCCAAATTATGTCAAAGCAATTACTCCTGCTTCTCTTATTAAATTGGCAGCCACTATTTTTTCTTTTTTGTGTGGTATTTTCATCTTCTGTCCCACAGAAGACACATTACTCATATACATAAAGTATGTGAGTTGTGACACTTCTTGGAGTTAATTTTCACTATTTTCAGACTGCTTGACAGCAGCCTGTTCTCCTTCATTACACACCAGCCAGCAAGTGGATTAGTTTACTTTCAAAACACAAAACCTCATATTAATCCACAAACAATTAATTATTGAGAGAAGACAAGCATATTTTGAACCTAGCCTGTGACTTTCCTACTTATTTCATGCAATGAGGCATGATCTGTGTAATTCCAGGCATGTCCTGCCAAGCATCCTGCAGTTCTTACTGAAAATCAGATATTAGGAAAAATCCTTTCCTGTGAGGCCCTGGCACAGGGTGCCCAGAGAAGCTGTGGCTGCCCCATCCCTGGAAGTGTCCAAGGCCAGGCTGGACGGGGCTTGGAGCAACCTGGGATAGTGGAAAGTGTCCCTGCCCATGGAAGGGGGTAGAACGAGATGATCTTTAAGGTCCTTTCCAACCCAAACCCTTCTGGGACTCTGTGAAGTTACTGTGATTACACCCCAGGATGATGAACTTTGGTTCTGAGAGTGAAGAAAGATCAGAAATTGAGGTTCTGCTCCAAGGTGTTTCCTCAGAGGGCAGAGAACCTGGGGCTGTGGAACCTGAGTGGGGCTGTCTCAAGTTCTGAGTTCTAAATCTGGGGGTACATTCCTGCAGCAAAAGGGACAGAACAGGCTCGTGCTGGCTCAAGTGTTCTCGGTGTACAGAAAAACCTGGCATTGCAGAAACAACTTAAAAGCGAGACCTAAGTCCTGAAAGCATTTGGACCTCTGATTTTGAGTACAAAAGGCTCTAGCAATAAATAGCTTTGTCAATTTAGTTGCATTTTGTTTAGTCATCCATGTCATAAAAAGTCATCGGAAAACAAGATGAGTGACATCAAGAGGGGGAAAAAAGGGCACAAATCTATAAATTGCACAAACAAAGCCAAAGCTCTCGGAGCAGAACCTCACACATTTGCTTCCAAGCTATGTCCATTTTTTTCTCCATTGTTTTTAAAATGACTTTTCATCTGGTGGTGCAGAGCCAAATATCTCCACGGGTAACATGTATCTCCCCAAACTCGTCGGAAATTAGCAAGCCTTAATAAAATTTATGCATGGCTTGCTATTGCAGTTCCACATCTAAAGGGAAAACAGATGTTCTCTTTAGTTATTCTCTTCATGTCCGAAGGAAAGCTGTTGGTTACAGTTTGTTTTTAAAAAGGCTGGTGCTGAAAAGGTTATAAATGATGCAAGTTTTGCAATCCTACTCCAAGACTCTCTGTGAACCTGAATTGCTGAGGTGACACTTGCAGATGCCTGTCACCCACTTACCAGCCTCATATTTCTTAACACCTTCACTTGAGGATGAATAAATGGAACAGAGTTCCCAGTATTTGCCTGAGATCACTCACAGCCTGGCGGGCCTGGCTCCGAGTCCCTTGGCTGAATCCACGGTGAGGTTCCTCAGCCTGGGTTGGTTTCAGAAGCGAGGCAGAACGGATGGATGGTGCATCTGAGGAGTGCCATTGGACATGTCACCGAATGGGCCTCTCAAGGCTTCAGCAGGATGAAGGGAAGCCTTGATTCCTCATCTCCCTCAGCTGGCTCCCTTCACTGAGCACACGTGCACCCTGCCCACAGCATTCCCCACTTGCGTTGCAGGTGGGCAATCGTCCCTCTTTCCATTTTTACACAAATATTTTCAAGATGTGCAAAAAATGTTGTTGGCACTTACAGTGAGTGTTTGCCATCTGAAAGAGTTTACCCCTGCAAACATGGATGCATGCATGCACATACATCTGAAATCCATATTTTACTTTGCAGATGCGTGTCAAACATAGAGCTTTTCAAAATGCTAATATTTGTTTGTTTCTACAACATATTTATCCATTGGTTCCTGAATGAAGCATCTCAAGCCTTCTTTATTCCTCTGCAGCTACCAAATGGACATTGATATAAAAAGCTTCTCCCTATCCACAAAAAAATGTCCCAAAAGAACAGCAAATGCAGTAAATTGTAGACATTGGTTTAGTACCCTTTCTAAGTGTTTATTCAAACAATCCTTTTTAGCCTGTGAATATTCATGGTCTTACAGATAATATGAAAGACAAACACTCACACCACACCTAAATGCCACGACCAGCTAATTTAGGAATTATTGCTCTACCAAAAACGAAGAAGGAACAGGCTCTGTCACTTAAAGAAACGATGGCAAATGATGCAAAACCCAGGTGGCAGGAATGCAGAGAAGAGCTGGCAGGAACTAACCAGATGAGTGATCAGCATTTTATTCAGACAGTGTTTCAGCGTCCACCCAGAGGAGATTAAGTATCCTGTCCGCTCAGTGCAGAGAAGGAGAAATAAATCAGATTTTACCACAAGTAGGGTGGCAGGGAGTTAATTAGGAATGGAAAAAATATATTTCAGTTTGAAAAGGAATAAAAAATGGACAAACGAAGGAACTAAAATACACTGCAAACATGTTGGAACCCACCTGGGAGGCTGACTGAGAATTCTGCCTGGGGATCTGCAGCCACAGGGGACTGACACAACAGGTGATGCCGACAGCTCTCTGAAAGCTGCAGTCCAGCAGCCAAATGCTGCTGCTCTGAGTTGTTACATGAAAGCAGACATTTCCCATAGCCTGTCTCATGTCAGAGTCTTTCCAACCACAAACCGTAGAAAAAAGGCAAGGTTGCATAAAGAAATAAAAGAACCTTTGCTTTCTTCTTAACGTAGTTTTTAAAAACCACAACCCTCGTTAAAGTCAACAGGAATTTGCTCCACATCTCTTCTAATTTGCCTCCCAGGATTTGTGCAAAACTAGAAGATGACAGATTCTACTATTAGAACAAGCAAAACTACAACAGAAAATTAGCAGAAACCACAAGCAGCAGAACAGTGGTGAAACCACCTTATTGCCCTGTGTTCAGTGATTTCCATCAATGATTTAACAGTAAAGGTCAATTAAATGAGTCGTAGGGACTGATTCCTGCTGGCTGTGGCTCTGCTCTGTTGTTGGAGCACATGGATGCAGATATGCTGAAGCAGGAGAAGCTTCCAAAGGCAATGCACCGTTTCCCCCCGGCCTGATCCGAGGTTAGGTGTGCCTGGGGCATGTTCCTCTGCTCCTAACAAGGATCGGTTCCAAACTAAGGCTGCCAATCCCTTTCTGTCAGCTGAAGGACAGCATTTCTTGGAGGGGTAAAGGCTTCTGTATCCCTCTGGGATTAAACCCCAGGTACCAGGGGGTTTGGGGCATGTTGCCTTGCAGGAGGCAAAGTCCTGGCTGTCAGCTGAGGGGTGACACACACCTCTGTGGTAAATGGCACAGGGCCTGCTCCATGCCATTCCAGAGCCCATCTTGCCAGGAATGCCATAGGCTGCAGGTCACTGCTCAAGAGGAAAGGCTTGGATGTGAATGAATGCATGAACATGGCTTCTGGCTAAAATATTTAATCAATGTGGAAGTGACTTTGTGCCACCAGTGAATATCAACATTCCTCATTTTGGGTAAAAGCTGGGAGTCACATTCCAACAATATATTCAGAAAGCATCAATATATTCAGATTGCATCCGCTGATGCAGGAGCACAGGCTGTGGTCAATCACCATCCCGGTAATTTAGGAGAGTGCAGAAGAAGGAGTGCTGGCTTTTGAGTGTCTCCATGTTTGTTATTTATACACGGTGTCATCTGGAGCTGGTTGTTTGCTTGTAGCTTTGGGCTGACAGTTCCCTGATTCCAAAGGCAATTCAGCCCCTGACATAAAGCAGAGGAACAATGCAGAGTTCCTGTAAAACAACAGTGCTCCCCCCCCACTGCTGTCAGAATGCAGGGATTAGATGCAGAATAATGCAGTCCCTGATCAAACCTGCAGCTGTAATTCAACCTCTGGACAGTGCTGATGCCATAAATTTGGGACGAAAGTGCAGCTCAAGCGATTTGTGAACAAGAGCTGGTGAGTCCAATTGAATTACAGTTGTGGGAGCAGCCGGGATCCCCCTGCACAGAATCATTACTAACGAGAGCCAGAGAGTGATTACTTACAACTTTAATGAAATTGAATTTTAATTTATAACCTTGGCTAGGAGAAGGAAGAAACATACACTGAATATTTGGGGGTGACAGGGCAAAAGTAAAAACCAGAAACCCAAAATATAGGGATGGACAATGCATTCTCCTGGAAGAGAGAAGATAAAATTTTATCTTCAAAAATAAATTCATATTTAAGGAAACAGTAGTGATACAGTGAGGACTGAAGAAAGCTATTCTATATCACAGTTCTGATGATGAAAGACCTCAGAAAGAAAATGCTCAGATGTTTTTTTCCTAAACCATTTATAATGCTCAGAAGAAGGGGAACTCTTTAGCTGATTCTCAAGCCATCACTGCCCACTGTTTTGGCATGAAATCAGGAGAAGGGTAACCACAAGCACCACTGGCATATTCTAATCAAATAATCCTATGGAACCCTTTCTGAGCAAGTCTTCCAATTTCAGCACCGAGTGGTTATTCACTACTGGAAGGAAAAGCATAATTAACATTAAATATTGGTTTCAATAAAATTCTGTTTCTTGCTGCTTCCCATCACTCTGGAGGTATCACTCTGCTATTTTAATACCCTTTTTAATATTGCACCTTTTCTGCTGGTGCTACAGTAAGGCCTAGGGAGGTTAAGAAAAGTGGTTTATGAAGTTTGTCTCAGATATGGAAATGTGAGGAGAGAGAGAGGAAAAACAGAGAACTTGAGTGGAGGAACACAAAATGGATGAATAAGGGAGCACTTGTGTCTCACAATAAAGACCACACAAGTTTTGCACCTCAAAATATGACTCTGCAATTCGAGGATGATTAGGAAGGTGTGGGATGTGTTGTGGAAGGTCTGAGACATGGGGCTTGCAGCCAGGGTTACACCAATCAGGCAGGGTATGGAGAGGTGCTGAAAAATGCTCAGACTTTTGACTTTACATTTATTTTACAGAAGGTAAATCAATATCTCTTCACCCCAGTGCACTTGTGTCATATGGCTTTCTGTTACAAGGTGACCAGGGCTCGGACATGTCTCTTCTGAACTGAAAACAGCTTAATCCAAAGGGATTTTTTTCTGCAAAACGTCTAAAACACTGTGTTACCTCATGCCATGGGGTGATGGGATCCAACCCAGTATTTTATGTGCAATCTGACAATCAGCAATAGAAACTATTACTACTCAGACAGTAAAACATGCAAATTGAGTGGGAATTCAGTGCTATTTGCATATATTAAACTATTTTGTTAAAAGGGGTAGTATTAAAAGGAGATTTGCTGGACAGGAGGAGATTTTCAAAGATTTAGGGGGGTTCTACTGGGAGAAATGTTATAAGAAGGGGTGGCTAATAGTGAAAGGTCTTCAAAAATTCTTCAAAAAATTATTTTCCATCGAAGTGTATCGTGGTGCCCACTCCTTTACCCAGCCTCACCTGCCCTCATTGATGTTGGGAGCCGAAGCTGTTTCCTGCCACCGCTGGAGGGAGACCTCATTCCTTCAAAGAGCTGTTAAACTTCTGCTGCCAGACTGCACTTCAGCAAGGAAGAGTGGAAAATAAGCTGAAGAAATACAACTGCTGAATTTGATCCAGGCTGGACACGGTAAATCACAGGTTCTAATAACAATAATAATGCAGCACGAATGAAACAGTGCCAGATTAACAGAGATGCTTAATGTTTCCACTGTGATCAATACTGCTCGAGTGAGTCTGCTCCAGGTGTCTGAACTCAGTGCTGGTTAAATCCACCACCAGTGTCCGTACATTGCCCTCCCTCCTTCCTCACCCCCTCCCCTCGCTCTCAGGCTGTCCCTGCAGAAGCCATTTGTGATGGTAAATTCTCAGGCCGATATTTCCTAACCCTTTATCTCACTGTGACCCTAAGTGTGACCAAAAAATGTTTCTGTCAATGGCATTATTTTCATTTTCACTTAACCCCTACTGGCCTAGTGGCCTATTTTACAATCATTCAATTACCCCCACTGCTGCTGAAAAAAAAACCAACCAGGGAGAAAATAATTATTTGGTGCAGCTCAAGGTCGTTGACAGCAGGAGGATAGGGAGCCATCAGGCAAGGTCCCAATCACTCACGCACTGTTGGCCCAGTGACAAGTGCATGGATGTACTTCAGAGAGGGGCCAGGACATACAACTCAGCTCTACAACCCCAAAGCTTCTGCTGGTGGAACAAAAGAAGCAGTTCTGCTAGGAAAAAAAGAAAACAAAACAAAAAAAGGAGCAATTCTCCCCAATGCTGTTTGGCATGTTCCCGAAAGGATCATGTTGCACATGTCTGTGTAGAGTCATTCTGCTGGGTGGTGACACAGGTGTGTGTTTGCACATGCACACACTCACCCACTCTGCCTAAGCTACAAAACAGCACCTCAGCAAGATAAACTCGTGATAAGAAAGAAATTCCTGTCTGAAGGACTCTCACATTTCCAGTAACAGTGAAGAGCCCACGGAAACTTTCAGCTCAGCTGACTGTCTGTGGTTTGTGTTTTGAACTTTATTAATGACACGTGCTACCACCTGAGAGCCGCCTCCTCACTCCTCAACTAGGCTACTTCTAAAATTAGTATAGAAAACAAAGCTTTTGTTAAACATATATTCTCATCGCCTCCCCACGCAACTGCATCTGACACCTACAGTTGCAGCCAACCATGAGCTTCCTGTTGTACTCACTGAATGGGGCAATTTCAGAGTAAATATAGTTCAAACACTTACACCTCTCTAGAGTGAAATCCCTGCTGTGCTGAAAATAGGAGCTTCACCACAGATTTTGATAGTTTTTCAGTTGGTTTTTTGAGTTGCTTTTGGTTCTCAGTGAGCCTTGTTACTGGCAAGGGGACGATTAATTCAATCTTACAGCGTGTGCCACCCTGTGTCTTCCTGCTGACCCACACGTCAGCTTCCATAAAGCACCATGGACCTCCTGACAGGAATCATCTGCTCTGCCCTCGTGGCTTAGATGTGCTGGCTGGAGACTGCAGGATCCGGCTTGTGAACAGTGACCTAAGACATTAGAGAAGAGATAGGAAGAAGCAGGAAAAAAACCCCCGTCATTACCATCAGCTCCATTAATTTTAATGCAGGACAAAACCTCCCCCTGGTGCAACCTGTTTGTCCCAGCCTAAGCACAGGTGCCTGTTCTGCAAGTCTGTACCTCCCAGCTGCTTCAGCTCCAGCAGTGGTTCTGGCCAGTCCTGAGCATTTGTAAGCTGTCATCTTGGAGAGATAATTTGTGCTCGGTATCCATGATTCTCATGGATTTCCCTAGGACTCCACCTGCAGGACTTCACACACTGGTGGAGTCTCATTATCACAAAATCTCCATATGCTGTTTTATGGCAGAGAAGGTCATGGCTTAGTTGCTGGAAGAACCCACTGTTCTGACTATCACCACAGAAATAGAAAGAGCTAAAGAGAAGAGAAATTCAAATCCTCACCCCTACTGCACAGTGCAGTTCAATCTTCCCGAGGCATACAAAGTAAATAGTAGTAATAAAATGTGATAGGAAAATCAATTGGAACAAATGAAGCACTGTCTGTGCTGTATTCCAGCTCCTCCGTCCCATTGTTACCACTTTGATTAATAAACAGCAATCTGATAATGAGCAAATCACCTCAGCACCAGGATGTGGGGAAGCTAATGCTGCAGACAGGCTACAATGACAAAGCTGATTCTTCCCAGTGTAAGGCTGTGTTTGGAAGGTGCTGGGCTGGTCCAGGAGGCTGGGTCAGAGACACCACGACCACCACAGGGTGGGCTCAGAGGGCAGAGCTCTTTGGGAGAGGAGCTGTTGTAAGCCACTGGATTTGATGTTATATTTATAAACGTGCACTTAGAACCAGGCATCAGTTTTTCACATTCATTTAATAGAAGTTTACCCCACTGGCTTTCTCTAGGGTGCGAGAATGAAGGCAACAGCCCAAAATTGGCTCTTAAAACAGTATTTTAACAATACAGTAATGTTAGTATAAAGAACTCCAACTAGGTCAGAGTCGATATCCAGCTTAGTTTCTTTCTGGTACACATTTAGATGGAACTGTAAGCTAATGGAATTGTGTCTGTTTCTGCCAGGAGTAAATCAGTTTAATTATGAGTTATTCTTTATTTCTTACTGTGTTTATTTCTTTCCTGTTCTTTCCAAATGTTCCCATGACCATGGTTGGAGATTGCCTTGTGCAGCCCTTCCTGAGCAGTGTCCTGAGGTGCCCTGGTGCCTTCCTAAGCACTCTGTTAGGAGTTACTCTGACCGCTGCTGTTTGAGCAGGGGGTTGAACTTCAGCAAGTGTCAGTGCCTGTTTCTGTCTCCTTGCTGTTTTGCTAAGCCTTGGTAGATGCAATCACTGCAGGCTGTGCCAGAGATCCTTGTTAGTTCCCCACCTCTGTGAGCAAAAATTATCAGATTCGCTGACATTTCAGACACAGAGACGAGGAGCAGTGTACATAATTGATGTGAGACCACTGGTTGAAGGGAATTTAAATCAGAAGTAGGGAGCTGTTGTCCAAAGAACTGGATATACCCAACACTTGTCATCAAGGAATGGTTCCAAGAGCTGACTGCTGACCACGAGAAGACTTTTCTACCAACGTGGGAAAAAGAAATTAATGGGACAGGGGATAAAGGAGAAATCCTTGTTCTAAAGTGGAATTTTTCCAGATGCTAAGGTGTTAAAATGGCTATTTTGGCAGTGCCCTGAAAAGTCAGGATGGTTGCTGTATCTGAGGGAAAGACAGGTGGAGTGGTAGCTATTACTGCTCAGATTGCTTTGCAGCAATTAATTCCCATATCTTCTGAAAACAGTGAGGGAAGCAAGGCACATCCTACGTCTCTTCCACATTCCATCCCAGCTCCACTACTCTGCTCTGCTTCCCATTTTCCCTGGTGGGAGCAGCCTGGTCCTGGCCCTAGTCCCAGCTCCTCATCCCTGGGATGGTGCCCCTCCATTCTGCACAGGCTCCTGGCAAGGCTGCAGTGGATCTCTCCTGTGTTTCCCCCCAGAACCTCTCACCTGCAGGCTGCTCCTGCCCTGCTGAGGGTACTGGGGGCTGCAGTTCTTTTCCTGCCTTGTCTTTGCCCAGGCATAATGGGGATCCTCTGAAAGAACCATCTCTCCATCTTTGTCTTTCTGCATCTGCACTTTGGAAGAAAATCAATATTGCTGTTTGTTGCTAAATTGTCAGACAGCTTTTGATGCTAATATCTGATGAAGCAGACATGCTGTTGTAGATAGTTACTCTCAAACAGGTTCTCTATCATCTACCATCTGCTTTTAAAAGGTCTTTTTTTCCCTTTTTTCCAGTGACTAATGGTGCATTTAACCCCGGAGAGCTTCTGATCTGAACATCAGACAGTTTCTGCAGCAGAGGAACAGAAAAAAGGAGGTGGGGGAGGGAGGGTGGATGAGCTTCCTGTTGTTCTAACTTGGCTTACTGGTAGGGTTCTCAAATCAAACTAGAATTCTCACCACTTAAGGCAAGCCCCACTCAAACCCTTGATCCAGCTGCCAGATGGCATCACCCCCTCACTCAGAGTCTTGAGAGCAGAGCAGTTCAGCCCAGGGGGAGCCAGGCCGTGCCACTGGCCCATGTGGACAAGTGCCCTCAGCTCTCTGTCACCTCCTGCATCTGTACGAAGACAGAGGCAGCACCTTCTTAAAGAAGCACTAGTTCTACAGGTGAAATCTGCAGGGATGCCAGGCCTTCTGTTTGCTTCTGCAGCCTCAAAATTTACAAGGAATCAATGAAAAGTCAGTGAGAACAGATTCCTCAGTGTTTGGGTCCAGGATTGTCCCTGAGGGTCAGATAGAGTTTTACAGAGATATCAAAAGTGATACGTGGGAGCATGGCAGAATTCTGCAGTGCCTGGAAGATATGGAGGAAATCTCATGCCACAGTCTTTCAGCACTGCCTTGGCTGAATTAGGTGCTCTTCCCAGGAAAGTGTTGGGCAGAACGGTCACCCCAGCTGCTGCAGGTTCTGTGTGGGCAGGACTGGCACAGCAGGGTCACTGTGCTGTGCTGTCCCAGGCTATGACTGTACTGCCACCCAAGCTGCCAGCGCTCAAGAGCCCCTATTCACTGTGCCTGAACCAAAATTCACACTGGATTTGGTCTCCAAAGCCAAAAGGCACATGGCCTTGGATCCATGGGAGAGCCTCCTTTTTGTTCTACAGATGAGTCTGGAAAAGCATAAGGTTTTCCTGGAATTACAGTTTCAACTGACACCTGTTCCCGAATCTTGTGGTGCTCTGGTGAGGGACCTCAGGGCTGCACACCCCGAATGAGCTCTGTGGTACACAGGGTGCAGAGCAAGCAACTCTGGAAACTGAGCAAGCAGGAGAAAGGGGGCAGACAAAGTGACTTACAAGCAGTGAATCACAATCTCCTGTTTGATATTGTGTGTCTCTTTGTGAGGTACTGTTCAATTCTCAGAGCTGAACGAGAGCAAGGGAGATGGAAACTGCACCAAAGGGGAATGCATTTTCACGGTCTAAGCTGATTAAGGATGAATGACTTGGAATACACAATACAAATAACTGCAAAATCCGAGAATGTTGCTCTCCCAGAAGCCCAAAACTCCTGTGTCTTGCTCTTCCAGTCTCCAGGGAACAGTTTAACAACTGCTGCTTAGACAGCCCAGCCCAGGCAGAGCTGAAGAAGCCGTGAGCAGCTCCAGGGCTCAGCAGTGCCCAATTTCAGCCTTGTACTGAGCTCTCGAACCCTGGGCCATGAAAATAGCTTGGCACAAAGAATACAGAAACCTCTAACAGGTTTACAGGCATTTTTCCAGCTTTGGCATCTATCTCCACTTCAAGTTTGTAGGCACAAGTCTGCTTTGTGTGTGTTCCTACCCCCCTGCAAATTGTGCTGCCAGAGCTGTCTGTGCTGCAGCCGGACCGATTGACAGCTTTGCCTCCAGCCAGAATTCTGATTCAAAGGAATATCCAATTCTGTGTAATAAAGTTTGCATGAAATTTTTACCTGCAACAATTCCCCAATGTGCTGAACTGCGTGATACTGACTTATACAATACATCATTTTAGCAGCAGAGTTGAGTTAAACAAATCGCAAAGCCAGACTCAGTTTGATTTTTCTCTTGTGATCGCAGACATTATACCACATATGAGAGCTGTAAGCCACTACTTCCATTATTTTGTAGTATAAAAACCTCAAACACAAGTGTTTCAATCGAATCAAATGTTTAAATGTAGACTTTTAAAAATATTTCAACTATAAAAATTAAAAATTAACCCCAAAAATGTTTTGAGATAAAAGATTGAAAGCATGTGAAATATTGAAAGTGACTGCTTCAGTATTATTGAAATACTTTAAACTTTTAAAAAATGAAATTTTAGAATGGAAGAATTTCCATAGAATTTGATTTAGATGAAAACATATTTTCTAATAGGACAATTGAAAAAATTTCCAATTGCAATTTCTAGTGGGCAATTTTTCAATGACATTTTCAGAAGAACAATCTGCATGTGAAAACTTTTCCAAAAAGCTCTTATGAGCTCTTAAAGGCAAGAAGAAGTAGTTTCCAAATAATCCATTTTGAAAGGCAGTTATTATTCTGTGTTTTACGCCTTTTACAGCAGAAGCAGCAGACCAAACATAGGGCAATTTCTGGCCTCTCTGTAACCTCCTTTCTAACTTAAAATAACAAATTGCTGCAAAATGTTCCCAGACTTCAATTAAAAACCATGAGTGCTTTTAAAATGGGTTGTGCTGTGAATGTTGCTTACCTTAGGTAGGGATACACACCTGGGATCCACATACAGCAGCTGGGACTGAGCTCTGATGTGCAAGCACAGCCTCCAGTTCCAACTCAGGTCTGCAGCTTGAATCTCCCTCTTTAGACTGATTTAGAGAATGTATCTGAATTTTGGTGGTACCTGCAAATCCAGCTATTGACCCCAAATCTCATATCAAGTGCTGTCTAAAATACAGAAACAACCAAAGAATATGTCAACATTAAACTTGCCCTATTCTAATCCTTTGATGAGATCAGGTGGAGAATCTGCTTGAGATTCCATTGTGACACTATTTACAGGGAACATTTACAACATTTCCAATTCCCACTTTCTTTTAATTGTTGTTCCCAGTTTTTCAACCATGCAACCCCTACTGAAGCTGGCTATGCCTGGTGGGCTTTTGTGCGTGTGCTGAGCCCAGGTTTGTGCATGTGAGGAGGGATGTGGCCTAAGGTGATATCTCACAAGGAAGGTTTAGCAGAATGGAAAACACCAGAACGATCTACAGCTCAAATTCCAAGCCTGCACTTCAAATCTGCTGGTTCAGGACTTGAAATCCACACTGATTCCAGCACTCTGACATTCAGGGAAAATCATGGTGTCTTTTCAAGCTCTGAATATATTTCAAAAGGTGCAGGGGTTAATTTCCTCCAGTTGAGAGGGACAGCTCTTGGCTCCAGAGCAGAAGCATCTCCCAGCCAGTGTAAATGACAGTGGCCCCTTTTGCTCTGTGGCTGTTCTGCAGCTCCACTCCAGCTACAGATCTGCTCTTGGAGTTCACACCCAGAAGTCAAGAGGGAACAGAGTTTTCAGTCCTTCCCCACTGAGCCACAGAGAGATGAGGGTTGTGCAGGCTACAGCACACGGCTGTGCCATGACCTGCACTGGACAGGGTCCGGTTGTTTTGCATCACGTGAGCAGACCAGCACAACGCCCTACAGTGTCTGCAGAGCTGGGAATTTACAGATGCACTTGGATATGGGAAGAAAAGCCTGTTCCATGTATCCATTCCTCTCTTGTTTCACAAAAATAATTAGACCTCTTGTTCTCTGCCTCAATCTCTACTTCCACTTTTCCCACAAGGTGGTTTAGCTGTCCTAAATTACAGATCAAAGAGATAAATGCTAAAGGCCAGGCTAATTCTCTCATATCTCGCTGTAGTCTATGAAAACCCCAGACAGTTCAGAGGGCAATTCATCTCACCCTCAGATAGCCATCTCCAGTGAGTCAGACAAACAGCTCTTTGGAGGTGTATCTTTGCTCACTGCAAAAGGAACCTCCTCCAGAGTTTGGCATATGCCTTTCCTGTGCCGAAAGTGAAGTGGGACAAATCACATCGGCAGCTTTGTCCATGCAAAGAGCCATAAAGCTGTGGGGAGAGGAGATCACTGCAGAAACAACCGTGGCATTCTGAGATAGTCCATCCCCTCTGCCCCACCAGCCATCTGTTGCAGCCATTCCAGCAGATGGTAGCGATCCCTGTGGCACAGCCAGTGGCACACGGACATCCTCCACGCGCTGTCCGGTGAGCAGTCAGCTGGTGGCTCCTGGAGGCATCTGATGCTGACCTGGCTGAACTTTTTGCTGAAGCAGCTGAGAAATGTTCCTGCAGTCCCTCCCATTGCTCAACTGCGGACTCAAAAGCTTTCGCAAGAGGGGCAGGAACAAGCCACAGGCAGCTGTTACACAAGGTTGCATTATTAGGACATTGGGAATGAATGCAAAATGCTCCTGGAAGGCTTAGTTCTTCCAACTGACACTTTCTTATTTCTGCTTGAGCTACAGAGGATCTCTGAAGAATCATCCAATTTGTTCTATATATACCCCAACTGGTTGTTATTCTTTGCCCTGGAGGGAGTTGCAAATTGTGTGTGCAGCCTGTCCTTTTTGTAAAGAGATTGCATATGGAAGTATGCCCCTGCTTGCACAGTCCAAGCAGATGGCACTGGGCAGGTAAAGAGCTATTCTCTGAGAAGTGCTAGCTATGAACATTCTTTCAAACATTAATAACTTGAGAAACACAGCAGCAGCAATTAGATGTAAAGTGACATAAATTACTTCTTGAAGATTCCATTAGTTAAAAAATGATGTGCATAAAAGAGAAAAGCATAAAAGAAAAAAGAGCATAAAAGAAAAGTGCAATCCCACAAGCCAACATGAACTGACCCAGTCTACCTGAGAGACACCCACAGCAGAAGTTTCTTGCAAAGACAGGGGAGCAGCTAACCTAGTGAAGGCAACCAGGCCAGATGTTTTGTTTAGATTCTGATTGGTTTTTTTATTGCCTGCTGCAAAAATCAGCCCACAGCACCAAGATGGGGGACTGGGGATGAACATAGAAGCAAAAGTAAATTTGTTATTAAATGCATCTTAAAATGGAGGGATATGGCAAGGAATGAAGGATCTAAGGACAATGGGATGTACCACTCTTCATCTGTAGGTCAATTTTTATTGCATTTCAGATCAGCAATTGCGCGAGTCATTATTACCGGGTCAGTTTTATTGGATCAATTTGGCAATCTCAGTACAGCATCTAACGTTGAGAGGAAAGATTTCAAAGACTGAAGAGATTTAGGAGTCTAAGTCACACTCATGAGCAGTGGAACTTAAACTCTCTGAGGACTTAAGTGCTTTTGAAGATGGGACATGGTCTCCTCAGGCCTACACACACTTCTGGAAGCATTATCCCACTTGGCCACAGCACAGCGTGGTGCCCGCCGGTCTCCTCGCTGTCAGTCACGGCACACAGGTCAAGGACTGAGTGGTTCACAGCAATTACTGGCTTATGAAATTCTCCTTTTCTTCTTCTCAGAATAGTCCCTCCTGTTGACAACAGGTGTGTTGGCAGGCAATGACGTAGAGAAATATTTCAGTGAAGAAACAGAGAAACCTGTTGTCCGGAGAAGGCACTGTGGTATTTTCCACGAGTAAAAAAATGTTAAAAACTGAGAGATGTACAAATGAATACGATGCAGAGGCAGGGATAAAGTAAATGAAATGTTGGCAGATCTGGAAAGATCTGATGTGCCACTGGGACAGTGAAGTCTGTTTTCCTGTAAGTGCCAGGACTACAAAGGAAACCTGCAAAACTGTTAAATAAAACTGGGGTTGCAAAAGAAAGGGAAAATTTTCATTTTAGTTAATGCCAGGAAGAATAACTATTTTCTTCTCTTTTCATTAAAATGGCTGTGGAGAAACAGGGCTACAGAGCTGCTCTGGCCATCAGCAGTTGTGTTGCTGCTGCTCCCAACCAGCCTTCAGCTTCCTCAGCTGAGTATGTTCAGAATCTCACCTCGGGGGGGGTGTGGGGCACATCTCAATTCCACATCCTGAAGCCCAATCCCCATGCCTTATCCCTTTCAGATTCCACTTACTTGGTCTCATCAGAAGTTTTCAATGACATAAAAGAGATCCATATTTTGAACATAATAAATAACCCCAAGCTCCCTCTCAAGATCTTTGTCTTTATGTGTTAAACAGGTGCTGTCCCTTAAGAAATGCCAGCGGATCAGAAATTGTGGTGGTGGCTGTAGTCTGCCCCACAGCCTGGATCCCAGCATCTGACACATTGGCTCTTCAACACAGCTCCAGTTCCATTCCAGACATGCATCCTGCCAGCAGGAAGTGCCCAGCCAGCAAGGGTGAAACAGGAGTGAGCTCTGGGCACCTCATCAAAGAATTCTGTGAGCCCCTGCTCCACCTGGATGTGTCCTTTGCTCACCGAAGAGCTCCATGTTACTTATGGCTTTTTATAGCTGATCCTCATCTATCCAGATGGTTTTCCGCTGCTCTTCCCCGATCCTGTCTTTTATTGTCCGGATAAGATCCTCAATGCTGCTCCATGCCTCTGCCTCCACAGAGGCATAAAGGCAAGGCAGTGCTTCCAGTTCTTTCTCCTTCAGGCGGCACATCCGTAAAAACTCATCCTCAGTCTCCGGCTTCGGCAGCAGTTTCCTGGATCAAATGAGCAGACCAAAAATAAATGTCTTGCATTCTAAGTTAATCCTGTAGTCCCAGCTGTCCCATCAAGAATTTATTTTCTCCTAACTACTTACAAGCAATAAAAGCAGTGAAGAATGCAGCTACTCCAGGTCTGCCCTCCCCTTACCTCCATGCTGCCCCCAAGGAGAAATATTTGCTATGAGGAAACAATTTAAGAGGAGTGAGTGGAGGGAGAGTGCAAGTGTTTATGAGCTCTCCTCTTCCAGCTTGCATTACCTTAAGAAATGCTGTGGGAGTGCTGAGCACGGAGAAAACCACATTTGCTTTGGTCTCATCCTCCCACAATGCTCATTGCCACCAGTGACAGTGAAAGAGTGCCAGATTTGGGGAAATCCTGCTTTCTCGGGTTGTAGGATTTCAGGGAGGAGTCATGGGAGGAAATAGTGCACATAGAAGTGCACTTCTATGAGTGCAGATGGAGAGGGATGAGGTTCTTTATTTCTCTCAGTGAGAACATTATTGGACTCAAGAATTATTCACTGAATAAGATGGAACATCAAATATGCAAAAGGTTTGATATGTTACCTGAACCTCTTGATGTTTTTCTCTGAGACTCTTATAAAGAGAACAATAGGATATATCTTGGCTTTGATTAAATCCTTTGTGCAGCTTATTCCAGCTTCCAGGAGACAATGCTTGTTCTAAAAACAAAGTCATAACAGTGTCACAAAGAAAATTCACTGCTGTGGAATCTCAAGATAACGGTATCTATCCCTTATGGGGTCATTTGGAAAGCTCTCTATTTACCATCATACTGATTTAAAACCTTTTAATCAAATATACATTTGAAGTCCAGCTCCTCCTACTGGTTTAAAACTACTCAGTCAAATAACAGCTGAGCTTAACAGCCTTCTAAAAAGGTTTAAAATGGAAATGGATTGCTCTAAAGATGAAAAGTATGATAAAATACCAGTTTTACATACAGACACAAACATACAGACTTGCTTTTTGTTCTGAAAGAACATCTACTGCAACTACTTGTGAGAGAAAAAACCATCACTTTAATTCTCCTTTTTTTCCATGCTGTGCATCAAATCTGCTCTACTTGACATCAGATCTCTGTCTTGGGCATTGTTATCTTTGTTCTGTACACCCCTGTGTCTGGGTTTCAGGCTTCTCTTTCCTTTGTCTAGGTCCTTGTATCTCTCACTCTCTCGTGTATTCATATATACTTATGATATGAAAAGGAAATGAATAAAGGATGGAGCACAGAAAATGAAAGGATATTTAACTGCATCTATGTGGGTCATCACAAGGAATGAGGGACAATATAAAAGGATATGGCTGAGGATAGGAAAGGAAAGGAAAAGTAAGAGCACAAATAAAAAGCCATTTGGGGGAATAAATACAAATCTGAAACTGAAGGAGGGCAGGAGACAGAACATGCAACTATAAATTGGTCAGTCTCTTATGCAAGACATTGCAGAGAGGTTCACAGAGAGCCCAGAGAAGGGACACAGAGGGCTGGGAGCACCTTGGCAGCGACAGCCTCGATGTTGGCAGGTACAATACATTCGTATGTGTTCAGATTCTTTTCTCTGCTGAAGATGACAGTCTCCGTCCTTTGCTTCCTTAAGAACTCTTCCTTTGTTACAATATCTAGGAAGAGATGTAGATGGGGACAGAATCAAATTTACAGCAGCAGAACATGTAGAAAACTATCCAGTAGTACTTCACATGGGATGTAAGGATGGTTCAGGGAAGGAACATGAGCAATGAATTGTCTTAACAGCTGCCTCATTTCTTCCATTGAATTCAATTAAAGCCTAATCTGATCACAGCTGAGCATCTCAGCTATATCCTGCACCAATGAGTCCTTGGGCAATTACTGCAACACTACGAAGGCATTAAATTAAAACAGTAAATACAATTCCAGCACCTAATGTTATATAGTAACAGTTCAGGGATGGTGGATGCTGAGAAGTGCTAAAAAAAGAAGGTCTCTTCAGCACAGGATCCTAAAACAAGGATTTAGTGTTCCAACATTTGTGTTTAAAGTTTCAAAAAAATTTGGCTTAGGTTGCAATGTGTGATACCGGCCCCCTTGTGAATTGCAGCTCTACATCAAAGCTTTTGTTTTATGTTGCAAGACAGGGGATGTTTATTATAATACTTAACTTCTCAGTTTCTCTGTCTGGATGACTGTAAGGCTGCATACTATGCTGTGGGTATTCAATATTAGTGTAAAAATGAAACGTCAGCTCTGTTTAATGCTGGGTTGTATACAATCCTGCCCTGCAGCCATCACGGCACTGCGTACTGCTTTAATAGTAAATACTTAGCATGGAAGAAAATCAGTCTTTCCAGTAGATCAAATGCACAATCTTCACAGCTTGGATGAGACAGAAACCTAAAGTCGCTCGAGGGAAGATATTCCTCATAATAGCAAATACTAGAAACAAATTAATCAAAATTTCACATTGCCTAGATATGCAGTATGCAAACAGTATGCAAACAGAAAGAGCACTCACAGCATTTCAGTCTCTGAGGGGCAGCCTAGCAACCACACAGCATACACATGGATAATATTTATAGACACAGAATCTCATAACCATGTGTACTGGCTGTCTCAAAAACATTCAAATATCCCAGATAGTCTCAAAAAGCAGGATTTACAGCTACACATCACTCTGATGTGACTTGAAGTACCTCAAGCAACTCTCACATGTGCATTCCCCTACGTGTGCACGCATATATATGTTCATATTTCCAACACTGAGGGTTGACAGTCATGGCCCCCTTTTATCCCATTACCTGGCTTGCATATGTTGAATTCCAGGGCACCTCCAGAGTTGAGAAGCTTCTGCACCAAGGGCTTGGCCAGCATGGTGGGGGTGAACAGTATGGGGCGCCTGCGCTCGCAGTGGATGGGTCTCACCAAGCTATAAGGGATCAGACTGAGCTTCTTATTGATTTCACTCTCGGAATCCAAATCTGAGCAAAGAACAAGACATTTATCTTCTGGGTTCCTCTCCATCAATATTTGGAGAAAAAAAGGAGACACATATGAACCAGAAATGGCATGATTAGTCATACTGGTCCTCCTTCCCCTTTTGCTGGGGTTGTCTTTACTATACTCACAGCACTATGATGGACTATGATGTCCAGCCTAATACTAGATAATTCAAGTGCCTTTTGCTTTCAAGAGATTATTTCTTAACGTCTTCAACACAACGTTTGCTTGGAGACTTTCTGCTTGTTAGCTTGACTTACTCTAAGTTAAATGTTTTGGAGCAAAAGGCAAGAAAGCACCTAGGAAGAACTGCCAGCCAAACAGGACATTTCAGTGTCCTAAAGCTGCCCGTGAAGGCAGAATCAGTTTTGGTCACAAATCCTGTTGAACTTTTGCAGAGTGGACCACAAATGCAAGACCGATGATATATTTCGTAGCCATGCTGTTATGTAGATGTTTATGTAGGCCTTTGTGTCAGTGCTATGTGTGTAAAGGCTGTTTTAGATCTGTACCTTCCAGTTTATCAGGCAGCTGCTTCTTCCCTTCGGATGAGCTCAGTGTCAGGCCCGAGGGCCAGCCCGTGACGATGCGGACCCGCTCGTTGCTGTTCATTCGTTTGTATTTGTTCTCAGACCTACTGACAAACTAAAAAGGGGAACAAAAAAGAGAGATTTGACCCTCATTTCTTGCATTATTTACCCTCCCAGGTATTCATCAGCTGACACTCGTTAACTGTGAGATCTGAATCACCTGTGTCTATCAAAGACAGGACTCCATGGATCTGTGGACTAAATTCTAAGACTCTTTAAATACCATCATCTGTTTCAGAGCCTGTGTTAATCCCCTTTGGGATTTCTTGTTTTGTTCTCTGCTCTTAAGAGGCATGTTTTCCTTTCACAGAGCTCCCTGCTATCACCAGTACAAGCACTGATGTGTACATCATACCCAGAGTATGTGCACAAATGTATCACAGGTTATACCCAAACTGCCTCTTTGCTCTACCAGAGAGACTTAAAAACTCCCAAATGGCATCTTGTTACAGTCATTTTACACAAGAAATAGGTTTCATGCTTTCCTTCCTCATCCACCCGACTATTCCTCTATCCAAACATTAACTCCTCCTCCTGTGTATTTGCTAAGCTTTCACAACCACCTTCCTTCACAAGGCTTTATCTTTCACCCACAAGTCTCTGTCACGCTCAGTCACTGGCCCACAATTAAAGGACTATTTCCTGATGGAGCCCTATCTCACAGAGACTTGGAGATTTGATCCAGCCCATTGGATTTGTCCTTCTGGTACAAGCAAAGCACGTTTCAGCCTCTGGTGGCAGACACGTGGGATTCCTCAAGGCACATCCGTAATGAAAGCCATGCTCTTAAAAACAAACACCCCACATCACAACAGAAAACACAACCCATCCTTCTCCTTTGTGCATTAAATCTCTTTTTGATGGGAATAAATTCCAATACAACCTCTAGACCTGAGCTGGGATTTCTGGGGGAACAGGATAGCCTGAGAATATCTACTGTTCAGATCCACTATTTCAGACATTGCACTGAGGATTTGGACTTTATTACCTGTAAAATCTGGCCCAAAAGAAAGCTTGCTCTGGAAAGGCGAGGGCTGGTTTTTGGGTCATTCTGCAGGGCAGGCTCCTCTGGCTGCAATGTATTCTAGTGAAAAATAACACAGGAGTTTTTCTCCCCCGCTCTCTTTTTTGTATTTTTTTTTTGAATCACAACATTTGGGAAACAAAACAAGCCAAAACAGATATTTTATATTTCCAATAAAAGGGGATAGTGATCTATACCTATCCCAAATACAATGTTCTAAACAAACTGTGGACATAGCATGGCCTGTGCTGAGAAACACTGCTTTTTCACAGCTCTTCACATTCCTTTGTTCACAGACTGCTCTCCACAACTAAGAAAGAGGTAATTTCTGCACCAAGAAAGAGCATGCACAGCTTTTGCTTTCATGAGCAGCTCTGCCAGTGATCTCTGTCCCTTTGATCCGTGGGGACGCGAGCACAGAAGGCATGTGTGACACTTAACCTTGACTGAAATCAAGCACAAGCACTGTCTACCTGTCTCTGCAAAAGTTAGAAGAATGAATGTCTCCCAGACTCTAAAAATAACTTATGGTAACTAATACACTGGGAAGGTAGTTTTAGTTATGTAAAGATGGAATTTTGGGGTCTAAAGAAAGAAAAATCAAATCACTTTTAGGGATGGAAAGAGAGAAATTAGAAGGGCTGTTGTGTGTGAAGGCCTGATAATCCCAATCCTCTCCACAGTATCTAGGCTGGAAGAGACAGGTCTTTCTAAAGTGGAACAACGGACTCTGTGGTTTAGAGGCTTGTTCACAATTGGAGAGAAATAATTCTGATCATTAAGTCCAAGGTGACAGCTTCTTCCTCATGTGTACATGAAGATGCATTAAATGTTTACAGGCAGAGAAGCATGAGAAGGGTAACTAAAACACAGAACAGTTTTGACTTTTAAAGTGTACTCCCTCATAGCTGAAAGGGTTAATAGTAAGCAGAGCTGGGTTCATTCCCAGGGACAATATTATTTAAAGCAAATAGAAGGTGCCCATTGCCTGACACAATCAAAACCTACAGAGAGTGTAAACAGGAATTTCTGTAAAATTATGATGAAAAATGAAAAACCAGTAGCAGGGGAGTATGAGGTGTTGTTTGTGGATACTTACCCGCAGTGCCCGAAGGGTATTGTAGGAGTTTTCTGTCTCATCTTTACTTCCTCTGTGCATCAACCGCTGCAGCTTCACCAAAAGGAGTTGCTGGGCTCTGAAAAGAAGGATGCAATCACATAGATCAAGATATTTTTGAAACCACTCACAAGAAAGCTGGATTGCAATGGGTCTGTGCCTACAGAAAAGATTAAATAGAAATAGCACTGAGGACTGACTAAACCATGCAGTAAAGGCAGGAACAAAATAATATGGAGAACTGCAGTGCAGTTAAGGATTAAAGAATATCCATGGAATATTTGTGTATGGTACTTTTTGAGCAACCCACTTTATTTTTTCAGGTAACATCTGGAATCTCCTTTCTTATGTTTTATAGCTCATATTATAGTTTCACATCACCAGACCTTATCTCAAAATTTAAGACACAGATACCTCTTTCCTTACAGCCGTAATTAAGTTCCCTGTTTCTAGATCCCTGCTCTCAGTTGTGGTCACTCAGCATCACCCTCACCTGCTGTAGCTGGGAATGGTCCCCATCTCCAGGTCCCTGTCAGTGAAGGGATCCACCCTGGCACACAGCCACTCACACCTGCCCTGGTACATGGTGTCGAGAATGTGGACGATCTCATCACATTTCACTGACAAGGAGCAGCAGTCCAGCTGGCTGGAGATGTTCAGGTTCAGGCGGATGTGAAACGAATCCCCTGAGGTGATGAGCCCTTCCTCCAGCTCCGACAGCAGCTTCCGGTACCCTGCGGCAGGGAGGGAAGGGGTGAGGCAGGATCCCACACTCTGCTGTTGTTGCATTCCCGGGCATCCTCTGGGAGAAGCCACAGCACAAACTCCTGGGGCTCCTCCAAGAGAGGTTTGTACTTCCAGAGCACTGCCTGCAGTAGTTCCAGCAAGATCATGGGCCTGCACCTCAGAGACACTGATGGGGCACTGACAGGGACAGCCCAGATGCTGGTGCCAGGTCTGTGGGAATATTCTCATTATAATGCTGCTTTTAGGTAACTCCATTCTCAATACTCCCCCACATGACCTGTGGAACAGAGAACTCAGCAAAGACGCAGACACAGCTATAGCTCTGCCCCCTAAGTACAATGTGAGTTCTGCTGCCAATTTTACTGTCAAGCTATTCCCCTTATTAGCTCTAATTGGCACTCCCAGAATCTATAACATGTTTCATCTGCAGTTAAGTGATGCTCAAAAAATTGCAATAGTCTTTCCTACTGTTGAAAACATCAAAGAAAATCAAAGGCATCACTTCCTGCATGATCTATACAGCTGAAATTCTCTAACAAGCATAAAAACACGAACGCCCATTTATACACACCAGTAAAGAATGGATTTTGGAATGTAATTTTTGATCTATAACCTGAAATTATCATTATAGGCCCTGAACACTAAAATCAAATTCTGTTCGCCACACATGAACTCCAGCTGTTAAAGATAAGATAAAGCCACAAAGGTAATAAACAGGGCAACTCCATCAGGTAAATGCTAAATCGACCAGCTGGATAGAGATCATTCAGCTCACCACATTGTATTGCAGAAAACTGTACATAAAAATAACATGAACGTGTTTCATGAGTCATGTTGCTATTGGTCACCATGTAAATTTTTTCGAATCCTGTTGACAAGCACATGGGCTTTTTATTTTCTTAGTCACTAGGCTAAAAGCTGAAGCAGTTCCACAGAGGTGCTGCAATTAACACCAGTGGCATGCTCCAGATTTATCCCAATACAAAGGATATGCTGGTCCTGTCACTCTCGTCCAGACAAGTTGCTATAACAGACCTGGGACTATATGAGATGAGAAATACTTCTGGTCTTACCTTCATGATTTGATTTATACTGGAGTGTTACTGGACCACTGCACCTCTGAATTGTCCAGTGAACTTCTTCCTTTGTGCAAGTATCCAAGGGAACACTTTGATTTTCCCCTTTAATGCAGCCCTCCAGCTAGATATGAAAGAAATATTACTCTCCAGTGCAGGTTCAATCTGAGTCAATTATACCATTTTTTTAAAGTGTCATAATCTTTTTCTCATTAAACAATGCAGATGCTTTGCTATCAGGATGTAGATCATGTCCTAATTATATAATTATTTTTCTCTCAAATTAGGAATGCTAGCAGTCAACAGAACTGCTGCACTTGGACAATCTCAGGCTTTTCTGGGAGTAAGGAGTGCAGGAATATAAATTGTGGGGGGTGTTTTTTTCTCCTTGGAGGCATTTTAATAGGAAAATGGTCTGGGAACATTGGCAGTGGAGGGAAAACTAAGTAAAGAGAAACTTGGCAGAAGCACTGTTGAACTTGTGCTCATGTGATGCCAGGGACAGCATAGGTGGGTAGGCAGACACCCAGTGCTGCTTGGTGATGATTTCATGCTCACCAGGAGGATCTGGTGTCCCTCCCGAAGGCCAGCTTTCTCTGCAGGGGAGCCTGTCTTGACAGAGCTGATGAAGCTGCCCTTGTCATTGCCCCCGAGCAGGGTGATCTCTGAGTTGAGGCTGTCCCCGTTGAGCGTCACGCGCTGGATCGTGTGACACGAGCTCCTGATGCGGCCCACAGACGTGACAGAGGGACGGAAGGGCCTGGTTCATGAGAGGAAGGGACACTTGGTTATCTCACTCCGAGTTAAATGCATGTATGATAAATGAGAGATATAGAAATAAACTTCCAGCATTATCAAGCACTAGGATCTAAGGACTATAAAAGAAATCCTCCTCGTTACTGCACAGTTTCTGGAGAAGAGCATCTGGATAGCTCCCAGTGCTCTGGCATCTCTGAAAACTCAGTGTACAACAGTTCTCCACTCTGCAAGCTCTTGCAGCAAGATAGCAAGATCACAAGGGGAAATTTAAGCCTTTAGAACATTTAGTCTGCCTTGAAGTTTTTGAAATTTTAGGATGACCTTCATGGGTTTACAGGACATGAAAGAGCTCCAAGATAACGTTATACTGCTGCCGCCATAATCACTCCTGCTGCTATAACTTCAGCAACTAATAATTAAATAGAGAGTTTCTACCACAGCACCCTTTCCTCTCAGGTAGGTAAACTGGCATCTCAAATACCTTTCCAGAGAGAACTTTCTAAATATGGAGTTGACATGCTCAAGCTCATAGGCATCCAGGCCTTCTGACTGATGAGAAGAAGAGGAAGAGTGCACTGAAGGAGCTCCATGTGACTGCCTGTCGTGACTGTCATCTGGAAAGAGTAACAAGAATGATAATGAGTCCTGGATAAAGTGACAAAGATAGAAAAGGGGAAAATGAATTTTAATTGATCCCAGCTAAAGCTGAAGTAGGAAATTCCTTGTGCAGAGGCATGAGGATGTGGCACAAGGAATGCCACTCATAGAACAGAAAGTGGGAAGGGACCTCTGGAGACTGTCTAGTCAAAGGTCAGTGCAGGGTCAGCTCAAGGAGATTGCTCAGGACTTTGTCCAGCTGGGTTTTGATATCTCCAAGGATGAAGAGTTTGACTAAAACTCTCTGGACAACCCTGTTCCAGTGTTTGACCACCTTCATGGTAAAAAAAACCAAGTCTTTTCCCACTTAGTTCTTCAGGAATGACTGCTTGCCCCTTTTTTTGATGGCTGACCCTTTGTTTTCTTCATTTACTCACAGATTGTGTGTCCCATTTTCTTAGAGCAGGGTTGGTTATCTGACAGTCTCTGTAGCTGGGGAGCTGATCACATATTAGCTCATATTTCAATTATACATGATATCCTCTTGCTTACCATCCAGCTCCAAAGCATCACACCCAAAGCTGTCATTGTCCTCTTCAACCAGGCTGGAATTAAAAACAAAGCATGAGATAATGGAAGAGAGAGACAGTTGAACACTTTCCAGCTTTCAGCAGATTTCATTAAGTTCTGAAGGAGGAACTTCTTCTGTGAAAAAGGAAGATGTTGGAGGTGTTGCATCAGGCAATGGTGCAGCTGCAGAAAAATAAGCAAGTAACATCCTTGAGGGTCCAGGGGAGATACAGAAAAGGGCAGGAACACAACATGTGTCAGCCAGCATGGAAAGCATGGGAAGCAGCAAGAAGGTTCAGAAGGAAGAACTGCCACCAGCAGTGAGGGAATGAAGATTTTGCTGAGTTCAAAAGGAAGCTGCTGACTGATGGCCTGGTGTGTGACTCACACCACACTTGGTTCACACGGAGATAAAGGGCTGCACAACACCTGCTGTGCATGCACTGCACCATGGGGGCTTTCCACGACAGAGCAAAAAGCCAGAAGTTCACTGATGGACAGACTGAATGCAAGGGAAGTTACTGAGGTGCAGCAATAAAGGAGCAATTTACCTGCTTGATTTAAAGTACTTGAAGCATTTTATTGCAGTTTCAGTGTACCTCACATGGCCACTCAGGTACCTGCAGTACAGAATGGCAAAGTGCTCCAGGCTTTTGCACAGGAATGGCCACAGCTCTGGTCCCAGCCCAGCTCCCAGTGACACAGCCATTCCTGGTAAAGGTGACTGCACTGGTTGGCCTTAAAACCACCCAAAATTCACTAAAATGTTGCTCTTACAGGGGTATTGGGGCTGTCCAGCCAAGTGAGTGATCTGTCAGCTTCACTAGAAGGACTTCATTAAAGCATGTCCTTTGGTTGCAAAGCTGTTTAAATAACAGCTTGTTGTTTTTCCCATTCAGAATGATTTGTAGGTCTCCTGTGGAGCTGATATTCCTCATATTTGGCTTTAGCTGAAGGGTGAATTTTTGCAGCCAGGCTGCAGAGAATCAGCTATTTTTACAGCATGCATAAGCAGGGAAATAATGTACCTTTTCCTACATTAAATGATGATCTCACCTTATTTTTTTTCACACAAATTATGATAAGATGAACTGTGAAACCTGCAACTTGGCTTGCAAACTGCAATTATTCTAGATTATGTTCACAAATAAGTTACAAAAATTTATCATGCTAATTATAAAGTTATAAACCACAGTGAACTTTTGGGCAGGCTCTTGAGATACTTGACTTTAGTGATTATCAGCTCAACAAAGTAAACCCACATTCAGACCTTATTCAAGGGTACCTTTTCTTTCCACATGAAGAATATCTAATATGAGGGAAAAATTCAGATTTCAGTACAACTCAGTCTTCCAATGCCTTAACACATGGAACAGAATACAGTCAGAGTTACAGTGAAATAAATCCACAAGATGAATAATCTCCATGTAATCTCTACTGTGTTCTGTAATACACTGCAAATATTGAAAGGTTCAGGCATGCCAAAGGCTTCTCAAGCACCTGAAGCACAAAACATTCAAATCATTAATAAAAAACCCTTTTCTCCATCCTGATTTAATACAACACACTTTAAAAAGAGACTTGGAGGACAATGTAGGAGAAGCTAAGGGAGACTAAAATAAACACTGCTTAAATCCTCAGCAGCCTAGAAAATTATGTGGGAGAACCAGCTGAGGATGCCCTCAGTGGAAAGCTGTCTTGCAAAGCTGTCCAGAGACAGAGGCAGAAGTGGCAGTCTGCCCAAGATCAGATTGTTTTGAAAAACATAAAAATCTGAATAAAGTTCTAATAAAGATTAGATATTAAAAATAGATCTAATAAAGATCTAAACCCTCCACATATATTGCTTTCTTCTAAATTGGTCTGCTCTGTTCTTTTCTCCTTTTGCTGGGGACCTTTAGGGAATGTATTTGTGTCTCCTGGTATTTCTGATGGAGACACTGATGCTATTGACACCACACCAACACAGCATGTCTGAGTATCACATTGCAAAAAACCTTTTAGAAAAGGGGTCAGTGCCCTTTAGGGAACTGTGAGGCAGGAGAGGTCTCTCTCCTTCCTGCCACCAACTTCCATCTCACCAGCTGATGTGATTGCACTGCCAGGGGAAGTCCACGGGGCCCTGACCTGACAGAAGTGGAAGCTGCAGCAGAAGGTGAAGCCAAGGGCAAAGCCTCTCTCTCCCCTCCCTGCTCTGCTGAGAAACAGACCCTGAGACTCACAAAAAACACCTCCTTCCTCCACTTCTCCCCTCCACTCCTCACAGATGTGCAAGCAGCTCTGCTTTACTTTGGCAGCTTACAGAGAAGAAGGGGGGGCTTTGAAAGAAGGGGAAAGAACAGGGACACAAGGGCAGCATGGAGCTGAGGGGCAAAAACTGAAGCTGGACCAGTGTACGAAGGTACAGAGAGCACTTTCTCCAACAGCATCAGTGCCGAGTCATTCCAGTCCTGTTTCTGTTCCTGACCATTACAAAGTCAGTGCTGCAGTGGTATCACTGTGTCATTCATCCCGGCTGAACTGTCAGACATTCCTGAGTGGTTTGGACAAAATATGGGATGAAGGGCTGCAGCCTCAAGAAGTTTAAGTTAATCCTGCTGCTTTATAGAGGCTCTTCAACCAGAGGCAGACACAAGGACCTCTACAGCCATTTTTCCCTTGTCCTTGTGCCAGGAGGCTCAGGGCAGGTTTCCCCACGTGTGACCCACCTGCAGTGAGGGGTGTCCTCTTTGCAACGCCGCACGATGGAATCGTTCCCGGGAGGCTCGGGAGTGGTCGACATGATGCTGTCGTTGCGATTCCGCAGCGTTTGCTTTGAACGAGAAACCAAAAGGTGTCAGAAAGGTTATCTGGCTGAAATGTGCTCTCACTTCTAACTCACAGCAGCATTAGCAGTGGTGCTCTGCACTGGCCGTACTCTGCACTGAGAAGCACACACAGAAAAAGAAGTGAAGTTGATTTTAGCTGTGCAGAATCCAAGAGTACTCATATATCCCAGTTTTTAGCACAATGCACAGCTTGTGTGCTGGCACTGCACCTTCTCCTGTGACCACGTAACTGCCTGATTCACTAAGCCTTTGTAATATTACCCTTGATGTGTGGTGTATGTGTTGCACAGTGACATAGGAGGAGGATGAAAAGCAGTATGAGTACTTATATAAATATATATATAATTGGAATGAGGAAGAAAAATACGGATGTCTATATATTAAATAATTAATCTTCCAGTACACTGGAAACTAAACCCTGAATTGCACTAGGGGGAAGATAGTATAAGTCATCTAAACATCCAACAGACATTCCAAAAAATATTCCTAACCCAGCTAAGCTTATTACGAGTGGCAGCAAGTTCTTTCCTGGCTATTCTTGAGTATAATTTTAATTTCCTAGGGGCAGCATTTTTCACGGTGTTCTAGAAAGATGTTTTGTTCTTTGTTATTAACACTCTGCAAGAGCACTCTCTCTATCTGCCTGTCCTGCTGTGTCAGTGCTCACATATGTATAATGGAATATCTACCTTGGAAGATTATGGGGATACAGCAAGCAGGGAAGAAATGGTTTGACTATGGTATGCAGAAATTTCCAACTGTGATCTGCACCCCTTTCCTCACTCGCTGTTACTTATAGACAGGAAAAGCATTATAGAACTCAAAAAACCCTTAAAATTTTCTTAGATAAGTTACAAAGCAGCTTTAAAAGCAAATCTCTTTCTTCTAACAGTAAATGTTAAATGGCATAAGGAGACAGCAAGAGGTCATAAATACCTCTGAAATATCTTTAAATAAACATAAACCAATTCTGTGATTTTGGGAAAGGCTAATAACATAGTTCTAACAAAACGCTGGTAAAAGGATTTAAGGGAGCTTCTGACAAGGGCCTTGAATGTGATCACAGCTGGGATGGTGGGGAAGTGCTAATACGGAGTTGTGAAAGCTCTGAACCACATTAGGAGAGATGGTTACAGCCAGGCAAGGGGCATCCTTACAATCTTGGTGACTTCACAGCTGCTGATGGAGTTACTGATGGACACAGAGGAGCTCGTGTCCGTGCGGCCGGTGCTGCCCTCGGCCCCGTCTTCATCCTGTGCTCTGACTGCTGCACTCACGGGGACACAGGGAAACACAGACAAAACACACCAGAGAGAAGCATGTCAGAGCACTTCCAATGCAGAGTCTTTCACAGATGTGCCACTGCACTTACATTCTCTTTCCGTTTCAGCTGATCTTGTACCGGGCAGGGGCCCCACATGTGCTCCTGCCCTGCAGCTCTGGCTCCCACACCTTCCCCGGCAGTTCCCGACAAAGCACAGAAATTCCCACCCCTCTGCACAGACTCCTGCCCGCTTTGTCTCTCAACTCTGTCCTGGCCATTTTTGACATTTTTAATAGATCTGTGAATGCTATTTGACAAATTAAAGAAGGATTGTTTCATTAATTTATGTTCTAACTTCATCACGTGAACCAGGCGACCTGCAAGGTTGGCTCATGAATTACATGTTTTTACTACAAAACATTTACAACAAGGATCAAGAAGCCTGAGATCCCTCCACAGCCCCAGGCAACACAGAGTGAATGTGGACTCCTCCCCTTCCTCAGCACCTGTGATTGGTACTAATGTTACACACTGCCTGACAGCAAAGCTGCTGTTTAACATGGAATACCTTGGAGCAGGAGCCGTGTTTCCCATGATATTTTGTCCAACAAGGGCACACTGTCACACACAACAACTGAAGGAAGTGCTGCCTCTGATGGTGTTTGGTGCAGGGATAGTGTTACACAAATAGGAGGAATGAGGAGTAGCTCAAACACGAGTGTACAGCAACAAATTTGGTAACTTGGCAGCTGGCTGGGGCATGGGTCAATCCCCCTCTCCCAGCCTTTGCAATGCTTTAGATTTAAAATTAATTCCCTTTTGCTAAAGGACAAAGGAACTCATTAGACAATCACTAGATTAGGGCCTTTTCAGCTTGAATGATTTTTCCAACAGCAAAAAGAGAATGGTATAATGATTTTTAGTACAGATGTTACACAAATGACTTTACAACTTTTGTAAACTAAATGGAAAACTGAGTAAAGAGAAAATTTAGCTAAGCTATGGGATGCACATCATGTGCCTGGATGGAGAGGACAGTGAAATAGAACACTTGACTACCTTAAATGATTACATTGGTATCTGTGAGAGAAACTGGTTTTTTTACTGACTTGGACTTAGTTAACTAAGAATTTCCCTGGTTGGCATATTTGTTAAAACAACTTAAAGAGATTAAGTGAAAGAGACAAAGCAATGGAAAAGCAATAAGGACATGGGTGCTCTTTCTGACCTTGAAACTCTGATGTTTTGTTCATGCTGACAGGGGATTTAGCTCTTGGACTTATCTAAAAGAAAGAGGACAAAAATCAGCACAAATGCAGAATATTTGCCACACACTGTAAACCAGATATTTTCACCACCTTTCTTCACTGTTACGTTGTAATATACTTGCCCTCCTTTAAACAACAGGACCCAAAATTTAGAAGATATTTAGGTATCTAAATACCACAGCAGTGATGGAGGGTTAGCTACCTGACTACTTTTGAATGTCTGGCCCAAATGCATTGCAATTTCCAGATTCTGCTGAGGAAACAAAGAGACAAAAGGTGAAGTGGGTGCCTTGGGACTGGTTTCAGGCAGCTGTTAATACAACAGGCATCCTTTTGGAGTGTGCAATGTGAAAAATGCAGCTCTATCACCATAAGTAATAATGACAGTCAGAGCTCAGAAAGGTTATGAAGGGCAGGGAGAATTCAAATGCAGATGAAAGGAAAGAGAACCTCAAAAGCCTGAATGTTAGATTTTTGTGGGTTTTTTTTTTTTACAATTCATGAATATAGCATCAGATAATAGCTGTGTGAATGCAGCTGGTCGGGGAAATCATGAACCTAACTCATGCTACCCCATCCTGTTAGGGGTGAGGAAATTGCCATAATTCAATTCTAAATTAGATAGTTAATTTTGCTCTACATTGTGTCCATTTCTTTCTATTTTTCCTTCCAGCTGCTGAGAGCTTTTCCTCCAATGCTTCGTTTTCCACCTTCAGTGTGTGTTGGACCTCAGGCGTTATGTCATTTTTTTTTTCCACTAATGTTAAAGAGGCAAAGAATCAATTTATTGACAACGCTCCAAGAATGTGAATGAACAGCAGAAGTAAGAAGAAAACTGAAAATGGGGAGAAGGGACAGAAAACAGTCTATAAAGCCTGATTAGATCCGCTCCTCAAGATGCAGATCACCACAGGGCAAAAACTGACAGCTCACTATCATACACAAATCTATTCTTATCTTTACAGCAATTTCAGAGGCACGGCCACAATGTGTTATATCTGATAGTTCTAACAGTTCCTGCTCTGTGTCATTCCAGCCTCAGATTCAGACACACCTGGATCCCCTTCAGGTTCACTCTTCTCTTGAGACGAACTTGATCAGGCAAGAAGAATTTGTTGTCTTCTGGAGAGTCTTCAGAAGTGGAGGAGTCATCGGCTTCCTGACCGTTGGCTTTTGGGCCAGAAGTCCCAAAGGCCTGGGAGATAACGGTAATGGGAAGATTCCGTGGCAAACTCTAAAGATCACAAGGGAACACTTTACTTCTGAGACCAGTTCGGTACAACTCATGACCCCCCTTTAGAGCAATCTGATTGAACCTATTGCGACTCTGTGCTTCAGAAGCTCACATAGAATGTGGCTCCAAACCCAATCAATAATTTGGGTTGAGATTTGTGGGGATTTCTGTTCACTGACTGAATTCTGTTTCACTCACATTCCTAAAAATATTTGTAGTTTCTACCCCAGTGTAGAAAATAACTGGTTTTCTGCATTTCTTCGCCTTCCATTTAAAGTCAAGCTGTGGAATGGCAGCCTTTGGGAAGCCATGTGCATGACAAACAACTTGAACAACACTATAGCAAAGAATTCACAACACTGACATTTAGTAAGAGGAGATTATTTTTTTCAGTTAATTCATGGAAGGAATTAAAAGAGTCCCCTCTCCCTTCCAGACCAAAATGTTTGCAAAAGCCAGTCTTAACAAAAGAGATCATGTCTATCTTGCTCAGCCGTACCTGGTCGAGGAAGTTGTTGTCCTTGGAGAGGCGCCGGAGTTTGCACTCCAGGTTGACAATGCACGCTTCCTTCCGCACCACCTCGATTCGGAGCTCATCGTTCCTCTCCTCCAGCTCCCGGATCTGCTTCCTGTATTTATCCTTCTCAATCAGGCAGTGTGAGTACTGGGTCTGAGCCTCGTCACGCGAGCGGAACGCCTGCAGCGGGGCAAGAAACCTCTGTGGCACCTGGGCACCAGACCCTCCTCCTGCTGCTTTTGTTTGTGAGGTGTTGGCAATGGGCACTTCAGAAGTGGTACCCAGTCACCCATTAACATAGCAATCAGGACCAGGATGTGCCACAGTAGCACCATTAAAAATTATGATGATGAGGGTGGTTCATTTACATGTCCCTCTGAGTTGGTGGGAAAATGTCCCAGAGTGCAAATGGGGTGACTTGACACTGACATAAAGCCTTGCAGGAGCTGTTGATAAGATCCTGGTCCTGCCTGCCAGATGCTACACTGTGGAAACAACCCAATATTACCCTGTGTTTAATTACCGTAATGCAAATCCCAACAAGTAATTCTTCTAACTGCTTATTTCATAATGGTAATTTGGGCCCAATTACCCACAATTCCCCAAAGTGACACAGAGGAGATAGAGGTTTTTGCTATTGATTTCCCCCACTTTAACTGTGAGATACCTGGTCCCGCTCCTTTTCCACCTCTTCCAGCTGTATCATCACAGTGTTCATGCGGTGCTTGTACATCTCACAGTCTTTTCCTAGTGTTGAGCACTTTAACTCCAAATCTTCTTTCTCCTCAAGATACTGGAAATGACACACTGTTAACCACCACCGCTCTCAGAGGCATTTTGGGCACCAGCCTGAGATATTCCATCTCTCCTACCCTTCCATTTCTCACCTTGTCTCTCAAGTCCTCCACGTGACGAATCTCCTCTTGGAGATTAAAGATCTTGTTGACCAACTCATGACGATCCTCCAGTGCCTCCTTACGGTCGTGTTCGAGAATATCCAAAATGGCTTTGTCTGAATCTGGCAAACTCCTCTTGTCAGCCTGAGGAAAGACATTTTTTAGAGCCAGGCCAGGGAAACAGAAAATAGTTTTGCAGGGAGAAAAGTATCAAAGACAGTAACAAGCAAGAGGAATAGCAAATGAACAAGGTACTGCAACGGGAAAGCAGGAGAAGAGATGGACATTTGTTCATATTTTAAAGCATTGTCAGAAAAGATGAATAAAATCTGTCTTGCTGTCAGAATAACCTGATGAAGGAACTGTTTTACTGGTCTATTGTACTGGCTGTAATTTGATCTGGTTTGGATGCAGTGACAATTCTTCACTCCAAGCTCTGCATTCAAAACTCTTTTCTATTAATCAGCTCTCACTGAGCACAAAAATCACCCTTTTCCAAAGAGCAGGGCCTAAGAAAATATCCAGGAGAATTTTTAAGGCATGCACAGGCTTTGCAGGGCTGTGCTCAGAGAATATTAAACATGCCTGGAGTACCTTGTACCACTGTCTCATTTTCCACACTGTCCAGGAATATAATTTCTTTCAGATTTAAAATTAACAAGATTACCAAAGCAGGTTCCAACACGTAATTGCCACCTAAAATGAACCATAAATGGAAGATGAGAAAAGCATAAAATGCCAGCAAGGAATATGCATATTTATTTTTGAAATACCTAGACTGAGTTGGAGATTTCAGGGACATTTTGCTTATCCAGTATTTCTAAGTGTACCTAAGCATTTCTAAAACAAACTGGTTGGAGTTTATTTATACTTTTTCTTAGGAGAATTTAAATCCTATTTTTAGCTATTTCTCTCTTTCTTTAAGTGCTATAAGACCATTTCAATTAATATAAGAGACCTACATGGACCAGAACTCCCAGAATCTTGTATCCTACACTCTTTTTCAACCTTTGAATTGGATTTGTGTTAGAACTAAGAATCGTTAGGCACTGCTAGAGGCTACAGCCATTTCTGAAACGCCTTCTATTGGTAATTTTTAAGTGTCATCTTAAAATGCCACAAGCCTTTTCCAACAAAGTGCTAAGTAGTCTCACATATATCCCATTATTTGGCTAAGCTCTAAATGTGCTGCACATCATTTGTTTTCCCTACCTGCCCAAACACACGTTAGTTGAGCTCCCTGTGCAAGTTACAGCAGGGTTCTACAGGGAACCCTGGTGCTTAGTGACCACTCAGGTACAGGAACCTTTATTATCCTCTGCTTCACTAAAACCTTTTGGCAAAGATATGACAACAGCCTGACACAGGGTACACAGAGCCACTGTCAGAAATTTCTGGGCTGGCTGTTTAACACAGCTTTGTAGTGACAGGCTGGTACAACGTTCAGCAATTCAACGCTGCACTCTTGGAAGACCCAATTTCTCATGTACACTTGATTTTTTTAGAGGACAGTTTTTGTAGAACTCCTCCTCATGCATGTGTCTGTGCAGGGAGCACTCCAGGCAGCTGGGAGCTGTACAACCAGCCTTCTGGTTGTCCAAACTTTGCACTTATGCTGGTTGTAGCTTTGCAGGCAGAGGTTTCAGCCAACACTTCCTGCACTGTAACTGAAGGATGTGTAAGTTTGGATTTTAAAGGCAGCAATTTGCTTTTATACCTGAATGATGGACTGTAACTCCTGGATTTTAGTCTTCATCATCTCATTTTCCCGCTCCAGCTCCAGAACCTGTTCCTTTTTGGGTCGGTTTTCAATATCATTTTTCAGCTTCAAAGACTGGTTCCTCTCCAGCTTGCACTCCTCTTCCACCTTGTTCAAGCGATGCTTCAGCTGGTCAATCTAGAGCAGCCAGGGAGAGTGAAAAGGAGAAAGAGGAGAGGAAGGGAATCCTTCCTAGCTCTGACATGTAGTGCTCTGAAAAAGCTCTCACTTCCAGGTGAAAACAGGGGGGAAAATAGCTTAAACTGTGAATGCTAACAAGAAGTTGATAATTGGGTGTTGAATGTCCACAACAGAACTGGTGAATCTCAAGTACAAACCTGCTACTTGCCCGCTACAACTCATACGGGCTGGTTGTGAACTTTTAGAACACCTGGAGTAAAAAAAAGTGGCACAGCCTCAATCCTCCAATAAATAGAGAGATATGAAACAGAATGAACACTTAAGAGCCTGACCACACATTGTGCTTTTTGCATACGGACTATTTGGATCAGGAAAAACAGGAGAAAATTCAGGATATGTTTCTGAATAAACTGTCAGCTGCTGTAGTGCTGCTGGATAACTGTACCAAGATATTACTAAGCCTAAAAAAGCTAAAATTATGTTTTTAGCAAGCAAATATGTTTTAAATTTTATTTTTACTTGAGTTCTGTTAATTCATTATCTGCCATTAATACACCTCACTGCAGTTGGCATTTCTGTACAGTGATGCCTCCAATCATCTGGGTGAACAAAGCAAATGAGAGTTTACACCTTTCTGCTGTCTCATTTTCCCAGATGCCGCTGGCACCCTCCATTGCTGCTGCTGCTGCCTAAAGCACCCCAGAGCATTTATCTCACCTCCAGCTGCAGGTCTCGGCTCCTTATCACAGCCATGCTCTTCTCGTCACTCAGCTGGGCATATCTCATGGCCAGATTGTAGTTCTCATCTTTCACCTTGACCAGCTCATCATTGTAGTTGTTCCTCTCCTCCTTCATCTTGTTGTATCTCTCCTGGAAGGTCAGCAGCTCTATCTTGTTCAGCTTTAGCTGCTTTCGCTCATCCTCCAGCTGGCGGGACTTGGCCAAGAGCTCACAGCGCTGCACATCTTTTGTCTTTACTTGCTGCTGGAGCTTGATGATCTCATTCATTAGGAAATGGGTAAGGCCTTCATGTCCCTCCTCCACTGAAAATGTTTGAACAGCTTATCAATATCCAGTGAAGTACCTTATTTAAGTTACTTTATTAATAAGTAGGATCAGCAGAACTAAATAGGAAATAAATGGCCCAGAACATGTACAGAGGTGCAGAATTTGCACAAATTCATACACATCTGTATGTCTAACAGTACAAGTATTACACAGCACACTGCTATCAGAATCACAATATACACACATACAGCTTGTCTGGATAGAAGATGAAGCCTTTACATTGGTCTTGTTTCAGCTGAGCCTGTGGAAATAGCACAACCTTTGTAAAATGAATCTGTACAAGTGCAATTAATCTGAATGTGTCAAATGTGCTGCACACGTGTAGGTCGTCAGTGTAATTTAGTCCACTGTTCCAGTATAGCTTCTCTTGAGACTTCTGGCAATGTCTATCATTCCATTTGAAGCTCTTCAGCTTCATTCAGGCAGCTGGGATCTCCTTTTGCTTTATACATTACCTACCACATTTTGCTTTGAAGGGGACTGAAAAGCTGCAGAATGCTACAACAAGATTAGCTTCTATTTCCATTTCTTTCCCGAAAAAACCAAGCCAGTCTTCCAGATAGTCCTTACTTCAATAGGCTCCTTTGTGATTGATTCTACTCACCAACGATAGTGGAAAATCTCCGTGTAGGTTCTTTCCCTGTCACCAGTTTGTAGAGTTCAGGGTAGTAAAACTCCAGGCTCTCTAAGAACACCACGTAGCCCCTCTGGCCCTTGGTGTGGAGGATGTCCAGCAGTCGGCCTGGGCACAGACAGCAGACAGGTGACACATCAGCCCCACCAGCAGCATGAGCAAGTACCACATCCCTGAAGTCAGATCTGCCTGAGGTTCATCTCTGCCACAGCAACGAGCTGTGCAAAATCTGGCTGATTAACTGAGTTCATCTGAGTCCATAAAGTAATGCCACCAATTCTATATGCTTGTGCTGATCGTTATTCTGAAGGAGTGTGGGCAAATTGGTCTTTGGAACAGAAATTTCAAAGGACAAGTTATTCAGTGCAGCCTTTACCAGGCAAGGATGGCAGATCCTCCAGTGACAAATCACAAAGTACTGCAAGACAGCTGAAAAGCTGCTCCTGGAATGGACTGGCTGCTGCTCATGTTAACTGAAATATTTGCCAAGGCTTGGATGGGAATTTGAACCCCATGAGCTCCAGTCTGCATAGCACTGGAAAGAGTCTTTGTTATCAAAACAGCAGCAGAATCCCCCCTTACTTTAAACCTGCTGTAAATAAGATTAAGGGTTTTCATTTGATAATGTGTAACTTGACACAGGCTCCCTCCAGACTTAGCAAAGCAAAGCTATTCAGACAGGGATGCAGATAGAGCCACTGACAAGATCATTACCTGCTCTGTTAATTTTGGAGGGCAGCATAAGTGAGTTGAGCACCTCATCCTCATCCTGCTCATCGATGACTTTGCACTGCCGTAAGTAGGGGGTCAGTTTGGCTGGGTTGATGTAGCGGCTCAGCATGTGCCGGTTGCACTCCACGTTCTCCCACAAAGCCTCCTCCTCGTCTTTCAGTGTCTCCAGACAGTCATCCATCTCTGGCTCTGCTTCTGAACAAGGGAAACAATTGGCAAATGAACACCAAGCAGGACAGCTTCAATCCCGGTACTTTTTTGTGCTTCTGTGTCATATGGGATGAGCTCAGAGCCACTTCTGACTAATGCTGAATTTGCCCAATATTGAAGCTGTTTGAAGTGCAGCCTGTCCACAGCTCATCTGGGAAATGACAGTTCACAGAATTGCTATCTTGAGTCTATGAACTATTGCTCATTGCTCTCCAGTGATGAATCTGCACTCAGCCAACTCCACCAAGGTCTCTACAAGTCAGAGGATCCCTCTGCTCAAGAGAGGCAATGGCAAAGGGCACAGTGCAAGGCAAGAAGGGGATGAACCTTCAGAGCTCAGAGCAAAGACAAATACTGGCTGCAGGCAATGCAGGCTTTCATCCTCACCTCCTTTGCTCCTCTCAGCTGCACTGAGGTGAACCTGCACAGATGTGATGAGCCAGCACCTGTAAGTGGCTGCACACAAGAACAGTTAAGGCAGGTCTGTGTCTGCAGCTGGCTGTGGATGCACTGAGGGGTGTGGGTGCAGGTACCTGGGAGCTCAGACCTTGCCTTTCCCCTCAGGAGGGGGAGGTAACAGCATTTTGTCACCGCAGTCTGAAAACGTTCTTGACTCATGCAAATGTCGTCACATGGTTACTGAGTGCTTGCGAAGCAATTTCCTGCCAGCTCCTAATTTGTACCCACCTCATTAGAGAAGGTTACATGGCAGGCTACAGTGAGGCAAGAACTTGTACTGAAGTTAAAACTAAAGAAACTTTGTAGAAAAAAAACCCTTCCCCTCTTTATTTTGTAATAAGTATTAACCTTTCACTTAGTACTATTTTTGCATTCTAGCTTTCACAGAACCTTGTGATCCAAGTGGTACGTGGAACATAAGCTTCTATTTCAAGTTCAGAGACCCTGGTGGAAGAAGAATATGCAGTTCTTGGGTCATATGAGATGAGAGCTGTGCTTTATGAGGCTTTGCTGGTAATCAGTAACTAAAGACCTCAAAAGCAACATGTTGTTTTTCTCAGCTTCCTGCTGTAGGAACTGGGGAGCAGCCTGTGTTACACCGAGCATCCCTGGGCAAAAGCAGCTCATAAACTGCATAGCCAAGGGCTATTAATTCCTCATTTTGAAAACTGAAGCCAAGTGTGCTAATCTGCTAAATAATGCGTTTGTCAGTGTTCTCACATAATGAAATACAGAATATTCCTACAAAAACAATGCATGCTCTCTGCTTGATGCTTTTAAAAGCTTTCCCAATTTGTCAAAAATCCTAGTCTGGGTTTCAGTATCTCTAGGAGAAAAATTTGGATGGTTCTTCACAGTATGGGCAAGTTAAGGGAGTATTGCAAAGGGCTTTGTGCTTCTGTACTCCAGCAGAGTTCTTTTCTTTGCAGTTTCACATCCTAGGAGCCACTTATTCCACGTTTGCTTTGATGCTTGCATGTGGATTCATTACTCCAGTGACTGCTACTGAATATTCTGGGAGAGACAGCAGTCCTCAGAGGGCCAGGAAGACCAGGGCAGTTCAAAGGGATCCAGAATCATGGGGCAAGGCTGTAGTTAGGGGAAAAAATCTCCCCGATCTTATGAACTCCACACTGGCTGTGTGAAATTCTCACTGAATGCCAGTATTTATGTGTGGTAAAAATGACACTGAAGCAATGAGCAGAATAAAGGTAAAACAATAGAGAAAAAGCTTTACAAAGTAGGTTGCAGTGCGAGGAATGCTAAAGGTGAAAAAGCTTCATCTGAAGTCCTCACACATTCTCATGAGCCTCACTCTCCGCCACTTATTCTGGAAGTAACTGTATTTCACTTCAAAGGTGAATTTAACAAACGCTACATAATTGGAGAAGCTGGACTTTGGGGAGTAGAAGGCAGTGAAGCAGAAGGTCACACAGTACCTCAGTCAGCTCACAGCCACAGCCATCCACTGCAGCTGAAAAAAAGGGGAGTCACAGGCCCTTTAATTTCTGGGCGCGTCGTAGGGAGCTCACGGATGGACCTCAGAGTGCAAAAGAAGCACTTGCCTGAAATTCATAAAACGCAAGATATCTTGTAATTTGCTGCGCTGAACCAGAAATTATTGCACACCGTCAGCAGTTCCCTCAGGACATTAGTAAGGGATTTCTCCACTAAATGATTCAAAGAAGAGTTCACTCATCAGCGTATTTCTCAACATGAATATGCTTTTTCTTTTTACCTGACATTAAAAAAAATCTTTATCAAATAGTCCCTTGTGTACGGGCATAATACATCCATGCTGTTATTGTAGGGACATAATGTTTAATGGGAAAGTAATAAGTATATTGGATGAGTGGCTAAGAATTTTAAAAGGAGATTTCTGGTAGCAAACTCCTGCTAAACACAGTCTATTATAAGGAGCAAGCCCTGAGAAATGACATTTAGTGGACTGGTCCTTCAGTGCCATGTAGGAATGTCAGACTCTCCCTATTGCTTTCTTCTTTGGAATTCCACCTTGGAAATGCCCTGCCAGAATCACAGCTAAGCTCTGTCCTAACTCCCTGTGCTGTCCATCAGCTCCCAGGGAGGTGTAACAGGTATCTCTCCTCCCCTTCCTGGAGCTCGAGGTGTTGCCTTTGTTGTGACTCTTTGGCCAGGCTGGTCTAAGAGCACAACCCCCGTGGAGCTCCAGTGTCCTGTGGAGCTGTTCCAGAGAAAATAGCAATGAATAGCTGATATTAGTGCAGAACCCCTCCTACTGAGCAAATAATTCTTTGATTTAGTATTTAATATAATGTTGAATAGGAAACAAAATGCTTGCCATTGGTTGAAATTTTGGTGTGCTGGTCAAAAACCCAAATGTAACAACTGAAACTCAGTGGGAAACCAATAAAGGTCTTGTATTACTGGCTTTAATTTTAGAAGTTTTTTAGCAGTACATGCATTTTCTAGGCATTTAATAGCCCTTATTCTCTGCTTCTGTCCTTCCTTTCTATGATGATACTGCAGAAAAGTTGTTTTCACTTATAAAATTAAAACTGACAGATTTAAAATGTTTTCAAATGTGTAATCACTTATTTAATCTGATCTTTATTATCATTATCTACTTTGTGATTCCAACACCTCTTGAGCTGTAAACTAACACATCCAGGAGTTGTGATATTTCATAGAAATACTATGGCATCCGTTACAAATCACAGGTGTGAAGTCACAGACTTGGACTGACTTCAACAGACATTAAGCAAAAAGAAATCAGAAATCACCACAGCAGTTAAAAAATTGCTCTCCTGCTGCTCCTTTCAGTAGTTAGTATACAAAATAGCTTTTAACTGCAGGAGAGCTTAATCCAGTAATAATCTCAGCTAGTTCCATCTATTTCAAAGGTCTCTGTAGATGCAGACAA
The DNA here is from genome assembly GCA_013397775.1 of Eulacestoma nigropectus. Taxonomy (NCBI): domain Eukaryota; kingdom Metazoa; phylum Chordata; class Aves; order Passeriformes; genus Eulacestoma; species Eulacestoma nigropectus. Next base: position 248,752 of record VZTE01004515.1, read on the forward strand.
ATAAAAGAGAGAATCCCTTTTTACATTAAAGGGAGCACTCTGCTCCCCTTGTCTCCTTTTCTCTCTCAGGGACTATCCTTCTGCTAGCTGTTACACACAAATGAATTGTTCTGTATATTTGCTGCTTTTCTCGTGGTGTATTTTTCAGCTGAACAAATCACCTTGCAGTTAAAGCTGCTCTCTGTTCTCACTCAGACTCCACACTCTCATATGTCAGTGACACTCTCCACTGATCAAGGGAATAAAGCCTGCAGGCTTCAGACCCAGGGGTTCTATAAAGTGCTCATCATCAGGTCACATCTAAAGCTTCATTTTTGTTTTTTGTGCTTTGTTTGATGATGGTGCAGAAATTAACCCTTTAGCTGTTTAATTATTTGCATCCCTGTGCTCTCAATTCCTGCCAGCCTGTCAATACTCAGGAATTGCCGTGTAGCCGACTGCAAATGCAGCTTTCAGCTCAGGTTTCTGATTTCCTGATATCCCCTTTGTGAAATACAAAAAAAGAGTTTTGCCTTTGTACTGAGAAGCAGAAGAAAGTTTATTTTGGAAGAGGTAATCTACTGTAATGTTTTGGATTTCTGCATTTGTCACAGATGCTTGCAGACTGGCAGTATTTAAAAAGAAACCACAGTACCCAAAATGTTTTGCATATTGTAAGTCAATAAGAACAGAATTTTATGTTAAATGCTAAGTATGAAAGAATTACATATAAATCATCATACTTTAAACCAAAAATAAAGATGAAAACTACACTCTGTGTATCTAATTATCCTCAACAATTTGAGGGTGGTTTTACATCCTCTTTCTCTGCACATCTCCAGAGTCAGTGGGGCAATGTCTTTTCTCCCTGCAGTTTGTACAGCACCTCACATGACAAAGTGTAACAACTGGGTGATTTTCTCAAAAGCTGCTTGTGTGGATATGTGCAGATTTGCAATATCAGAGAACCACAAAACCACAAAGGGATTTAGAGCTATTTTTACTTTTAGAGGAAAGTCACAGTTTAAAGTGTGATAAGGAAATTATATTCCTTTGCTTAAGGACAGGAGAGCACTGTGTGCCCTCCAGGCTTTCTGAAATGCTGAATACCAGCAGTTTCCAATTATTCTGGCTGCTCTCTGGATGTTCTGTGGTACTGAAAACCACTTTTAAAAGGCTTAAACATTGATAAAGAGGACTAAATTTGCTTACCTATCCTTGCAATTTTTTCGATACAGATGTCTAAACCCAGACTCCCACAGGATATGAGACAGTGTCTTCATCTGCCTTTAAGAATTTGCACTTTATATCCATTCTTCCTACCTCAGTGTCCCCACCTGAAAACAAGGCTGGCATGGGTATGTTTATGACGAGGTAGGACTTGTTAATTAGTGACTGCAAAGCACATAGAGCCACTGAGATGGAAAGTCCCCAGAAAAATATTTATTATTAGTGCTGTTTTATTACTTCAGACTTCGCAGGCCTCAGAACGCTTTCTGAAGGCAGCAGCACTGTTGAGTGGGCAGGGGTGTATTTCTGTTTTGGGTCATAGTGATGCACATGAAAAGAACCATTCTGTGTATCTCAGAACTCCTTCTTTATACAAGAGATTCAACCAGCTTACTTATTTCAACAAAACATAAAAGAAAAAAAATTGAATAAGAGATACCAAAGTAATAGAAGAGCAAGAAGCCTTAAACACAAAATAGGATTATTTTTGCACAAGAATGTCCTATTCAATTCAATTGAATCAATCTTCCTGTTCCATACAGCCTACAAAAGAAACCCCAAACACCAGCAGACCTGCAAGGCTTCAGGGAGGTAAAGCTAGATCTTCAGTAGCTACCATGAGTAGTACTCCCATTTTCTGAACAGAAGAGAGGGAGAAGGAAGCAAAACAAACTCCCTAACTGGTTCAGAGAGCTCTGGAGGCATCTTCATCTGGCTTCAGAAGGGAGCAAGAAAATTCCCTTCATTTTCATAAATATAAGCTCAAGAACCAAGGGAGAGAAAAACAAATGAAGGATTCTGTTCTGTTACTCTCATTCAATACTTCTGCCCTCTGAAAAAAAACCAAACCAAGCAATGGAATAAATCAGAGATTTATGTCTAATCACTATTCCTGTCCTAACAGAAGGGGGTCAGAAGAATTAATACTCTTGGAACTCTCTTTAATTATCGCTTTCTTTGTCTTTATTTACTTTCCTAAGAACAGATCCATATAAAACTCCATCTCAGAAAAAAAAGGAAGGGTAACTCATACATAAAGCAGCGATCAATTATTGGTGCTGTCAGTCAGGACACCCAACAGTTTGCTTAAAACCACCTACACCAGAAAACACCGTGTGCAACAAAAACAGACAAGTGTTCAATATTGCAGGACAATATTGCCTAAGAGCTGAGCAATGAATGAACTGAATTCCACACGCACTACACTGAGCATTTGTGTGTTTTGACACTGCAAATGAAATGCTATACAATTCCTGTTGCTTTCTGGAGGAAAACACTATTTACACATTAAGAACGTTATTTTGCCCAATGCAATATAGTTGCAAAGACCCCAATCAGTGCAGCAATACTCCTTAGGATCCTGTAATGATTTCTGTTAAATAAAAGGCTGAGATCTGTGCTTTCCCATTTACACCCCACCTGCTGGCAGTATCTGGTGTACCTCTTCCTCGAGTCTGGCAGCTTTACAGGCTCCAAGCTCCCATCATCTGATCTCACAGGAAGGAAGTGACTCATTTTGCTCAATGGCCAACTGACAGCAGGTTGTGCTGCCTCCAACAGGCAGCATCCAATCAGCTTTGGTTGTAGCACACACATTATTGATAATAAACAAAGACAATGGAAAAATCCTCTTCTGCAAATAGCTGAAACGATGTTTTGACAACTGTCATTTTCTGTGTGTCACTATTTCCTACAAACAATGAAGCTGCTTCCAGCTCTGGCAGTAACACACAGTTTAAGCACTACTGAGAGAAAAGCAAATTTTGGGGGTGGATTAATCTCACCATTTTGAATTAGGCACGAATTAAAAAATCCAGTTCCTCTCTAGTGAATGGAAAATGCTCTGCTCAAAACTCTTCATTCCACCATTTTATACTTCCACCTTGGAACGCTCTCCAAAGATAGGTTTCCAGCCACCCTGAGTCACTTGGGCTCCCTCTGCAGTCCGTGGAGAGAGATTTGTCCTCCTGATGCCAATATCTACACTGGTGATTAGATGGGTATCATCCTGTTTTCACATATCGTTTGAGAATCTGATACCCAGGTTCCAGAAACTGCCATACTGCCATTATTCAAAGCTAATATGTGTAAAAGTAAATGAGAAATGAGAGATATGAACAATGAGAGATGCAGAAAAGAAAAGTGAAGAGGGAGGAGAGAGATGAGATTTGAGGGTGAAAAACTGTGAGGTCAAGGGAAAAGGAAATATAAAAAGGGAACAGGAAAAGAAAAAGAAAGTTAGAGAAAGAGGAACTCAACAGAATGAAAGTGAGGAACAAAAGTGAGACAGAAATGAGAACAGGAAAGGTCTTACTAAAGGCAAAGGCAAAGAATGTGGGAATAAATAGGGAAGGACCTTCCACAGATCCTGAAACATTAGAAATCAGTGTTACTTCTGAGCATGCAAATCAAGATAATGGCACAGTAATTAAAATAAATAATTTACCACGGAACTTCAGTGCATCTATTTTAAAGGATTTGCAAAGTAGCAGTGGAGAGCTGAGTGCCTGGCATTTAATAAACGCTTTAATCTACACATGCTCCGTCCTGTTCCGCATGGTGATGAGGAGGGCAGCAGAAATTGCTGTGCTAACGTAGTACAAATATGTTTATATAGCTGCCCTTCTGTTCTGGAGCATCAGCTACTGACACAAGCATTTCCTTTCAACTAATGTGTGCTAAAAGCCGAGATCTAAGAAAGAAGCTGTTGTCCTCAGGCTGCCGAGGCTCCTGAGAATGCTGGTCCAGAAGTCATTACTGGGTCCCAGGTTAATTTTTTCTTTAGACCGACTCACTTTGTTTTTTCAATTGATAATGAGATTCTTGCCAGCTCAGGAGAAGGAGGAGGCACAGCTAGGGGCAAGTCCTGTGTGTTTAGGAGGAGTCTTGAATTAAAAATTCAAGTTGCTCAAAGATGCAAATAGCTTTGATGACAGTAGGTTAGGTCCCAGTAAACGTGTGCTCCAATTACCAACCCCAGCACATTCTTTGGTACAGAGAGCCAGTGTTTGTGAGGGATCTCCACAGACTGAGCTATATAAGAACCTGGTAAGGACAAAGGTTCACTAGCTGGTACATGAAACCCGCACAACCCTGGCACAGACAGCCTGATTCTTATCAGTGCTGTTAACATTTCACTTCTATTAATACAAGTCACATCAGGAAGAGAGAAATAATTGTAGCTCTGCCAAACAAAACTCGTACTTAGTCTGTTTCTTGAAAAAATGGTCACTTTCTACAAACACTTACATTACAGAAGTTAAAAAAATAACAGAGAGAAGAACATTTTCCATCTAGTCAGATAATGACCCTCTCTAGGTGATACTCTCATCTCCAGACAGTCAAAGGAGAACACAGAACGCATTCGAGGGGAGGACTGCACTCACTTAATCTCCAAATTCAGAAACAATCGACAGTAAATGTGTAGGCCATTCTTAAAACAGAAAAAGGTCACACTCCAATCTTGAATACTGTCAGATAATCTCACTGTAATTCACCATGGCCTAGGAAAGTTTGAAAATAATATTTCATATAGCAGGCTTTATAACATGGTAGGAAAATAAGACAGAAATCTATATGAAGAATCATAGAATCATGGAATCTTCTGAGTTGGAAAGGACCCAACAAGGATCATCCAGTCCAGCTCCTGGCCCTGCACAGGACACCCCAACAATCCCACCCTGTGTCTGAGAGCAGTGTCCAAACGCCCCTGGAGCTCTGGCAGCCTTGGCGTGCCCATTCCCCGGGGAGCCTGGTCAGTTCCTCACCAACAACTGGGCAAAGAACCTTTTCCTGATATCCAGCCTAAACCCCCCCTGACACAGCTCCAGCAGTTAAAGAATCCCATAGCTAGTCAAAACACACAAAATACAAAGAAAGAACAAATAAGAAGCCAACTCTCATAACCTTCCTATTAAAATCAACCTTAACAAACTACTCCAAACACATGAAAAAACAACCCCATGCAAACTGTTTACTGTACTACAGGAGCAGCATGCACTGATTGTGATGAGAATGTGATTCAGTTAAATATCTTAAATACTCTGCAAAGGTATAATAGCTCCCACTTAGCTCTGTGAAGACTTACCCAGCCGTGTTCAGCTTCTAATTTCCAACAACATATCCTGTGGGATCAAACACTGGCCAGTCTCCTAAAGGTGACAACTCCCATGGTTCACACATCCATTTTGATCATTTTATGTAAATGCATCGGTTATGTCAATAGACACTTTATTCCTTTTTGTGACCTCTTTGTAACCATTACTTCACAACAGACTCTAATTTTAAAGAGCAGGCTGCTCTCCTGTAGCTCCACTGTAGCTGGAACAACGCCATACCTACCTTACACAACCAACACCTTACTGGAAGAGGTGAGCTTCACTCCTAGCCGCAGTCTGCCATTGTCCTGGGTGCTCTGCTCATTGGCCAAATCCTTGCACCTTGCTCAGAGCTGCAGGAACATCTCAGCCAGCAGCACACAACACACACAGATGACAGCTGGATGCCATTTGACGAGAAAAAGCCTACAATAAATCACAGCAGCCTGGCCTAGGAAGGGCAAACCCTCATCAGGAATCAGAAGGAGCTTGATATTTTACTCCTTGCACATGGAAATGGTTGTGCTTGTTTTATGGACAGATCTTCCCCGCTTGTGCTTTCTGGTCACCTCCTCTTCTTGCTCTGTGCCCTCTCTCTTTTTTCACCAGTGTTGTGGGGCTGTGTCACGCAGCTCCGGAAACCTACACCCACCACCCTCTCTCTCAGACTTACAGTCTATATATAGCAGGCAGAAAGGTGCTGGGGGCTGCCTTACTTCCCTTTTCTTCTGAACAGAGCTTGTGGGTAACTTTCAAATGTGACACCACTGCTGAGGAAAGTCTTAGAGGAAGTGCTCTCACAGCAACGGAGAGCTGGGGGCTCTGCATGGAGCAGGAAGGGCCTGAGGAGGACCTCAAATAGATCCCTTTTCCCTGCAGAGCACCCAGCTGGCTTTCCTTAGCCATCCCCTGTCACCAAGGCCTGCAGTTAAGAGCGGGAAAGCAATCTCTGGAAAACAGAGAGACAATTCAGTCTCCGTCTTCCAGAAGGGCTCCTGTAAGTCACTTCTGTAGCAATCTAAAGGAGAAATGGTCTGTTTGTACATTGTCCGTCCATTATTTCTGTAGTGATAATGTCTCCATGACCTTGTCTTGCTGTCTTGGGGAAGAGATAATGCCAAATACTTGGCAATTCTATATTTTCTATGTTCAAAGCATTGCAAGGAGGAATTAAGCATCTTCTGTTGCTCTCTCCATAACTAAGCCCATTGCTCTGAAGATAGAGAATAAAATACTGTAAAGCTTTCATGTGGAAAATTTATCCCCAAAGAATTAACTAACCATGGGAAGAGACTAAACTCTGGTTTCATCAGGAAACTCTGGCTGGTTCAGTTCATGGTTAATGTGTATTTTTTTTTTGAAAACACCAAAGAAACAAAGTACTAAAATAGCAATAAATCTGACAATTTGTCTTCACCTGGTGTGGTTCTTGACCACGAGTCAAAGTAAGAGGATGTATGAGAATTGTATTGAATTCTCTGCTGCCTGTGGAAATAAATACTTGTGAAAATAGCAACTGTAAAGTGATGCCAGAATTACATTTCATCTGTGAGCATCCCAGCCTTTAAGGACGGGCAGCTGCTGTTAAAACAACATTTACAAAAACTACTACAAAAGCAAGATTTGCAGGATTATTTGCACCCAAACCCTGATCTTCAGGAGATGTTTAACAGTACAAAGGGTGGTAACCATCTCAAAGTCAGGGGAGTTTTGTTTTATTCTCCTAATTTATGCCTTGAAGCACAACAATTCCTTAGCACAGGCTGACAACAAAATCATTTGCAGAATGTGCAGAAAAGCCTTTGTTTTAAATGCAGTGTTGCATTTGTGTCTGAGGTGAGGTTACACACAAGATGAGCACGAGCAAACGGCTTCCACGCGTGAGGATTGATTTGCCCTATTTCCTATTCCTGCTCCAGGGCACAGTTCATAATTAGGGTCAGATATTCTAAGAGCACAGGTGGTATTTAGGCATCAAAATAAATGGGCAGATTTTTGCCAGCCTTGCCTCGGAGTGTGGGATAAGGTGGTGTTATGAATCACTGGGCTGCTGAGCGTTAAGCACTTTTTAAAATCAGGGCTTCTGTACACACTTAAATTGAAGTTGAGCGCTTTCAAAAATCTTCTCACAACTGGAACATTCTTCAAATTCTAAGTATTGGAAAAATGGGCCTTTAAAGCTTTGTGAGGTGCTAATTTTTACATGAATAGGGAACTGCTCTCTATAGCACCTATAAATCTGGCTGGCAGCAGTATTTAAGTAGTTCTTGTTCTCTAGTGCTGTATAAACTCTCCAGCAGTGCACATTCCATGGGGAAGAGGGCAGATGCTGTGTGCCAGTGCTTACCTGTGTTAATTCCAAGCTGTGAAATAAATATTTTCCTAGCTGACAGGTAATGACAAACACTGCTGATGCATCAATCTCTTTTCAGCATATTGTCTCCAGCCTCAACTGAGATTTTAAGAATTAAATGAAATTTTAAGCTTTGAACCCTCTGAGACATAATAGGAAGGGTTCTTTCTACATGACTTTCTACAAGGAACCAAAACAAATTTATTTTTCTTACGCTCAAAAGCTAATACAGTGTAGAAACTGTATGAGGTTTTAGATTAGACTCTCCTTTCATCATTAGTTGCTCTATTTATCTTTTTTTTTCAAAGCCGGTGAGTTCAGCCTTGCAGAATCCATGCTGCTGACTCAGCTAACTGAGCCAAAACTCATAAAAATCTATTTAAAAAAGGTCCAATGATTTTATTTTCTAATCGTAAATATGAAATTTAATTAGCATCTCATTGCTAACGAAGTTACCACGGAAGACAAGACTGAGGAATTAGGCACAGGGATGGAACATCAAGCGTAAGACAAAGCAACTGTTATGCAGGAGCCAGTTTAACTCCTGCTTTTCTCCGCTCGTGTTTCAGATTTTTTAGGAATGATGCACAGGTTTCCTTCTCTGAGAGCAAGGCCCTTCTATCCTCTCTGTGGCACTAATTACTCCAGCATGATACCCCATCATACAAAATAACAACAGATAAGGTTCATTCTGGATTAGAAAAAGAAGCAAGGCAGAGCAAGTTGGATCTGAATTCAAAATCCTGTTTTGTCGTAAGCTACTCAGGTCAGCAAGTATTTCAAATCCTGTAAAAACAATAGACTCATCAAATGAGAAAAGAACTCTCATTATTCTCCAGGGTACAGCAAACATCAGAAAGATTAAAGGAATTTTTCTAAACGAAGCATATGGAGAATTTAAAAAGCCTCTTCAAATAGGAATGTGTCCAGCCTTTTCATTATTAGCAGTTTTAGAAGCTGTGTCCTGGGCTGACATCAGCACTGAGGTCGGCATTACTGGGTGGAATTCTGTCTCCTGGGAGCTTCCTCTGCCACCTTCCCCCTGAGTTCTTGAGAGCTCGGGAGCTCTTGCTCAGGCTTCACTCACCCAAGTCTGCGGGAGGGGGTTTCACAAGTGCCTTTCCCTGCACAGCAGCACAGTCACCTCAGGTGCTCTCCTGGTGCCCCACTCGGTGCCTCGGTGAGGGAGCACAGAACGCAGAACATCACAAGGACAGGGGACTCGGTGCGACGTGGGCAAGTGCCGTGGGAGAGCTCTGCAAGGGCTGGGGAACTGCAGTAACCACAAAGCTGTGCTTTCTCCCCACACTCACACTGAAATTGTTCACAGCAATCAGTGTGGGAGGAAGTGTTTACAGGACCTTTCCTGTGAGTGACTAATTATTAATAATTCCTGGATTGCTAGAAAAGCTTTAGAAATAACTCTTCTCAAGCCCCTTGGCTGCTCTCAATGACAGCATTCTCTGGGGTAAAAAGCAGTTTATTAGTGGTCGTCCTGGTTACTTACATACATCAGGACAATTTCCTATCACTGTTAAGACAATCAGTCACTTGCAATAGCAAAGAGCCACACCCAGATATGTTATCACCAAGACTGACTGGGGTAGCTCTTCAAACAACTGATGCACAGCCCCTGGTATCTTCAGTGGAGTGGTGATGAAAGTCTCTGTAAATCGGACTTATCCCACTTCAGATTCTTGAAATAACTCTGTTTCTTTCTAGTATTTATGATGCCACTTATTCTAGCAAGGAAAAAAATAGGAATTAAACTTTCTCACTCCACAGTTAGAGGGTCTGAAATGGATAATTCTGGTAAAGCATATTTTTAAAGAATAAGGCAAGTTTAAAGCAATGGCCATATGCTCCTTTTGGATTCTTATATACAAACTTTTAGCACTTAGCCAAAAATGTTGCTGTTCCTTTTCAGGAGAGAATGGTCCAGCTGATGGCTCAGAATCCACATTCAACCATTAGAAGGCACTCACTGCTTTTTCTTTGGAGGAAATAAGGATTGTTGGTTTGGGCAGCACAGAACTGTGCAGTTTCTCTTGGGATTCTGTAAGGCCAAATTCATGGTAGAACAAATTCCTGGTCTGAGGTTACAGAGTTCACTGCCTCCACGTGAGGGGAGAGAAGAGGTGGGCAGGAACCACTTTTAGACACGACAACATAGTACTGATGGCCAGGATGTGGCATTGCCCAGCCCTCAGAAGCTGATGCTCTGATCTGAAACCCAGCACAGCAACCAGAACAACCTGGATTACTACAGCCAACTGTCTGTGTGAAACATTCTCCACAAGAGAAAAGAACTGGAAGAATATCCCAGATGAAAATCTGACTTCGTTTAGAGAGTTTACAGCTTGCTAAAGCACATTGGCCTGTCTGCTTTCAGGCAGATTTTTTGTCATTTGCTTTGCTTGGTGCATTGCTTCATCTCCCTCAGTCACAAACTGGAGGTGAGTGATGCCTTCAGCTCTGAAGTCTGCTGTAGAGAGAGGAGTTTGCCAGATGCCTTCTCTCATTTGACGGGACCCCCATGCATGGGCTGGGAATCAGAATCAGAGAGGAGAAGGAAAGGAGATATTAAACAAGACAAGTGAGGGGAGTCAGACACACTCATCAGGCTGAAGGGAGAGAGGACTTGGGATGTCCTGTGAGGACCAAAGGAGCAGTAACAAACCACCCTCTGCCTTCTCTCATGTTCTTTCCTAGCAATATTTGAATGTACAAATAATTTTTACTGTTCAATCCCTTTGTGCAGAGACTCCACTCGATCTGTGCTGATGGCATTGGTTATTCAATAGCCAAAATTTCTAAATTCATTCAAGATTTCTAATACTATCCTGCTCAAGTAGCTTTGCATTTCTGCATTATTATCATGTTGCAATGATGCAGTTGCAATGAGTTTACATTTTTCTGCATTGCAGCACATACTACAGAGTATGTGCAGGAGCAGCAGGAGCTTGTCACTGAATCCACAGCCTTCAAAGGGGCATTCAAATTCCGATCATTTCTGCCTCAGACTGAGCGTTTTCCAGTTGTTCCTTGCCGGTGGAATATTCTTCTGGACTGTATTCTCACATGGCTTCTTAGGCCAACATGGAGCCCACGCTCCCAGGTGTGCAGCCTTGCTGGGCAGTGATTCAGTGAAGGTGCTGCCATCAACAGTGTTTAATCCAGCAAAACTGCCTGGATGCTGCTCTCAGTATGGATATGGATGAGTCACAAAACCACCATTCTGTAGTGTAACACTCCTTACGAAAATATTCAAGTATCACTTTTCCTTCAGGCCACAGACTTGCAGATTGAAAAACCCAACAGATTCAGCATTTCCAGCCTTTCAGGAAATGTAAAACTCCTTCACTTTTCTTGAACAACTCAAGCAAGAGGAAAACACATTTTTTTTCGATGCTGACACAAAAGTTTAGACATTTTTTGTTTCATACTACCCTGGTATCTTTCGTGGCATAAATTGCAAAAAAGAGAGAATAAAAGACAGAAGGAAATTAAACCTTCTAAAATAAAATGTTAGTCTTGGGTCATTCTGAAAAATATGTAACTGGAAACACAGGAATATGTTAGTGGAAGGATGAAGCACAGACAAAAGATTCTTAAACAATTAAATTTTGAGACTTATTCTGACTTCCTTTGGCAGGAGCTGTGAAGGAAGACTAGCAGTGTAGTAGCACGGAAGTATCTTACCTTAAGATTGTTTTTTTTCCTCATGCTCAGCAACAGTAAAGAAGGTGGGAAAATTTTATGGAATTTTCTATTTTCAATCATTGCAAATCATTAGTGAAAAGAGTTTGATGATCTCACTAACTACCTCATTATAAACTACAAAAACCATATGGAATGTCAACTACCTTGAAATGGTGCTCAGAGACACGATTTAGTGCCGGACTTGGCAGTGCTGGGTTAACAGTTGGACTCAATGACCTTAAAGGTCTTTTCCAACCTAAATAATTCTGTGATTCAGAAAAAGCCAAGCAATGAGATGCAGGAAGCAGATGCTGGATAGACACTATGACTTGTTCTTGTAACAGACTGGGATGCACCAGTAGACTTTGGAGAGGATCCACACAAAATTGCAACCAGGGAGAAAAGGTTCTTTGAAACACAGGCTCCATGCAATGGACCAGTTTGGTCACTGATTGCTGGTATTTGAATTGTATTGTTAAAAGCCAAAAGCCTTCGATTGATCTTATAAATGTGATAATTTTTCAGTTCATGATCAAAGAGAAAAGTTTCAATCACCATTTTCACTGTAGTTTGGAAATGTACTTGGTGCAAAAAGACTTGAAACACCCTTTGGGTGTTTTCCCAGTTTCATCAGGATTCAGAATCCCCAGAGGGAAATATTTGAAAGGTGTCTTTATTAGTGTTTCAAATCTTGGAGGAACTTATTTTTTTGCTCAAATATATTAAATGTCTGTAACAACCTATTAAGTACACTCAGACTGATTTCAAGTATGAGCACAGCCAGACTGGAGATGTTTATACACATTTAGAGCTATAAAAATAAAGTGGAAACAATCCTTCAACTCCTAATGATTACCATATATGTACTGCTACCATACAGCTTCTTCTGCATGCAGATGGAAAAAAAAGTCCTTATTCCATTTTAAACAGAAACCTTATGCTACATTTGGTCTTCAGCATCTCAATTACAACCTGAGGAAAATTTGCCAGAAAACACCCAGTGCTCAGGTCAGTGGGAATCCTTTCCTTGGCTACACTGAAGCTGATTCCTCCCCTGAACTCCAAAAACCAGGGCTGGCTTGAGCAAATAACAAGTACCTTTGTGTAAGGCCAAGCTGGCCTCAGGGACCAGAACAAACACATCCCTTAATACTACACCAAGTTACTTCACACAGACAAATTCACTGAGGCAACAATTACTACAAATAATATCACACACACAGCTGTATATACATTTATCCTTTTGACAAAACCAGAATGCTACAGCATTTCATTTGACATTTCTGATAGATTTCCAGTGAGATTTGACAAATTTCTCTTTCCTCTTGAGCTGCTAAACAGATTCACTGAAGTAGACAGCATTAGAAAGTAATGCCCCATCGAGCCCTGAAGATAAAATAGGTTTTGCAGGAATAACATAACAGGAATATTCTCCTCACCACATGTTCAGCACCGGGGGCAGACAGTGTACAACGCGTTGCCAATTTTGGGTGCTATTAGTAACATACGTTTGTGAGCTGTGAAAAACCCACCCTGCACGTTTGCCTTTTGTATATGAAAGCACAAACTTCTTACCTGCTGGTAAAACGTTACATGTAGATCACTAAGGTTGTGAATTCATGGCACTCACTAACTATCACCCTTCCTAAAGCTCAAATATTTGGCAGCAGGTTATGAAGGGAGGTGTTTGAAATCAGAGTTCAGAGGAGACCTTTGTGCTCAGCTTAAGTCAGTGTGCAAACCTCAGCCAAGGGAATCCACTGCCCAGAGCTGGGACACCGTGACAGGGAATCTGGCAGAGCCGCTGCTTTGTCAAACTGCACTTTAAACGGCCTGGCACTGTTATCCTCCTCTTGCCTGAGAGGAGCAGAAGTGAGAGGGTGATATAGGGAGAGAATACAGACTAAAGCAGCAGAGACAAGGAAGCTTTTATCACTCATTGGATGTGTGCCACAGACACCAATTATATACATTTGACAGCAACCATTATAATTCCAGAGTCCTTGAACAAATCACAAGCAGAAAGGTTACCTTCCTGAAAATGTTCATTGCCACTAAATAAGTGACCCAGACTAGAGTGTGAAGGCAGCACTTAAGAGAAAATTTGGGGGAAGGGTGGAAATGGAGAATCTTATTATATGTAGACCTGTAAAACCCCATCATTTGTTCTGAAAAAGGAATTGCAGATTCACTGCAGATGCTGGAGTCGCAGCAAAGCAGACAGGGTTCTGCAAATGCAAATCCTACAGACAGCAGTGGCAAAACAGACAAGAGACAAAGAATATTTCCCTCGTATCAGTGGCTAAACTTGACCTAACTTGGTGGGGTTTATGATTTTACCCTCCAGTTTGAAAATCACAAGGCCTAGTTCCATATTTCTTTTTAAGTTTAGATTGCTGTGGAGGCTACTGCCAAAGAAAGCTGCCATAGGTCAAATTCCACCATCAGTTACACAACTTAATGACCATATCTAAGTGAAAGATTTGTTTTTCATGAAAGATGTATTTCAGTATCAAAGAGAGAGTTGAGCCATCTGCTAACAAGTGGGTAGCTAAGGATCTCTATAAATTTCATCCTCTGTGAGCAATCATTCCGTGTATCTGATGAAAACTTTCACCAAGCAACTGTATAGAAACCAAGGTCATTTGGTATACGGCATTGTGGTATCTTCAGCATATTTGGGATGTATCCTTCTAGAGGAGGTCCAAATTGTCTTTAACTGGAACAAAGACATGCAGTCAGATGGTTCTCTCTTTTCACCCATATTAAAAGTTTACTGTTCTCTTAATTCAGAGTTAAGTCTAATTGGAAGTAACTATTTGCATTAGAACAGGGAGTCAAACGTGATTCTGAATTTCTGTTCTGGGGTTGGCTCTCTTGATACAGCAATTTGCTGAGTAGGATAGAAAGTTTCCAGGCTCTTTCCTGCTGAAATTTCTCCTCTGCCAGACACATGATTCAAGAAACTGGACATACACACACAACAATAAAATTTCTGTCTCCAGGTCCCCTTGCAAATGTCACAGCACACCTTTGACAATGTCCGTTTTTAACTCAACACAAGCAAACTATGTAATGCAAAAGAAAAAGGAGGGAGAGAGAGAGAAGAGACATTGTCTCAGCCAATTTATTTCTGGGAGACATCAAGCATTTACAAAAAGAACCAGTAATAGGGGCAAAAAATACTGACAGAACAAGGCACAAAATCCACAAGTTTTGTAGAGTGACTCAAAGGAATACGGATGCTGTTCCCATCACAAGGTGAGTCACAACAGAGTAGGAAAGAGCTGTATTAGACCTGTATGTATAAAATGAGCATCTCTTATTTTATTGTTCTAGGCTTGTGGACTTCTTGCAAGTTCCAAAAGGCAAAGATATTTTAATGTACCTGTTTCTGTATTCAGAAGAGAATGCTCACAGCTCAAAGGCCACAGTTTTCTAGCTCTGAATCAGAAAGGACATCTTGTAATTGCAAACATAAAATTTAAGCTCCTTTCACTCATAAGGAGATGGACAATTTGAGAGAGCAGGACAGATCGCTAAGAGAATTCTCCCACATAACAATCCTCTTATTAATTCAGCTGAGTTTAATAAGTGATCCTTATTCAGTTCCCAAAAGACCACATCAGAACATCCGCAGAAATAAATCTTCAGTCTCCACAGTCCTTCTTGAGAAGGTGAGGCTAAAAACTTCATCAAAGAAATGCACTTATTTGTCATATCTGATTCAAAGCATACAAATTTAAGCAAGGAATAATACCAGATACTGTCCTTGGATGCAGTTTTTAGCCATGCCTGATCTTGGTGACTCATCAATATGTCTGGTATAAAAGACATGAGCTGTTTCCAGATCCTAGGAGCAAAGTTACGCTAACAGCATTAGAGTTGAGAACTTCTACCTCTGAGACTTGGAATCCCATAGAAATCAACAGGACAAAAACTATGCCAGAGTCAGATCAGAAATTCTTCTGTGGGGAAGGAATTCCAGAAGTTTATTAAGTTTAATAAAAAGATTTATGATCAACTAGAACTATTTTTTACAGTTTTCCAAAGGCATTTTGCATTGTGCTCTCCCATTTTTTCATCTACCTTCAGTCCCATCACTAAGATCTTCCTCTGCTCAGGTTGCATATTCTGCAGAGGAAAGAGGAGCTGAGAGACTGCAATACTTCCTCTGGTTCCCCCGCAGGCTGGCAGCAGGGATTGTAAGGCAGCAGTGCAAGCCCATCTGCATCAGCAGTTCCTCCCAGCTTGAATGCAATATGAAGATAAAAACAGATAGAGAAACCTGGTGGAGAGTTGTGGTAAGGAGGTAGGAAGGAGTGGGATGGCAGAAAGAGAAGGGGTAGAATATACAAAGTCAGGGCAGGCTGTATTTGAGAGTGGAGAGGAAGACAGAGGGGGTTACAGGTGTTAGAAAATGCTGTTTGTGAGACAGAAAGAAACAGAGAGACAGGATGACAGTGGTTATTTGTTGTGAATGACTAAATATGAGTCTGAGCACTGGAAGGAAGCTATGCAAGTGTAAAAGTCTCTTATTTTGGGATCCATCCCCAAAACTGTAAATATGCAAATTCTGCACATGTCCATGGAAAGGAATGACAGGAAAGAGATGTGTGTGCAAGGACAGTCCAGTGGAGAGGCAACACCTCTGTGTGGGCAAAAGGAACTTGCCAGGGCAGCAAACCCAGGAGAGAGGATGGAGCAGGAAGTAGGAGCGTGTGTGTGAAGCTGAAGGAGCAACAGGAAAGGGGAACACAAGAGCAAGAAGGAACTGACAGAGAGGAAGGAGGGAGAGATTAAGAACTTGAGGGAGGATGTACAGTCTATTGCACAGGCATGAAAGAAGGCAGAGGGAAAGGAAAGGAACGAACAAGGGAAACATTTGTCACACAGAAAATACTCTTGATAAAAAAAGGCATAAAAAGATGGTGAAAAAGATAGTAAGAGATAGAGAGGGTTGAGAATAGAATAAAGGAAGTGAGAAGAACAAATGAAAAGAGGAAGAAAACCAAATAAGAAAGATTTTACTAGTTAACAGAAAGCATAAATCTCAGTGAAGAGATTTAAAGAAAGGGCAAGAGCACAACACACTGTGGGCAGAACCAGAAATTCCCTGGAGACCAGTGCTGATGATCAGTCCTTCATCTCCCCTCTCTAGACCTCAATATCAACTCTTTCCCAGTGCACACTTGCACCTCCAGCTACAGCCTGTTTGCCTCCCTGAGCCCTGGGCTCCAAGGATTGGCGCATGCAAAGTACCAGACCTGTTGAGGGCAAGGAAAGCACGAATGGAACCATTTTCAAATAAACTCTTGAATATCAACACAAATAAAGTGAAAGTGGAACTTTCAGTGATCAGATCCAAGTGCTGTGGTAGCCAGCAGGGAGGTGGAGCTGCTCTGACAGCTGCTTTCCTTACCTTGGGTGCTCATGAGTGACCGGCTGTCTGACTGCAGCTGCTGCAGGCTGCACTCTCTACGTCGCTTCCATGCAATTGTCTCTCCAGGAGTCTTGGAGAGGTTATTTGTGCTCTGCAGCTGTTGAAAAGTAAAGGAAACACAAGGAGTAAAACAGCCCCTGGCCCCCAAAGTACAAAAGTTTTGTAAGAATCGGGAATGAAGGAGGCTGGGGCACTGGTGGCAGAACGAGCAAAGAACCACACAGAAAGTAAGAAAAAGTGTGTCAGAGACTGGGAGGGGCGGAGAAGGAAAATGCAAAGATCTGACAGGAAACCAGACTATAAATCTGCTTCGGGTTTGAAAAAAACACGTTTCTGCTCCCCAGCAATGGAGCCTGTTTGCAAATGACTCTGCAGGCAGGTGACAGCAGAGCCCTGTTGCACCAGGCAAGCAAATCAAGAGGCACCTTCCCCTTCCCCAGGAAGAGCGGTGGGCAGAGGTGGAGGCAGCGCAAACGCCCGGCTCAGGCACAAAAGCAGCCTGTCTCCACTGCCTCACTTCCAGCTCCACACGCTTCCAGGGCACGTTTGCCTCGGGCACAAGGGGATGTGCTCAATGCCAGCCTGGCTGGTGCTGTGCCTCTCCCAACACAGGGCAGCAGCTCTGGTGTCTCAGGGCACTTGCTGGTAGAAAGCGGGTGGGAGAGAAAAAAGAATGAAAGAACTGAAGAAAACAGAGTTTCAAGAACAACAGTTCCAGGCAGAAGGAGTTCTGGGTTTTCCCAAGGTTTCAAAGGTTTTTCATGAAAGCATCTATTTTATTAATAGCTTCTTTTGCTAAAAAGGTAGTCAATAAGGTTTACTTTATGCATTAGATTATTTTACAGTTGAACGATACTTCAAGCAGTATGTTTCCAAAAGGAGTCTTTGCTGACACAAAGAAACTGCAGTAGCTTGTATTGCTTCGATGTTGGATTTCAGGCTTAAGGCCAACATGAAAGCCCAGCCCCTGGTGGGTCTCACAGAGAACATTTACCTCTAGGCTGCTACCACGAGCCTCCATACAGCCAAATCCACAGGAGCAACGTCACTCAGTCCCTGCCCTTGGTGTTCTCTTGGTCCTGTGGGACCAGGAGTCACCATCACTTCTAGAAATGTCCTTCAGTGCTGCTGCCACCCTGCTCGGGCATCCTGAGCCTGAACCCCTCACATGATGTGCTGGTTTTCGTTCTGCCATTGCCTCTTTAACCCCAAGGGGAAAGTAAGGCACAGGTACAGCTCTACTCCCAGGCACTCCCAAGGCTTTGCCTTTGCACTGGGCAGATGTGCACAAGTGAAGCCTCACTGGAGTCAGGTCCTGGATGTGTGAGGTTCAGAGAAAAGAACCCTTGAAGAAAGGATGAGTGTAATAACAATGCCAGTGTGCAAGGGTGACAGCAAAGGTCATCGGTCCAGCAACAAGTGCAAGCACATCAAATTACAGGAACAATAAGGGGGAGTTTGAGCAGAGTCACCCACAGGTTTTGTTGCCTGGAATACTGTCTGCTCCCTCATGATTTTTGCAAGGTTCAGTTTTCCTTAGAGGGTGACTAGAAAAAAACAACTATGTATATATGGGCATGGGCATGTTTTTATTTCCTGAGAGAAAATAACAAAAATAAAATCAGAAACACTAGAAAAATAAGCATAAGCGACCTATGAGAGATAATTTAGGAATGTATGTGAGGGGGAAGCATGATGACAGTAGTGGAGGGAGAGAATAAGAAAGGAAAAAAATATTTGGTAGAGAATAAAGAAAAACACAACAAATGGAAAGTAAGTACAAAAGAACAGTGGAAAAATTATCAAAGGATAGAGCATCGTCAAAGAACAGAATAGAGGAAGTGAGGTGATAAAATGAAAAGAAGAAACTTAAAGAAAATAGAGAAAACACATGGCTCAAAGTGTTGCTACAATAACACATAAAGTTTTCTTACCAAACTGAAAACCTGAACCCTGCAAAAATTGTAAGGGTGCAGAATATATTCCAGGCAGCAAAATGTGGTAGGCAGCTCTGCTCCAATCCCCCCTTATTTTCGCTCTAATTTCACATGTTTGTAAGTGTACCTGGACTGGTGAGGGTCTAAGTTTATCCATGGCGATGATACTGAAATTCTGGAAGCAATTCCAGTTCTCTAAATCAAGAGCTCAAAGACTAAGGAAGGCAGGGATTTCTATCACCTGCTGAGCAATAGTAGAACTTGCTACTCCCCTACCAATTTTTTTCCAGTGAGGACTACACTGTGATGTGCTACTTATATTCTTGTGCAACTTTACCAAATACACTGCTGAACAAACTTGGAGCTGCATGTGACAAGGTGCAGGAAAATCTCCTGCTTTGAGCAGCCAAAAATCTCTCCACGTGACAACTCTACAGGTGAGGTTCTGCAGTTTCTGACCGGGGGAAAGTCAGCAAAACTTTGGGGAAAAACTGTGAATTAGAGCTATAAGAATCGTGGCCTAAAATACAAGTCACTTTTGAGTTGAGCTTTCTGCTGCTTTCACAGAGGAAGCTGATTTGTGCATGCAACAGAGGAACCATTTTAAGCACAACCAGAGAAACTAACTCTGCTGGCAGGAGGCTCTGTGGCTTCACTTCAATTTTAAAACCACAGATCTTCCACACATGGTTCCTAACCTGAAAGGAAAAACATGCTAAAAATTCAAATCAAGACTCACCAAGTCTCATTACAGCTTTCTCCTTCTGTCCTTGATTTCTTCAGCAAACAGGGTATCAGCCAGCCCACTCTGAAACTGCCCTAGGGAGCCAAGCAAGGAGTTAAGTATCATTTGTTCCTGTTCCTGCTTTTGCTTTGTTTAATGCTGTAGATTACAAACAGATCAAAAAGTCCAGTAACTGTTTTGAGGAAGATGCCACATTTCCCTGGGCCTAAAGTGACGCTCTAGAGATGAAGCAATTATCCAGCAAAGCCTGAGCAGCTTTAAGGAATCTATCACAGAAATCAAAGGACCTAAAATTCTCATAGTCATAAAGGCTTTACTGGCAAACTGAGATTAGCTGAGCAGGATACAGTCATCAATCACAAAGCTACATGTAACTGAGCATCAACGTTCTTTTATAAGAATTTACAATCTTAATCCCAGTTTTCAGGTGTAAAAAATTCTCTCAAGCTATAAAAGTGTTATGGTGAGGTTGCAGTTCCTTGAGGCTGGCAGACTGAAATGTGTTTCACACAACGTAAGTGTAGAAAATAATTATGTTCTATTAGGCGACCAGAAAACGAGAAAATTCAGGTGCATCACCTAAAATACAGCAAAAAGCTGCAGAGTTTGAATCAGAGGCTTTCCTGGCCCAAATGCAGTGTTTAGGAGTCTGACTGGTAGAGTTCTAAGCGAGAAATGTTCCTTTTTTATTTTTATTTTTTGGGGATGAGAAAACTGAATTGCCTCAAAAAAATACTGTCTCTGTCCTCTGTTTCTTTTTTTGTAATGATAATAATAATAATAGTAGTAATAAAAATTTCACTGGAATTTTCAGTTTAACAAGCTGTCCAGTCAAGGGGTAACAACAAACAGTACTTTTTTTGTTATCGTTGTTGGTTATGGCTTCTCAGATTTCTGTCATTAAATGCAGTGCAGGGAACAATAAATTACACCTCTCCTTTCAAAGGAACTCCCCTGGAAGGACACACCTGGAATGTTTTCTGTCTCCCTCTTTCTCAGAGACTTCAGAAAAGAAAGGCATATTTAGTTCCTTCCAATTGGTCTAATTCTGCAGGATCTGAGCCCTTGTGGTACAACCTGAATTTCAAGTGCATCTTAAATCCTTAAGTGGTGCTGAACCTTCCCTTCCTCCAGGCTTTTACTTTGGGTTCCTTGTATAAAAAAGCCTTCAAAATTTCGAGGTTATTCTATCAGGTGATAAAACAGTGGAGAAGACTTGGAATCTTAGATATTTCTCCCCATTTTTGCTGGCCTCCTACGTATTTCTCCCACGGGTGACTTTCATACCAGAACATCGTTATTGGGGTCTATAGGGAAAGTTTCTCTTCTTTCTCCTGTCTCTTCCACAGGAATCACATATAATTCCTACAGGAATAAACTTCCCTCAGCGTAAGGTTCTCCTTGTACACCACAACTTCCTACAGAAGGTCTTTTTACGAGGAGATTCGTCAGCTCTAAGTCAGAACTGAAGCTGCTGCAGAGTTTTAAGTATCTGCAGACTGAAGAGTTAAAAAAAAAACCCAGCAACTGGAAGTAAAGAAACACTAAAATGTCCAGCTCTTAATCTGCTGCTCCTTTTCTTCTGTTCCCTTCTTCTCCCAGGAGAGTCATCCCAGCCCATGAGGAGACTGCCCTTGACTCCTTATCAGTGTAACAGTCCTGAAAATCCCTGGATGCCAGAAACGCATTTCACAAACTACTGATTTGAGAACTAATATATTGCATTTCTCCTGCATGCCTGAGCACAGCAGCACCGTATATATTGTTAACACAACCCTTCCAACTCTTTAGAGCAGAGAAACAGAAGTATTAAATATTTTCCCTGTTTTACATATTTTATATTATCAGCCTTGCTCAACTATCCTTAGAGACTATCACTCTTACTTAAGGATGCTCACAATTTATCATTTTTCTCTGGAGATCTGACTTCCAGAACAGAAGTATTTCCCTATTCAATTCACCAGCCTGTGCATAAGCAGCTGTTAGTGTTCATCTGCCTTTTCTAGGCATTAACATCAAAAATGCCCCTTGATCTTAAAAAGTGACACACAGCATGGTTTCTTTAACACCTTTGGGGGTAATGGTTTAAATCCAGCAGGGATATGTTCTCATCTATAGGTTTATGATACACATTTAAACAGTGTTTCAATTGCCTCAACTATGAAATAAGATGACAGCCAAACATATATCAGAGGGGAACAGAGAGCATAAAATTCCCTCTTTCATTTGACAGTGGTGGGGCTTACGTGGTTTTGCACAAAATGTACAGTCTCTGTCAAGTTTGACAGTATTATGGGATTTATCCCAGTCACCTGTTAGCATGTTCACCCATTGTGGAAAATTTGGGTTCAAATCCATTCTGGGATCTGGGTTCACAATCCATGCACAATCTGCACAATCCATGGTGCGGAAGACCAGTCCTCTACTGAAGCAAAGAACCCAGACCTGAGCTTTTGATAGGAAAAAAGGTGAATAGCTTTAAGATGAAAAAGGGTAGATTTAGATGGGATTTTGGGGAAGAAATTCCCGCCTATAAGGGTGGTGAGGCCCTGGCACAGGGTGCCCAGAGAAGCTGCGGCTGCCCCATCCCTGGAAGTGTCCAAGGCCAGGTTGGATGGGGCTTGGAGCAACCTGGGATAGTGGAAGGTGTCCCTGCCCATGGCAGGGGGTAGAATGAGATGAGCTTTAAGGTCCTTTCCAACCCAAAGCAGTCTGGGATTCTACAGTTCTGTGAACAGATCATACAGATCTATGAACAATTCTGCCCCTTCTTGAGGCTAAAGGGAGGGAAGCTCCAGACTCTGTGACGCTCTTTCCAGAAGAGCCAGTTAATTTAGTGGTTATTCCAACTATTCTCTTTGCCTGACACATACATCATTCATCAAAACTGGGTATGAGCCATAGTTCAGGTGCTTATGCTCTTCCGTATGTTCTTAATTACATGTCCATAGGGCTTAAAATCCAAGGATCTTTAAACCTTCCAGACAAATGATTTAGTTTCACAGCAACCAATGAGTTATGTATTCATATCTGTCCTCAATGGATGATGAGATAAAGTATTGAGAGGTAAAAAAGGAATATTTCCTCTCTCTTACAAGTGGTAAAAATAGTTTCTTCACATAGTTCAATATTTTGGTCCTATTTAAAAAAAACCAAAACAATACCACAACTGGAAAAAGTTAAGAGATCAAGGCAGACACTTCTAAACCAGTATTTTTTTCTTGAAATAAAGAGGGTCAGGAAGAAATCAAATCACTCTCATGGAAAAAAACCCATCGATAGAATTCAGATCATTGTCACCAGAACAAAGGCTGGGAAAAATAATTTTAGTTCAACAACCTCTCTTAAGATTTTTTTCTAAATAAATTAATCAGTCCCATATCTCACCTTTTGCTTAAAACACAAAGTCACCTTTCTCCATTTATGTGATAGTAGCACTGTCAATATGTATTCTGAATATTACTCTGAAGGATTGAACGTATCTGGAATCTGAAGGATAATCTATCAAACTGTAAATTCAGTGGGTGCAAGGAGAGGCGAGTTACTTCTTTTTCTTTGTTTGTTTTAAATTAGAAATGTTTCTTGTCTTCTTTATAGGTCAGCATTTATTCCAATTAAAAAAGTATGCATATTTTAATTGAGACAAATTGAAAACAACTGCAGAGCTCTAATGGCTCGCATTCTTCAACATTTTATCTTTTTGAATCTATACAGATTCTTTAAAAGGTCAGGAGGAGGAAAACTTGTGCTGACAGCACTAAAACACCTCACAGAAATAGCAATGATAGGGTTAATTAATAATATGAATGAGGTAATCTCTAAACGAAGAGTTATACATTAATCCACATGGCTTAAATGGTAAGAGGACATTTTCCACAGTTTAAATATCTGGGGAATGCAGCACAGACCTGGAAGTTAAGGATTTTTACCTTTCATTACAGGTCTTCTGCATCCATTGTGATTCACAGAATTCACCAGTGCTTCTCTCTCCTCATCTGTAAAGAGAACCACGACACCTTTGAACTCGAAACTGTTACATAAATGAGGTGTCAAAACCAGAGCATGAAACTCCACATGAGCATATCATCAGTACACGTTAGAAAAGCAAGAATTACTGTACTGAGTGACACCTAAGATCCATCTCTGCCAGACAACAGGAACTGCACATTCCCAAGGCTGGAAGCTGAAGCCATCCTTACAGAAATACAGCTCCACTGCAGGAACAGGAGTTGGTTCATTACAGACGAGAACAGAGATAAGCTTATGAAACAGGAATTTGCCAAAAGCAACTTGGGCTAAGTCAGTAATTTGATAGAAAAGTTATCAGATCCCAGAGGTCAGACTGAGATATTACCGTGTTATGCTTTATTTCTCCTTATTGTTTCCCTCAAATAGAACAAGCTTTAGCCAACATCACATTCAGAGTTATTCTGCCAAAACAGCAATGATCATTTCTGAAAGCAGACGATTCTGAGGCAGGTTATGGACATAAAATGTTTTCCAAGCAAGGGAAAGAGGGCAGAAGCAGCAGGTAATGGAGAGTTCTTGTGAGAATGAACTGGCCCGTGGCTTAGGGCACAGCCCGGAGCTGACAGAAATCTTGGTGTCCCACTTGATCAGCATGTGGTATTTATCTATGACTTGCTACTTATAAAGTATTGTTTCATTTGTTCTCCCAAGCTCTCATGTTCATTTTCTTTTTAACTGTGTAGTTCCCAAGGGAAGGACTCTGAGCATTCCTGTGGAAGAGCTCTTAGCATCCATATAGATAGTGGTCATATATCACGGCACACTTTACATATGTGAGATTAAACACAGCCATAAAACTATATGACTGCTATTTATTGATCCATAAATGAATACCTGGGTTGGAATTTTTAATATTTCTCTTTGAAACAATAGTGTAGGTTTCTGGAAGCTGTGCTTTCTCACTGCATGACAACTCTGTGTTAGAATATTTCATACCTTTACATCTATAGGATTTTCACTTCATTCCAATACCCGTGTACTCACACTCATTACAGGCCATGAAATTTGTAACAAACATTAATTCACTTGTCATTCATGGAGTTACTTCTGATGCACCTGATGTAACAGAATGCAGATAACTCATCTCAAAATAACTAATGGAAACAAAATTAATTCAAGCACACCTAGGTCGGGTTTTTATCTGTAGATCTAAATTGCCATGATTTGAATAACTTCTTAAATTTATTACATTAATAGAGAATGATATCTAATAAAAATGAAGCCTGATTTTATGAGACATTGTGCTAATTACCTGGTTTGATGTGTTAATCACCTGATTCTTGTGTAATACATACCACACCACTGCTGAGTTTACTGATCCCCATTCATTCACAGAAATGTGCCTACATTATATTTTGTATAAAGGAGAGAAAGGACAGAGAGATGGGCACAGTCCTTTCATATAAAACTGAAAAAAATTGTCTAAAATTTACAGCACTGCATAGTGCTTTATACTTATTTAAGAGTCTAAAAAGTTTTGGCGAGAACAAAGAAACCATATTGTCTGTTTCTGAAAAGACATGAAATTATGCATCTATCCTCTTTTGGCTCACCAAAATATGAAAAACTGCTTATAAACTTTTAGGCTTAAACTTCCAGAGAGTAAAACCTGTAAATTTTAAGAAACCCCAGCAACTTCTAAATTGGACTTTCAGTAAGACAAAGGAGCAATAATCTTAAAAGTATTGACAGAAAGAGGGAACTACCATTTTATATCAGGATTTAGGGAATGATATATTCCCCTTAAAACTACTGTATCCAATTCTTATCCTTACACGATGAAACAAACTAAATTCTCTATTCTATCATGGATGTATTGAGTTCTCTCTCTACACCAGTATAACAGGATCCTGAAAATTTATCCACAACAAAGGAATTATTTCTCAAAATATACCACCAGACAGCCTTTTGCTAATTACATCCCTGTTGTTAGGGCCTGGCCTGCCGTTCTCCTGAGCAGAAGTCATGCCTGTCTTGGAACTCAGGTTGTTGTATTTCTCTGACCATGAGAAATGAAAGCGTGCATGGAGTGTATTTGCTCTCACTGTATTTAACCACTCACTAATAGGTGATTCAAGGTTTGTTAGCATCATCCACTTAATGAACGAGACAGGACACTTCCTTCAGGAATGGTCAGCAATCCATTTCTGGCTGTGCAAGCTTCCCAGGGGAAAAGTCAAGTGTTTGAACAAGACTATGGTTTGGGTCTTAAGAGATTTAACACATCGGCAGCAGGCTGTCATGAAGGCTGAGAGCTGCTTGGAAAACAATCAGTCTTCCACTGACACGGTGGGGAATGGGTTTCCTATAAACATTCTCTGAAATCTGTCCTATTCTGTTACAGAAGTTGAAACAGGGAATCTGATGTTTTCCCATTTAATTTATTTTTTAATACAGAAGGTCTGGAAAATATTTCACATTTGGACATAGCCTGTGCCTGGAAATACAACCAAAGTAACTAAACAATGACATAATCAAAGTAATTAGGCAAATGGGGTTTGGAGACGAGAGAGGAGCAGTGAAGATGGGTACGTAAGTTTCAGAAGACTTCACTCTTGTGAAGACAAAAGTACAAGGTGTTAGTGGCCAACAGGTGAAGATCTGCTGGCCAAAAGCTGTAGCTCTCCGTACTTCTGTATGGACAAGGAAGCAAAAAAACCCTAATGGAAATGGAAGGGTAATGAAATTGTCTTAAAAGTGATTTCCTACACACAGAACACTGTTCTGGTCCAAAAACTATATATCAGTCACTGGCCTAAGCTCTTCCTGAGAAATACTCTGGTAATTGACGGCTTCAGAGAGAAGAAAAGAGAAGACAGCAAAGAAGAATAGAAAGCTCATAATTTGAAGGGAATAAAAAAGCTTGAATCTGAAGGGAATAAAACAATCATACATGAATATTGCACTTGAGATGATGAAAGTACAGAAGAGAAAACCAAAACTTGGACATGGAATGTTGGTGGAAGAGGCTGCTGAGCAGGTGTGAAAGGATCAGTAATGATGAAAGCACAGATATACAGACAAAGGGGAGATTTTGTCCTGATTTCTTGAATCAGACCAGGAATTAGTTTACATTTCTAAAGATTGTGGTATCACATGGTACTTGTGCTTTCAACAGCAGCTAAGAAACAGACATTTGCTATCAATAGTACTGTACACTGCTACAATCCCTTCATCTTGGGTTCTCAGCAGTCACTGCCTCTCCCAAAGAAAGCAGCTCAGTAATATTGACCCATGCATGCAGAAAAATTTTCCAGCACAACCACAGACATTCTCAGCAGAGGCAAACAAGAAGTGGCCTCACAAGACTTAGCACAACTTGATCCTTATTACATTAAAACTGAGGTCCAACCTTTTTTCCATAAAAGAAACCATTGTGGATGCCTGAGCTATAAGAAACAAAACAAGTATGATAGTGAGTACCAAAAGCCCTAATAAAGACGAATTAACAAACAAGAAGAAGTGAGGAGAAAGATTAAGATGATGATACAATGCTTTCAGCAGAGGCTTTCACTTTGCTGAGTCTAGTCTAAACTGACAGCCCTGGCTGGGAGCAAAAACTCAAGTGTTCAGAGGAGTGGAGAAGGAGAGCTCACTTTTATATTTTGCTGAGTTGAAAAGTGTCACTTTTCATTTCGCTTTTATAGTTGCTGGAGACCATTACGGCTCAGGCTGGATTGGCTTTCCCTGCCCTGGAGAAAGTAAATGCCATGTGAGAAGGCAGTAACTGTGTGGTTTATCGGCTCATTACATGGTACCCCCACAAAAGCACTGCAGGCTCATCTGCAACGCTTCAGCTTCACATCACTTGGGTGAGCCAGTGTACCAGACACGGCTACTTTTGTTTATATAACTCTCAGCAGCTTTACAACACGGGAGCAGGAACACAGTGTCTGCTCTGACAAGCCCAGAGGAAGCAGGATCATCACAGGAGACCTTGTAGGAACTCGCTGTCCTTGAAGAGAGGAGGGGTGATAGGGAGAACTATCAGGAGATGTAGTGGAATGTGCACATGGCAGAGACACTGGGCACATCTTATTTCTGGAATAAAACATATACATCCTTTTCAGCTGAATTCATAATGTCTCCACATGCTGTGAGGGGGTGAAGGTGATGCAGTAAGGAGAGATTCTTTCTGGCATGACCCTGAGAGCAGAGGAAGGGGCACTACAAAGCCCAACTGCTTCTTTTTGGTTACAGAATTGAGATTAACCCACTGTGAGGCTTCTGAAGGAGGAGACAACTGTGGGTATGATAGTGTCTCTCATTTTTCTAATGAATACTCAACGCTCCTGTGGATGGAAAGAAGAGGAAGAGGAGGCAGGGCCCAGCTGTGCTGCTGGAATGGTCAGAAGCAAAGGGTAACTCATTCATGGAGCAAAAGAGAGTAAGGGAAAATCAGAATATTCATTGTCTGTAGGTGCAGTGACTGGATGGTACCAGGGTTGTGAAGTCAGAGACTGTAGGATCAATGCACAAACACAGCCTGGTGCTCTGCAGCTCCCTGTAATTGAGGCAGGCAACTCTCTCCAGAAATAGTGCATGGTTATAATTAAGAAGAAGACTAAGGCAAAGTTAGTATTTTGGATCTCAATTCTGCTAAGTCTCACGTAGGTTCTCCATACTGTGAACAGTCCTACTGAAGTATCAGTGCTTAAAATTAAGGACATTAATAAGTCTCTGCAGGATCAGAATCAAGGATTGTATTTTCAATCCTGTGTTAATCCTGGAAAGTGGCTTCATGAGAAAGACACTAGAATAAAGTAGACTGCCAAGCGTATTCCATAAATTCTAAGATCCTAGAACTCATACAAGCTGTGCTATTCATTAACATTTCTGGTCTTCTCCAAAGTCATCAGAGATTAATATGATTGCTGCAGCAAAGGGCTACAAATACTATAGAAAAATAAAACATTCACATACATATAAAGCCAGACTAAATTTGATTGCTTTTGCATAGCATCTCCACATTTGTACTGATATATTTGCTATCATAAAGTGGGAAAAAGAAGACACTAATTTCTCCGCATTATTTCCAGTGCTGAATCTGTCAATAGTGTGAAACATACGTCATAAACAGATGTGAAATCCAGCCTTTCATCCTACCAAGGGTAAGACATTAGCCAGGTTATTATCAAGGCAATGACACAGAGCAAAGGAGAGGGTTTCAGGCGGGGCTTTCACATGAAAGGTAAAAAGATTCTTTCCATGGTGAGTTTCTATGACTGTTTTCACTCCCTCCAGCAAGTTGCATCAACCCCCTCCCCGCAAACAGATATCTTCCATTACCTCCACACGGATGCAGAGAGGGTTACCTCATACATCAGATTTTATTCCAGTAGCTAATGACTTCAACCAGACTGAAAGTACTAAAAATAAAATGCAGAAAATTCGACTGGAATGTTTTCAGGGTTTACAAACTCACAGGAGCTAGCAGAGTAGGAACCAAGTGAACTTTAAGGCTCTGTACAAATTGAAAGATGGATTAAAATATACTTCAGCTCATTTCTTTTGTATCTACAGTAGATTAAATTATCACACTTGGTTATTTTTGAAATTTTTTTCCTCCTCCCCAGGTACCCAACTCTTTTCCTTGTTCTTGCATTCCATTCCTTAGTTCCCATGCAAAATCATATAAAGAAGTCTGTGGTTATTTAGGAAATCTTTGCCTCCAAACCCAGGTCCTCATTTGTTTGCCAGCGCCAACTTGAGAGAGCAGGCAATGATGTGAAAATGTGGAACCAGAGAATGTGCAGACGTTGCAGTTTCAAACTTCTCATTCCCGTATGTGCTCAGTCACTCGCAGCCTTTGCTGTCCCTGTTTAACTTCCCCAGGAACAGCAGTGCAGCTCCCTGAGCTGCCTTGGTGTTACTTGTTCCTGTGCCATCTGCGTGTGTGACACTGATTTATTCAGCCACTCACAGAGCTCCCAGGTTTGGTCAGGAGGACGAGCAGCAGCTTTGCTCTCCTAAGCAAAACACTTGCACAGTGCCCAGCTCAAGGTGCTCAGGTCTGATCTGCACCTGATGTGCCACTTCCATCTGACAGCGCCAAGAGACCCCAAATGTCCAGATCAGGGAGTCTGTGAGTGCAGCTGTTTCCACACCACAAGGAACCAGGAGCAAACAGCACCTTCCTGCCCCTCTGCCCCTGCAGTGGTCAATCCCTACCATACCCAGCTGGTGTGAGAGCTGTACTGTGCTCTGCTACTTCAAAAACTTCATTACTTCTACAAAATATGTTGCAGCACATTTAACAATGCACTGTGAAGGATTATAAATAATTAAAACTAAACCATTCATGTCAGAAATAAATGAACAAAGCCCATTTTGCAATGCACCATCCCTGATTTATTTTTATTGCATTCATTTAGCTCATTTGTTAATTCTCAAAACCCAGCAGTCCGCACAGAGTGGGTCTCACACACGGTAGGGAATGCTAGGGAGGTTATGTCTTCTCTCATAAAGGAACAGATCATTTTGGGTCAATAAAAACCATACAAAATACAGAAAATTATCAACCAAGTGCTCCTGGATTTCAAACTCTGTGTTTTTCAAGTGTCTGCTGCTCTGAACATCTCTTTTTAAGAACCTTATCTGCACACTGCATTTGCATGGGGGTACAAAATATGCAGAATCACACTCCAATTAGAAATAATTTTAAATACAGCTCTGGCTGATATCTACCCTGTGAGCGACTGATACTATCTTGGCTGCTCCCTGACTTCCAGTGGGCTTGTTTGTGAGCATCTTAAATAACATTGCTTCTATTTAAAGCTCCAGTTTCAGGAGGTGAGGATTTCTTTGGGGGTCCAGATTATGATAGTGGGGATCAAACATTCTTCCCTTATTGCTGTGCTATTCTTATTTTCTGTATTACTGATATATTTCACAAAAAAAGCTTTGATCTCACACAGGAGAGGATAAATAAGCATATCATCTCAGATGTACTGCAATATGCACCCATAATATAAAACAAATCTACTTTTTTGCTTCATCTTATTTTTAAAGAGATTCTGTGTGGAAACATATGGAAATCTATAAACAAATTCGTATCTTAAACACTGAAACAATTCCTCAATAAAATCATAATGATTTTATAAACACTACTTCAAGCTATTTTAGAACAAATATACATGCACCTGCAGCAAGATAAAATTCTGGAATAATACTGGACCCTTCCAATTCCATTCATTTCATCACAAACCTGGGTTTGTCTTTATGGCTCCGTCCCTGACAGCAGCGACTCCTGTAAAAGAAAGAGCTGTTTGGGTTTTCTTTGCTGGAAGAGTGCCCAAAGAAGTTGGAAAGCACAAACTTATGTGAGAACCAGGAGAAAGCAGAATGCTCATCTCTCTTAAGTGTCTTTTCTTATGATTCTGCCAAAAAATATTTCAAATTCTAGGCATGTATTGTTAATACTACGCTTAAATTAGTTCATACTATTCCAATATTAATTATCCCACAAAATTTTGCAACTACTGCAGAGTTATCTTTGGTAAAATTTCATAGGTTTATTGATTGTGTGTCAATATTTCAATCATAAAGAATTTCACAGATGGAATATTTTAAGTCCTTCCTAAGGTTTCCATGTGCTTCTCTGGGCTACTTTTTCTTGCCATTTAAAGAGGAAATACATTCTCAGAAGTTAAAATGGATTTGAACAGGTAAGAAATCAAAGGTTTTGCTTCTATTCTGATCTTTTCTATACTATTCTGCTCTGTTCTGTTCCATTCCTATGCTTTTCACAACACTGGAGGTGGAGAGGTTTGTAGACCCAAGTCATTGCTCTTTTCTGGGAGTTTTCCTACTCATGAAACTGTAGAATACCCCTGCCTGCATTCCAAGTGCACCACGGAAATCAGAGTGTTTAGTCTTGCTGCCTTTTCACAGCAAAAGCCCCTATAAAAATGAACAGGATGCGGAATTAGGTGTCATACCCTTTAGTTCTGAGAACAACTTCCTCTCATGCCTGATGTTTCCCAGCACAAGCAGCTCCTGGTGCCTTGCCTGGACAAATCACCACCTCCAAGTGTGCTGCTCCCAGCCTGGATACGGGCACACAGACCCCTACAAGCTGTAGAACGAAGTGTGCACAGTGTGGCATTAAAAAGAGTTTGAGAGAAGTGTATTCCTCGCTCCCCAGGGATGGGGCTCTCCTGCTGTGCCAGGGGGGGTCACACAAGGAGGTGCAAAGCACTGAGTGTTTGCTGAGTTGAGGTCCAAGGAGAGGTGAGGAAGCAGATCCTGGGCTCTAATTCATAGCGAGAGAGGAGCTTCTGCACAGTTTCTGTTGTGAGAATCTTGCAGGAAGAGCAGCTGAGCTCACCTGAATCCCTCTGCAAGAGACTCCTGTGTCCACAGCTCCACAGACAGGACTGGGACAGACACCACTAATAAATAAACAAATCCTCCTTGTGTTCAGTAGGATGGCAACAGGCACTCACTGAGCATGAGCCCAGCTTCTCCCAGAACGTACCACACTCAGGGGCTGAACTTATGCACATAATGATTATTCTACTCCATTCATCTTTATGCATGAACTGGATTTATTTTATTTTTCTAAGCCATTATTTAATACAATAGGCAGTGTAGAAAGTAAGAAGCTAATACAATCACTTCTGCTGTGTACTGCATGCTTCTCTGGCTGAAAATGTAAAAATGTCAAAATGCATGAAGGATATCAGAAGTGTCACTAGGTCTGTTTTGTGTGCAAAAGAGCACTGGAAAAATTCTTTTATTTAAAAATATATATTTAGTCAAATTAAATTTCTCGTACTATACCTTCAGTACTCAACAACTAGTTTTCAAAAAAATGCTGATTGGTTTTTAGGTATTTATAAGTAATGCAAACCAAATGATTAACAAGACTCAGATCCAGACTGAGATGTCAATATGCACAACAACCTCAAACTGAGCAGCCTTGTCATCCCTGTGCTTTTAAACAGATGTGAACAGTTAAGGTGCCTCCCAGTTCCCACCAAAGGAACAGCACTGAAACCTATTTTGCATTGACTAATGCTGCAGAGACCGAGATCTTCTCAGAGGAGGCACATTACAACTAATGCTGCTCAGTTTAAACCTGAATGCCTCTAATATTTGTTATCTCTTACTTTCCACCTTACACATAATTTTCGTCAGAAGGAAGCAGCTACAGAAGGATCTACTGTGCTCACTTGAACACTGTAAGTTTTTTTATGCATGTGAACTTTGTCAGGGCTTGCAGTCCAGTCTTGGTCCTGGGGAAGCACAGTTATGTTACTGTGATAGTTAAATGATGCTGTGATATTTGAACCAGCAACAAGTAAAGCAGAATATGTGATTCTTCCTCTTCAGATGGAGAGCAAACAGACAGAGAGCCAGTCATGGCCACAGCAGGGCCTACTGGTGCCCTTCAGCAGAGCTCAAATCCTGTTTGCCCACACTGGCAGGGCAGAGAGGGGCAGCTCCATCAGCAGGGTCATGAACAAGAGCGGCTGGAGGCCAGGAGCAGGGCTGAGATGCAGGAGACACCGAGACCTCAGTCTGGGATGTCTGTTCATGAGTGCCTGAGCCTCTCCAGCAACAGGCAGCAGAGTATTAACACTATCACCAGAACAGTGATGACTCTTTATTATTGAAGAAACACGGTTTTAATCATCCTCTTTTTCTATTAAAACATTAACAAAAATCCCCAATAAGTAATCTGCATTTCACAAATGACAGTGACCTTGGTCTGCTGCTGCTCCAAACATAGCTTGCTTTAGGGCAATGGGCTCTTAACAACTGTCAGTTTACAGCAAATGAACATTTATCTGATTTTTTTTTTATTCTATTGTATTGTATTTCTGTAATGGTGCTTGAAATTAACATTTTTACTCTGTTTTTTTCACTTTTTTGATCATTAATGTAGTAAATTATACCAGCAAAATGACTACAATGGTTTCATTTGTGTTCTAAAAACCTATTAAGTGTCTGAGTAGAAATTGTGGAGCTTTTTGAGGCTAACTGTCTTATTTCTAAGGTCATACTTGGCCTATTGACCTAAACCAAACTGACTCCGCCTCAAATATTCACAAGAAGAATCTTATCAAATTAAAAGCATAAAGTGAAAGAGGAAAATAGAGCCTAGACACAGGGTTACATCATCAAAGCTAAAATTATCTGTAACTAGACAAAGTGTTCCAGAGATCTCCATCGGCTTTTTCTTCCTGGGAGGCCTCTGCTGTATTCTTCAGATTTAGAAAACCTCATAAGTTGAGGTATTCAACAAGCTGCTGGATATAATTTATCTTACTTTAATTTATTGGAACATGTTTCTGTATCACTGTTCTTATCTTAACAAAGACATTTTTTAAACTGGTAAAACTAAATGCATATTTAATTTATTTCACCCAGTAAAGAATCCTGGAGAAAATCAATTTCCATTTCCAAAGGTATCCCAGCAGGCCAGATGTCCTATTAACGCAGTATTGCTCCTCTTACATCCAGGTTTATGTGACACACGCTATCATTTCTTCTCCATGATTCTATTACTCCAGGAAAACTGTGTTAAAACATAATATAACATATAACGTGACTTCAGACTGACAAAAGCTGAGAAAATGAAAGGTAATGCTGATCACTGGCAGGTTGGGTGACAGCACACCTGATGATCAATGCACACATTTCCATATTTCTGCCACCACGTGACCAAGCAAACTTCTTATACCTCACCCTCACAGCCACTGAGGTACTACCAACAGCAGTGCTTCCAACCTGCTGGGGCATGCAGCGGGCTGATACTGCTGCTGTGTTACTCAGTCATTTACCCCAGTCCCAGGACTGACAAACATCCCACTGACACGTTCCCACAGCAGCAGTCACTCAGCTGGATGAGCTGTTCCCCTCTGAGGTGATGCTCTCAAAAACTGCAGTGATCCATCTCACCCCTCCTTACCTAAAGGCCACTTCCTCATGCTTGGATCAAGGAGTGGGATTTTGTGACCATTTCTTAAATTTTAGACTACAAGCAAGGACTCTTTCAATCACTTATAGCTGCTACAGTTCTCAAGGTACACATTGAACCAACACCAAACAATCCAACTCTAATAAATGTAGCCTTTGTGAGACCAAATATTCACATAGGAATTTAATTCGATTTCAGGTTGAGCCTTAATTTCACTTATGATTTTATACAAAGTATAAAAAAAAAAGTGTGTGTTCATACACATACTTAAAGGTGCTGAGAATTACAGGACCCTAATTCCACTGTGGCTTCTGATGACATCATAAACCATGGGAGAGGGAACCCAGTGCATTGTGCAACCAGAACCCAAACCATAAATTACATTTCTGCAAACCTGACCTGCTTTGTAATTCAGACAAAACATTGGTACAAATGCTGTGCAGGTCCCAGCCTTTTACTTCTCCTGCATATGCTGCTTCCTCGGTAATGTGCCCTCCACATTCCCACGTCCGTTGATTTCCATGGAGCCCAGCTCCTCTTCAAGTGTTTCTGAAGAGTTCTGATATTCTTGCACACGACATTTTGCAATCAATGAGCACAACTTCAGCAGGAATGCTGATTTAGGTGCACACAGGCATACCCAGGAATTACGAAGGTTTTTTCTGGGACTGCAATGTGCACAACACTGCAATGAATAATGCTGCACTCCCCAAGCTGGCATAAGAAATGGCTGTAAAACTAATCACCTCCTAGCCCAAGAATGACACAGCTGAGGTTACCTTTGCATTCTTGATTCATCTGAAGGTGTGTGTTGCTCCTCATCCGCACTAGCAGAGGTTTCAAAGGGAACTTAGGGAATCAGATGCTCCTGTTTCACTGAAGTTCCAAGGAATGTAGCACTGCACTCAGTTTTAAAAACTGTTGAAAACTATAATTTACTGTATTTCCTTATACAACCCTTCTGTCTTACTCAAGGATGGATGGTGCTTACTAAAGTCGTGTCTGAGCAAATGTAATCAAGTTCTTAAATTTTAGTATATCCTTAAATCCCATTTCCTTTAGCAGGAATGTAATGAATCTCTGCTCTGATGAGGTGTGATGTTTACTTTAAAATAATATCTGAAAGCAGGAGCCAAAACCGTCTCACATCTAAGCACTTTCTTTTTTTGGAACTGCAGGAGGACTCAGAAGTGAAAAGAGGAAGACAAAAAATGCGTATTTCTTTAGAATGCACATGATGACCAAAGGCAAAAAGAATGGAGAAAAGATTTCCAAATGTGGATGTTGTCTCCTTCTTATTTACAGAATTAGTATGTAGACTACATAATAGAAATACATTTGTTCAGTATGAATGTTTCATTTGCTAAGGAAAAGTGATTGAAATTTGGAAAAGGAAATCACAGATCAGACAGTGACAGCAAACATTCCTGTCCATGGATAATAATCTACTCATGTGACAGGAGACATTCAATTTTTATAACGTGGATCTATGTCAGGTGACAGGGATCAGAAAATAGAGGGCAATTTGTTCCTAACACTTTTTTGTTGCACATTTTTTACAAGGTTTTAACCTCCAGCAACTCTGGGATTTGAAAGGAGGAGGTATCTCCCTTACACAGTATCTCTACATCCCACATCAGACTAAGAGTAAATTCCAGCAAGCCATTAGCTGTGTGTAAATCAATAAGAACCAACCAAACAAAAATAAATCCCAGAGACTAAACATATAAGATCAGAATTTCCAAGTACTTGCCTGATTTATAGACTCTCTTTACTAATTCTGAACCCAAGCCTGTTATCAGCCCCCGAGCAGTGCATCAGGAGTGCCACACAGCCACCAGTCTTTATCCTTATCTTCATCACCATTTCCCCTCTGCCACCTCAACACAGCACAGAAAAAGCAACAACTCCTCTACTCTTGGGTATCACTACAGAAATTTTTGCTCTTTATTTGAATATTATGTACTGGATTGCTGTGCACAGATTTGTTGTTGGAAATATGGTTGTTGTCTTCATGTTTCATTCTTTAATAAGCTGCTGTTAAAAATGCCTTAAGATGCCCAACACGAACAGCTACAGCACGTAAAACACAAACCACAGAGAAACTGCGAGGGTGTCCTGCAATGCATGTGTGTGCACACATGGAACAAAGAGAAGGCAGGAACCACTTCTAGAACTTGTCCTGTTGGAAGACTGTGCTGCTACACACGATAAGGTGATGCTGTGGATCACTACACAAACCTGCACAACAATTCACCAACACTATGTCCGGAGACAGCAACACCGGGAGGAACTGCTGCATCAAATTACTACAAGCTGAAATGAATGTGGAGCTGCACATGCTGAATTCTTCCAAATATAGCGTAAGAGTATGGTTTTCCTTTACAGATCTCTTTGAATAGTTATGAGAGGTTCGGGCTTCTTGTGAGCAGTCACAGAGCTTTGAAAATGAGTATTTTTGTACCATGCTGCTGGTGATAGCATCTGTGGAACAATGTCATGGCATATGCCACAGAATATAGCACTGAAATCAATTAACAAAGCCTCCTTCTTAACATGCTGGGAAAAAAAAAGCGAGACACAAATAATTCATATTTAGAATTGCATATGTTCAGAGCAGGCAGCTCTTCAGGCGAGCTGTGCCCAGGCAGCTCCGGCTCTCTGTGCTTTGCAGCGCTGCTGCAGTGCTCCTGCCGCAGTTCAGCCCCGTGCCCAGAGCTCAGCACACACAGCCAGTGCTGAGCGCATTCACCTCTCAGGAAGAGCAGGCAAAATGCATCCCTGCTCCCAGCACACGGATTGCAGAATGCTCACATCTGAACCAGAGTTGATTCTGTCCGTGTAACACCCTTCATCACAATGTCCACTAAAATATCCTTTGGCAGGACTCAAAAAAAAGAAAAAAAAAAAAAGCTGTCATCTTTCTTTTGGCACTGAGGTACCTTCATACTGCTAGGGATGCTCCCAGGGGGTGATCAAACAATTAGGACATTATTAAGTAATGAAGCTCATACAGCATAAATCATCTTCTCCCTGATATCTGGGTCTCTGAAATCTTATCTTCTCAGAGGATGAAACCAAATCCAGTGTCCTCAGCTGTGCTGCCCTGTAACACACCAGACACCAGCACTCTGTGACAATTACTATTCCCTAGAAAGCTGCTTTGCTGTAGTGGGAACACTCAGCTTGGTTTTAGCATATGCTGAGTCCGTATCAAAGGCCAGCTTGGATGAGGCTTGGAGCAACCTGGGATAGTGGAAGGTGTCCCTGCCATGGCAGGGGGTTGGAATAAGATGAGATTTAAGGTCCCTTTCAACCCAAATAATCCAGTGAGTCTATGATTCTATGCAATCAGGTGTCCTGCTGACCATGTGCAGGGAGAAAGTCCCAGAGGAAAAGTTTCAGAAGCAGAGGTGGGGAAGTGCAAAGAGGCATTTAATTCAAATGCAAGGGTGGGAGAGGGCAAGAGCTCATTCCTGAACTTTCCTCCTGCTGTCATCCCAGGTTGTGTAAATATTAGCTCTGTGAACTGGAATAATGGCTCGACTGTCTGAGAGGATGACAAGTGACAGTGAAGAACTGGGTCAGGATCAATCCCTATTTGCATACCAATTAGTTAATGTTCCTTCTTTTCTCACACAAACAAAGGAAAGGGTAACATTTCTCACTTTTAGAGTAGAAAACTTCAAATGTCTTTCATGCAATAACTCGTGTTGTATTTTTAGAAAATTTGTTTAGGCCTCAGGAGCTCTGCTAAAACTCCTTAATCCTGATTTTAAACTCATCTAAGTCCCAGCTTCATCAACTCAGCTAATGTATCTTGTACCACTCACCTTTCCAGTAAACCCATGTGCTTAGCAAAGGGTTTTTTTCTGGCTTTGGAGCACTCACTCCTATTTCACTCCCCCAGTGCTTCTTTATAACTCCTGTATTTCTCAGTATATTCCAAGAATGATGTTTGTGGCTTTCCTCTTATTCAGGCCATAGGCCCTCTGTCAACACAGCAACCCCCAAACATGTGGCACTCCTGCAGATTCCCTCCTTGGTCATCATTAAAACAGAGCTTGAATTCCACCCTGTTTCTGTGCACAGCAGATTTATGGTAGAAATTACAAGAATCATTCATCTTTTTCAGGTTTATAGTGGAGCTCACTGCTGGACCGTTACCTCTCTTAAAGAGGCTACTTGCAGTAAGGAAATTGGAGAGAGGAGCAGCTAGATGGAAACTTTTATCATTTGGACACTGTTCTTGTCCTTATTGATCCTTGCCTTAGTTGAGCCAGTACCCCCAGCTCCAATAACACCTTATTTCTAAAGAGGGCAGAAGCCTCAGACAGACTCAGAATGGTGGATTAGTAAAACAGTCACTTTCTAGGCTTATTTCTTCAAGTATTTTAATATTTCAAAGAATTAATTCTAAATGTTTTAAGAGCTTTAAATTAGTAGCTGTAACCTGATCATAAATTAAACATCTTCCTTCCCAATGCAAAGCAATGCCAAGTTATTTGTATACTTATAGTTTGTTTATACTCGGCATCAAGATATTCCCTGGAAACTGATTTTTATTGCCAAAAGAATCTGAAAAGACAATACAACTTCCATACTAACTAATCTTGTATTATGCCTTCATCAAGCAACTTGTGCATTTCTGGTCATGCACAAACATCCACCCAAACCCATGAAATTTTAAATGTAAATAAATATCCCAAAACCCACATAAGCAGAACACCTAATTCTCACATAAAAATGCAGATAGGTGAGAATATGTGTGCAATCATATCCAAGTGGAATTTCAGGTGATGTAAAAGCTTAAACAAAGAGCTCTGGCCAAATGGAGGAATCACAGTAACTCCAGCTTCTCTCTCCAGACGAAATGGAAACTCAGAGTCCTGGCCATGCTCACATGCTGAACCTAATACTATTTACTTATTTATTTTACTTTTTAAAAATACAGTACACTTCAAGTCACATCTGGGTGCAACCCCACTGCTCTAGATGCTGCATGACCATATGGCTTAACATTAAGCCAGAGGAAAGCTAAAGTGAATTGGACATAAGGTCAAAATTGAAAAAAAAAAAAAAAAATATTATGTGTGCCCATGCTGACTTCCCTCATTATGGAAGGCTTCTTCCCCATGCTTTTTAAACAAAACTTTTTAAAAAAAAAACTTAAAGCTTTTGGACTTCTTTCTCATTCCAGGGACATTCACTCCAGTAGACATTCCAGGAATACACTTCCTTTGATTTCATTAGGAGTCATCCCCAGGCCAACAGCCAGCAACACAATGGATCCTTCAGATGTCATTTCCGCAGCTCATTCTGTTATTAATGAAAACTGGAAACAAAGTCCAACTCGAGAAAAGTCATCCCAGAGCTCTACTTTCCTATTGGTGCTGCAGTGCTTAGAGAATAAAAAATCCTTGTTTGTGAAATCCCAGGTATCTGTCCAAGGCTCAGACCAGTCCTCTGGAGTTTTACATCAGCTGTCTGGGAGCTGGGTTACACAAACTGCCCGTATGCACATTCTTGCCTAAGGTGAATAAGTAATAACAACAGTTAATTTACCTATAATTAGCACCTCACATGACAGCTACATCCCACTGGAATAAAAAAACCTGTCAAGTCAACTGAAGGGAGCTTGGGAGAACAGGAAACAGAAATTTAAATTGAGTTGGATCTCTGGAAATCGTTAGCTGTTGGGATGGGATTGGCCAAAAGGTTCATAGGCACAAGTAAAACACTATTCTGTATCAACTGCTCAGTTTCTTCACCTCAGAAATTGGTTGACTCAAATTCCACAGCCTTCAGAAACACTCAGCCCTGTATAACAATCCTACATAATCCCAAGCATGTATTTTTTACAGTTTTTCTACACTTTTACATAACCACTACAGCACAGACGTATCAAAAATATACTAAGTGGAGAAAATCGAAATAATTAATTTCTTATGGACCCATTTGTTTTTTAAAGAGCATAAACAACAGCCCTTTTCTAAGCATTTGGAGGCTTTCACAAGTATATGTTTATGTAACTCACATTGGTTTCACTGCAAGTTGTGCATTGAGTACCTGTGTGCTGGTTTGGGCTGGGGGAGAGTTAATTTTCTTCACTGAAGCTGATATGGGGCTGGTTTTGGGATTTGTTCTGCAATTACCCAGAGTCAAGGTCTTTTCTGCTGCCTACCCCAGCCCACCAGTGAGGAGGCTGGAGATGCACAAGGAGGTGAAGGAATGCCTTGGGTTGCTTTGCTTGTATGTGAGGCTTTTGCTTTACCTATTAAACTGTCTTTATCTCAACTCAAAAGTTCTCATTTTTACTCTTCCAATCTCACCAGGGATGTGGGTGAGTGGCTGTCTGGGGCTTAGTTGCTGTCTGGGATTAAGCAACAACAACTTGGGAATGCTACTAAATCAGTAATGAAATCCATACAAGGCTCCTGAAGACACCCCTTTGCTTCTGCCCTAAACCCAAAGATTCAGAAAGCTCAGTGGCTTCCAGCTGACAGAATATTTACAGTGTCTCAAGCCTAAA
This sequence comes from Eulacestoma nigropectus, assembly GCA_013397775.1. Lineage (NCBI taxonomy): Eukaryota > Metazoa > Chordata > Aves > Passeriformes > Eulacestoma > Eulacestoma nigropectus. Next base: position 289,726 of record VZTE01004515.1, read on the forward strand.
TGTCATTTTATTGCATTCTTCCTGCTTCATCTCCTATAAATTAAAAGATGTGTGATTAATCAGTTGTGCTTTGGGTTCCACACACGAATTCATGCCCTGCCAAACCCACAGCCCAAGTGTGCCACCTAACGGCCCTGGAGTCAGGAATGCACCGATCATAAAAGTTCAGCAATAAAATCTAAAGAAAGCATCGCTTCACTTGATGAGGTGGAGGTGGAGCTTCATCATTATTTTCCTGCAGGACCTACCCACCACATTTCCCCAGCAATTCTGCAGGTCAGATGAAATAATTGCTTTAAGGCACCTCAAAATTTTGAGATAAACAAGCATTTGAATGTGACCATGAGGTTAAAGGACTCCACAGAGCTTTAACCTCACAGTCAAAACCTCATAGGCTACAAGCTGCACAAAAACTTGGACACTGCCTGGCTGCCTCCAAACCTCACTGTTAAATGATCACCATTTCCAGTGAAGTTGTGGTGAGTGGCAGCAGTGGATTCAGCCCGCTAAATGAATGTGCTATTTATCTGTTGAAGTACTTACAGAGGGCAAGCTTAATTTAGCTGATATCATCTCCTTAAAATGCAGTCCATAGTCAAGAGAAGTGTTTGCCTTAAGAAGTATCAGGGAAAAAAATTACATAGAGGAGTTGTGGAATAACATTTGCAATGGTGATACATACAAAGAGAATATAATTCCATTATAAAATAAATACCACAGTAGCATACATTAATGAAGTTGTCAAGCAAAGTTCTTAAAAATACTACCCACCTAAAAATACTGTTAAGGAATAAAAAAGAAATACAGATGCAATTAATTCATATAACATTTACTATTGGGAAGCATAGCTGCTTTATAATCATTTACAAAAGAAAGCATTACAAACGTGGGGCAGAGGTTATAGATTAAGGAAATGAGTTACTGATTTGGTTATGTACTCAGAAACTGAACACCAGGAAGGAGGCTTGGGATTTACGTTTACATTGCTTACTGTCAGTCCCTGTTTTCTACTGCTTGAAAAGAAGATTCAGAAAATGCTTACATTTGCATGGGATTAATGATTTATTATAAACACAGTGTGCCAGCTGATGAACAAGGGATGGAAAATACTCCTTGACATTCAAATTATTTTCATATGTATTCAATGCTTCCTTTCCATTATAATTAACTAAAAATGTAAAATCTAAACCTAAATATTGTCAGATACAAAACTGTATGCCAAGACAGTGTTTACATTATTTATTTTGAAATAATTTATAATAACTCCTCATTTCTTTCCAAATATGCCTGAATTCTGTGCCTTTCCTCCCAAGCTCTACTTCACCACCTTGCTTGCTTTGGGCAGGATGAACCATATGAGCCTTTTGATTCTGACAAATTCATCCACACCAAAAGATTGCTTTCTCTTTATCTAATGTTAACAGTAGTAAAGAACAATTATATCTGTTTTATGGAGCTGTAGCAATACAGAATATCTCTGTGATACATAACTGTGGTGCCTTAGGAGGAGTAATTACTGAACAAGTGTCTTGACTGTATCAGTGGCACAAGCACAGCAATGAGGAAATGCTTGTGCCTGTGGTGGGCTCCAACAGACCCCATGATTCAAGGTGCAATGGAGCTTCAGTCATAGTTAAGCACAACAAATCCTAACAAATCTATTATAGCTCTGCAAAGAGATTTTATCGTTATAATTGGATAAGAGATTTCAGATAGCTTGAGCCTGAAAGAAAAAAAAAGTATCTTAGTATCTTATTTAGTGGGGTACAATGCACAGCTAAACTTATGAAACTGCCACCTAATTTGTTTGTAACTTGCTTACAGCTGCCTGTTAGCAGCAGGTAAGACGTGCCAGCCATGTGGAGATTCCAAACTCCAGTGGAAAGGGCTACTAAAGCAACGCCATGTAGGAAACCATCAAAACGGGGATTTTAGGATGCATTTATATTCTTTAGTCCAAGTATGCTATTCCTGAGGCAACCTCCCATCAAATGTTCAAGCAAACATGAAACTGATCCTTCCATTGTGATGGAAGCACCTCTATTCCATGGGCTTTAATTTCCATTCCAGAAGCCTTCTGGGAATTGCCTGTACTGTACAGAACTGAACTTGTTCATCAAAGCAAAAAAGCTTTGTGAACAGGAGAGATGGTCCTACCAGGCAGATTTGTCTGTCTTTCCAAGATCAGGGTTGAAGACATTTTTCAATCAAAGTGTACTTTTCCAGGTTCACTGCCAAATTCTCCACTTGCTACCATGGAAAGAGACGGAAAGATATGCAACAGAAAATATTTCTTTCTCTTCTCCTGTAAAGTCCTGATTCCTTTTGCAATAATGCTGAAGCTGCTAGAACACTCTGCATGTTGTGTAAGCCAGCAAGAGTAGGGGGATAAGGCAAGAAGGAGCTGAGTGAGAGTAAATGGCAGAACTAAGTAGCTGGGGTTTTACCTCTCTTTCCCTCAATTCTCTGTATTCATGCTTGGACAATTCCACACAGAGCCAGATGACCCTGCCCACCCAGAGCTGGAAGGTTCTTTTCATTTCAGATCTCATTTCTCAGACAGGCTGCCAAACAGAGAGGACGTTATCTCACAATTTGTCATCTCAGGACTGCTAGTGATGCAACAAAAGGAAAATAAAGACAGAAGACAGCCAAGAAGAATACAGGCACTCAGGGCCAAGACATTTCTGAAGAAGTGAAGTTTAGAAAAGGTATGGTTCATACACAGTGCTTGTCACAAACAAGGCTGCTCTGTGGCTGGCTACATTAAGGCTGGGAATGGCTGTTGCTCATGGAATTCTAGTATTTCCTATAAGACGTCCCTCCTATCCCATTCCTTTCCTTATCTGCTGTGTTGTGCAATTTATATATGGAAGATGCTTCTATTCCATCTCCTTGCAACCAACACTGACCAAAGGACTTAGTTTTGGTGGAAAGTTATCTCCATTGCAGGTGTCAGTGATTAGCAAAGAAGGAATCACTCAATGTTTGTAGACACAGCCTTTCCCACTTTATTTGGAGATAAACTTCCTTAATGTATGGCGCTCTTAATGTGTGCGTATAGCTTAAGACTGTAATTCTGTATAAATATTTAAATTAAATCAGTGGCAGCTTTCTCTAGTGACGAAATATAAATGAAACTTGCAAAGAAAACAAAAAACCCCCAACGTTTTCACTGAACGCTACTGAAAACTACATAAGGTTTTTATGGAAATTTTTCACACCACTCCCTCTCTCATTTCTTCTTGTCATATAAATAATTCACCAGCAAAATCCTCATTCTGAACAAGAAATGAAAAAACTAAATAAACAGAAGATCTAAAGATACGTATGGGCCCTGCACAAGGTATAATTTTGTTTTGTTTTGTTTTGTCCAGCTAGGTAGGGAGTTCTTAGCAAGCCCTCCTGCCACACTGGGATGAGAGGGGGGACTGCAAAACCTGCAGATAGATAAAACTGCTGGAGAGGCTGGACTCTGATTTCCTTATCAGAGTCAGAAAGTTGGCTGATGCAAAGCAGAGTGCAAACACTCACTTATTGGGTTTTAAGCACGCAAAAAAGAAACGGTAATTGCATGGTGATGGCTCTGAGTTAGAGGCAAAATAAGTCACTAAACCAGGTGAATAATTCAAATTTGACATATCTGCCAAGGTAGGGGAAAGGCCCAGGTTCTTCCTATCAACAACAAATAGTAGATTTTCCTCCATGCCTATCATGCTCCAAAGATCTTTAAGTGAAAGAATCTTGTTATCTGAATAATCCAGTTTTAGCTCAGTGGAACAGAATTTGCAATTATAGAATGCTGCTGTAAACCTTGACACCACTCATGTAAATATCATTCATCCCAACGTGATCTGTAAGCTCAAAAAACATTTCCAAAAGCAGGATCTCAGCACTTCAGGGTGAATCTTGCTTCATGTGCTTGTTGAGTCTGCTGATCCTTTCAAGACTATTCTTCCGGATAGGGGACACTTGGGCATCTTAGTTTGATAGTTGGACAGTTTCCTTCCAAGAGAAAAAGAAAAGGAAAATTGCGAACCATTTCTCATTCTCATGAGCTTGCCTGGGTGCACATCCTATGGCACCTACACTGCTCTGTCAGCAGCCACTGTTTGCAAAGAGCAAAAGCCCCATTCCCACTAACCTGTACAAACGTTGTCAGTTCAGGGGAAAGCCTGCTGAGATTTCTGAATACAATAAAATGTGTAGTCATGTTAGAAACTCTTCCAAGAAAGCAACAATTTGCCAGCATTAAGTTCCTAGTCCTCTATTTAACTCATCCTTCCCACACCACCTTTGTGGTACAGACAGAGCAGGTGAGCAGTGGTCCCTCGGCTGCAGGATGTTGCTGACTGCTCAGGAAGAACAGCTCCTTGCCCATCAATAGCAGATGGTGCCTGGAGAGCAGGAGAAATATTTGGCAGCATGTCCTGAGAACAGCCTGGGATCCCGAGTGCTCCCAAGACACTGCAGCCAGCCTGGCCAACTTCCTGCTCTTTGGGGACAGCATCTCCAGGAGTCCAGGTCACTATAAACCAGGCACTGAAATCTGGGGGTGACTCTCAGTGCTGCTTTCAGGAGAGTCCTGTATGAAACCTGAGCACAGCTGTGCACATTAAGCTGTTACTGGATGATCATTAAAGGAAAGAGAATAGTTCTCAAACAGAGGTGATGTCAGCAGGAAGCTCCTCTTGCAGAAATAAAAGCCTGATGCATCCTGAGAGTTCACTCTAGTGAAGGAGAACAAGGGAAAGGGCAACCCAAACACATCTCTTGATGTGATTCCAGTAAACTACAACACAAAACATATATGAACATGGGATTTTTATCTGTGTGCCAAAATATAACATATAATACTGTCCTGTTTTACTTAGGGCTTCAAGGTGCGCTAAATGCAGCTTTCCAGTACCTCAAGGGAGCCTAAAGAAAGACGAAGGCAGACTGCAAGAGCATGGAGTGAGATGACAAGGGGGAATGGATTCAAACTGAAAGCGGATTTAGATCAGATACACAGAAGAAACCCTTCCCTGTGAGGGTGGAGAGGCCCTGGCACAGGTTGCCCAGAGAAGCTGTGGCTGCCCCTGGATCCCTGGAAGTGTCCAAAGCCAGGTTGGATGGAGCTTGGAGCAACCTGGGATAGTGAAAAGTGTCCCTGCAACTGGAATGAGATGAGCTTTAAGGTCCCTTCCAACCCAAACCATTTCATGATTCTATGATACTTTCATGGTACGTTTAGGGAAACGGATGTCATCAAAGGGTAACTGTCTTAACATCACAAGAGATTTGAGGGAGCATGTTCTGTCCTTAGTACTTCCAGACAACTCTATTTACATCAATGCGATTGCAAAAATGTAACTCTGGGTAGAATTTGATCTGCAATTTATAAATGATCATGTGCTGGAGTCTGCAGCTGTGTTGAGCTGATATTTAGCTGCTTTATTGTGAACCTCTGACTGATATGAATAAATACACCAATGACAGAATTCACAAGCAGTGTAAACCTCAGGGGGACTGCAAATGGATTTTCTTGTTTGACTTTTCTTTTTTAATCATTCCAATCTCCTTTATTTGGAACAAAGGATTTTCTGGGAGGAGGAATACAGAAAGACCTTATGAAAATATCATCTATGTGTTTCTGAGGCTGGGTTTTCAAGCAGCCTGTTGCAGGGTAGTTAAACTTACCTCACACTAACAAGTTCTGTTTGTGAAGAGCAGATGTGAATAAGTTTGTGGCAGAAACAAAATAAAACCATTATAAAGACGATTTTGGATACTGAGGATTTTTTCTGGAATTTTTGGAGACAGGGTCCCACCTTTCTTCTCTAGGCTGATGGGAAGAGAGTACACTCTTTGCAGTTCTGACTGGTACAGTTACAGTTCAGTCCCATACACTGACTGGGATCGTTAGCTAATTCCATACATGGAGAGGGAAAATATAGGACATGTCTAAACTGCAGACAATTGTGTGCTGAGCATCCTTTGTTCTCGTCTGGCTACATAATGAACCAGCTGTGATCCAGAGGCACTCGGACATGCTGGGGGTGGTGATGTTTCTGTTGTTCCCAGGCTCTCTCTCCGTCGGCCCTTCCAGGAGAACGGAGCCAGTCTGGCTGTGCCACGCCAGGGCAGAGCGGGAGCAGAGCTGATGCCACAGCTCCCTGTGCCTAAAGATGTCTGTGGTACCAAACCTGCCAGGCTGTACTGGGTCAGAGACGGAAAAGTTGCCTTACATTGAGATAAAGCATATTCCTGTCACAGGAAAAGGTTTTTAAAATCCAAGGCAAATTGTCTCACTTTCATTCCACTGAGCTTCAGAAAGGAAAGAATGAATGAAAGGGGAAATTCAGTGTTACCGGGTTTGTATTAGCACATGTATGATTTACCTTCAAGATCAGTGGGAAGAGCAATGAATCTGTTTGAAAAATCTTCTTTAACATCAGTATGGAAAAAACCACAAAGGTAGGCATTTTTTTTGCTTCAGACAAGATAGTCTTTCTAGGTCAGAGTTGCGGCTTCACTGCTTAACCAAGATGCAGAGAATTAGGACTAATCAAGTTCTACTGAAGGGAAAAGAAATGTCTGAACTGAGGACTGAAAACTACAGATCAAATAAAACTAAGTAAGGTTCCTCTTTCGCACCGGTGAATTTAAATTTTGGTCCAAACTGCAGAACCATAATTCTGAGTAGAGAATTTTGAAAACAAAGATGTAGGCAAAACATATTTTGCAATTTCCTTCAAATGAATTCACTGATTCTATCTTCCAGGGCAGCATGAAACTCTCATGTTGCTTAACCAAAATCAAGGGATTACTCGGCACTATTATCCCGTAACAAACAGAATATGTTAATAGCTGTCATTGCCATTTCTAAATAGAGAACTGCATCATTATGCATTGTTTGAGCTGCCAGGCTCACATCCCTATTACAGCACTCCTGTAACCTCACACAGTAACAGTGGTGATGTTTTGCAAGATGTTTTGATATTTGCAGACCTTAGGAGACTTTAGTAAAGGCAGTGCTTAGGTTAGACAGGGAAAAAGAGAGCAAACACAGAAATGTTTTTCTTCTTCATTCTAATGTAATGTTGTTTCCTGCACCACTCTTGTAACTTTTCTGACATACGAGAAATGCCTGGAGGAGGCCAGTCTGTCAGCAAAACAGTCAGAAAGAAATTTATTTATGGAAAGAACAGAGGTGCATTTAAAAAAGAAAATAAAAAAATACTCCCTTTTGAGAGGCAATGGAAAAGCAGGTATAGACCAACAAGCCTTTCTTGACCTTTCCTCCTTACTTAAATAATTGTCCTAAAGAAGTCGGACTTGCCATACAGAACAGAACTGGAAATTGCCATCCAGTGTCTCTCAAAGCTTCCTGCAATATAATACATGCTTGCTTAGGGACTATTTCCCATGTTTCTCCTGTGTAAGACAGCAGTTCCCCCGCACAACTGGTGATATTCACTGGAGATCTATGAGACTCGGATTTGAACTCCAGTTTTAAGCCTGGAGTTTGATCCCTGTGTCAGACACTACTCCATCACTGCCTTTAATAATGGCTGTTCTGGCTTTTCAGTCTCTTGAAAATGTTTTTGAAAGACTGGAATTCTTCCTTTCTGCCTAACTGTACTGCCAGGCTTTTTTTCCTTTTAAAACAGGTGAAGGAATTGCAGAACAGACACGATATGGATGGTAAAATTATTGTACAGGGTAGTAAAACATTATGACCAAAATCAAATTTCCTTTCTTTAGCTAAGGCACTTCTAAAATGAGCTTGGAAAACAAACCCATTCTACTAAAGGAAAACCATGACACATTGTAATGCAAAACGTATTTATAATATAGTTGTACTTAAATCCATGAGTTAGCTATTGGCATTTTCCCGTGAGTGCCACTGTCTCACTTGGAACTGCACCTACTGACAACAGTATAATTTTATCTACAGCCTGTTTGGAACATGGGCAGCTTTGTTGCAGGGAAATGCATTCTCATATATTCCTTTTCTCAATCTATCTTTCTTAGTCATTCACACCATATAAATGCTTTTGGTTTCACATGTATCTCTTGCAGCATACTAATTAAATGTTTCAAAAGGCTTTATCCATGGTTAAGTGATGATAAAATTTTAATGATTTAATTAGCAAGCTCCAAGAAAAAAATAATAACGAACAGAGACGAGTGCTTTTAGTGGCTCTTGCTCTCATGTTATATCAGAAGCACAGGAAGATGCAACATTCAACACCACTTTTCCTCATACACCCAGCAACAGAAAACATGGTCCATACCATGCTAGAAGGCAAGTGTGGAACACAAGGCAAGTGAATAATGCCAGTTCTCAGCTACACGTGTGAAGGGCACTCCCTTAAGGAAAGAGTGCAGCTTCATGGGGGGAAAACAAATCAACTAGCATTTGATACCTAATTTTTGAAAGCAACTGGGAAAACATCCAATACTAGTTTCAGAAGATGCACTGAAAACCGGTTCACTTTTAATATTTCCTCATGACTTTGTGTTTCTCTTGTCAATTGGCCCCTTTTGTCTCCCAGGTCACTGCATTTAGGGTTTGATAGAGCTAAATTCTGTTGTTCTGTATTATAGGTTGGAGAATAAAAAGCTAATTGCTCTGTGCGAATAACTTCCTATTCCAGTTTAAAATGTATTCTTCTGCTTTCCTCTCCACCAAGATTAGCCTGTTATGAAAATCACTACCCAGTCACCACATATCAGTGACAGAGAGCACAATACCACGGCAGTTTGAGCCTGCCTCTGGGATGCAGCCATTCTAATCCCACCACTTGGCTCTCCCCTCCCCAATGTGATGAAGTTGGTTACAATATTCCGTTTGATATAGACCAGGATGCCCTATGCTCTAATTCACATACTGATTATCAAAAGGAGATTAAACGTAGCCTGGATTGTTCCCTCATTATAAAGCATCACTCATTCAAAGAAGTTAAACGCATCAATGGGCAGCTGCTCCCTCAGCACGGTTCAGAGGGATCAACAGTACATGGAGCGCTGCTCTAAGAATTAGAGACAAGGACAGAGCAGAAGGAGGGCTCAGAAAACACGCATTTAGCTGCAATTAGAATTGTAGCCCATTGTAACATAATCATTGTTTTAGTTCACAAAATTTGTGGCTGGCAGAGATCTCACTCTGTCAGTCATCACTGAGCCTGCTCTGCAAAGACCAAGAGCTGTGCTCAATATCAGCTCTTGGCAGAAGTGGTCACCATGCAGTCACTCAAAGCAAAGTGATATCTAAATTCTCATCTCATTATCATTATTCTTCTCAGCCAGGATCCCCAGTAAGAAGATGGAGCTGGCCAAGTTCTGAAGGCTCTGTGCACAGGATAATAAAGCTGTGAAAGCTACGTGCAAAAGGAGAGCACAACACAAATGTGCCATGCAGAGAGAAGGCAACTGATAAGGAAGGTAGTGAAGAAACTGAGGAACTGATCCCAGCCATGGAAATCCTGCAGAACATGTGACTGTCTAAGAATTTTGGTAGCATATAGTGCTTATTCTATGTTCTGGTTCTTAGAATATGGGCACTGCTCAAGCCTTTAATCTGCAAATCCCCTGGAGCAAGGATTTACTTTTGTATGTGTAAGTCAACCTCTTGTAAATCACTGTGTACAGCTAACAACACTATAATGACTGCAATAAAAGAGTGCTAATATGGGTGGCTGACGCATTGGGAGAGAAAAGTTGCATGGAGCAACTGTACAACTGATGTGGATATAAAGAAGCACTTGAGGTCAGCTTCACATGTTCAACTTAAAATTCAGACTTGTTTTTCAGTTCTTAGTCAAGAAACAAATTATGTGAGCTGTACATATCAAAGTCCCATTCACTGGACATCTTTATGCTGCTCATTCGTGCACAATATGCTCCACATGTTATTTGACTTCCTTCCTGTAAATCTGACTAACCAAAGATGACCTGTACTGTTGTAAAACACTCAAATTTAAATTGGTTCACAAAAGCAGGTTTGGAGGACAGAAAGAGGAGCAGAGAATCTGAACCATTCACTCATTAAAAAGCACCATCCATTCACAGCTGGTATTTTACAGCTGATGTGTTTTGGTTTGCTTTCTCTGCATAAACAAATTGAACAAGGAAATCAAGAGTTTTGAACTTTGAGCTACACTGAAAGCAGATATGGAGGGTTCAGCCCTATGTCAACTTAAAAAAAAAACCCCAAACGAAACACCGGTAAGATCCCTTACAAAGAGACTTTAGAGATTTTCAATATTTAACTGCAATAATCTGAAAGAAGTGCAAAGTATAGTACCCCAAATCTTAAATCCAAGTACACCAGTATTGCTCTTGCAAATATCAGTGAAAACTAGGGATGATGATTCAAAGTGTGAGGGTTTTCACACTTCCCACTACTACAGAATGCAGCTATTTTCCTAGTGCAGCTATGGAGTACTACCAACACTAACAACATGGGAAAACTTGTGCTAGAGACACATGAACACTTTGGTTAAAATTTGGATATAATTATCATAGGCTTCTAGGAAGCAAAGGTCTGTCTAAATCAGCTGTTCTTGCCTGGCACCTCTGCAAATCTGCCTGTGAGGGTCTTCAAAAGTTCCTTGATAAAGATTAATTAAGGAAGAAAGAGTCTATGTTTGCGATCTCTTAATTCTCCCAAGCAATGTAAATGTTTGAAAACACTGTGAGATTGGTTTCAGCTCTTTTCAAATAAAGCTTCAATGGTGAGATCAATGGTCGGATGTGGGCACAGCCAGGAGACAGATTACAGTAACCAGTGGCATTTGCTGTACAGCTGATCAGCTGTTAACAACTAAACTAGACAGAAGCAAATCTTCCAGACGCAGCAGTATCTCAAAAAAACTTCTACCAGGGATTCTCACATTGGTGTGGCTGTAATAAAAAGTCTATCAGTGTTAAAGTTTTAAGTCTTGCTTAATTTAACTACAAAAATTTGCTGGAGGCAGAGGTTTGTAACATAAATTTTTAGCTGACAGCAATTTCCACTTTACACATTTTGAAAACAAATGTGGCAATGTTTCAGTTAGTGGAGAACAAATAATGTCATGGAAGTCTATCTGTTAAAGGAGTTGAGAAGAGGAAGATTTGCACATTTTAAAGCTGACAAACTCCCATTACTATCAGTGCTGACATGTGTTTGGTTAATTCATGCTTTACCAGAAACTGCCATTAAGTCAGGAAATGTGGAATGACTACAAATGTTTCATAAGCATTCATAGTGGCAAATCATGTTGGATGGACTTGACCAGTTTAACTAGGAACATTTAGCATATATTACAGAAATCCTTATGAACACACACCTGTGGTTACTTTTGCTCTTTTGTTCCATGTGTGTCTTATAATTTTGGCTGTAAATCTGTCAATCACTACTTTTCAAACACTCTGGAAGTATAATAAGGCATCACAACACTACAAATGACAGTTCTAGATAGAACACATGAGGCCAAAAAGAGACAAAGAACCCTGGATATGGGGCAGAAGTCCATTCAATTCTGGAAATGCAACTGAGTGCGATGCAAAGCACAGATCAGCATGATTGCAGAAATACCATGACCCTGAGACTACTCATGGGTGCACAGTTCCAGGCACACCAATATTCATTTGTCCACAAAATAGGCTCTAATAAATCCTGATCAGCAGTTGTGCCTGCTCTCTATGTAATTAGCATTTGTGTGCTTTTCACTGCCCAGGATTGTCATCTAGAATCCTGTAGATTACTGCTTTCCATTTCCCCTCCAGTATTGTAATTTCTGCCAAACCGCCTTCATGCCAGAGAACATAGTTGTAAAATGATTAAAGAAAAAAATAAATGAACAAACTCATCATGTTTGATTTTAACTGCTTTCCATGCTCATTATGTGATACGTGTTTCTCGCTCAGGCTTTGTGGAACCGCTTACCTCAGGTACAGCCCTGCAATCTCCACTGCACAATGGAAAACTGGCTTGCAATTATTGCCATGCAATTGGAAGGATGGTGTGAATTTCCATAACGACTTAACGGATCTCAGTTCTTCACCTGACAAGCAAGTTTGTGCTTATTTCTTAGCAGATTTACCAATTAACTTCCTGGTAATCTGCAGTAGTTTGGAAGTACATGTGTTTTATACAAACTGAAAACAGAGCCTCTCCAGTCAAATCCATGGAATCCACTGCGGTGCCTTTTAACCAGCCCCTGGGAAAACGCAGGGGTTTACTGGATGTTGTGAAGCTTAATGCACCTATGCCCTGCTGGAGCAAGGAAATAAATTAATTGCGTCTCAATGGAAAATGCTCTAGTCTCTGATTCCTGATAAACACCTTTTGCTTTTAAGGTTATTTCAACTGAGTAGATATGACTTAAAGAGAGATGTTCTCCAGGCTAAGTCGGATTAACACCATTCCAGCCACTGTATAGATTAAGTGTACCCAGAAACAAACTGGAAGCCAAATAGATCTAAAAAGAACAAAGATAATTTGCTTTACCAAGCAGAAAGACAGTAGGATTCTACATTAGCTGAGATTTCAGAGTGATATTTTAGTATTGCTCCAATGCAGATCACAAATCTATGATTCTGGACACAGCAAAGTCATGGATAACTGCAGTGGAGATGGCTATCACTAAAGCTCAGGAAACAAAGAAGGTGATTAAGCAGGACAATATTTCAAATATTGTTTTAAATAAGAATTTATTCTGCAAAAGTTTGCAAAAGTTTTATTAAAAAAAATTTCCTAAGAAACTCGATTTTCATTTGAACAGAACCATTCTGGAAAGTAAATTCAATCACTAAAGTGCAAGTCTTGCTTGGTATAAAAATCTCAATGCAACTTCAACTGCCAATTTACTGCTGATAGCTCTGTAATATGTGACTTTATAAAGCATTGTCCAAGATTTTTAAAATTAAGTATTTATACTCCTAAATCACTCCTGCCTGAAAAATACTGGGTATTCAGCAATTTTGAAAATCATGTCTTTGCATGTCTAAATATAGATGTAGGATGTTCTTGATGACTAAAGCATCACAGAATCCTTCTCAGCTGAGAGAGTAAATATTAATACTACTCTGGGTCCTCGTTCATCACTCTGCACAGCGCTTGGAGATCTTTGGATGAAAAGAGTTACACGTCTATTAAAGGAACTTCTCCAGAACTCAGAATATTTAAGAGCTCTGTAAACCCATTCCTTTAATAGGACTTACAACACACGCTCTCCAAAGAATCTATGTGCCATTCTCTTTTATACACTTGCAATTGGAATTCTGTCAACCAGAGCTCTTTTGCCTTAACCTCCTCTTTGCTCTATTTTTGTTTTTCTGTGCCACAGTTTCCTCTTATCGACGGATGCTGTAGCTGCACTAAAGGATGTGCACTTTTAATGGAAATAAAGTCACTTTTAGCGTGCTAGCTATGCCATCTCCACTTCGTTAGTTTCTGAACATAGGCTGTTGCTTATTAATTATATGTATCTATTTAAAGATAGTAAATGCTGAAAAATAAAATACATGTATGAGGCCTGGAGCCAATGAGAAAGTGAAATAACAGCAAGACAACCTTCCAGCAATGCTCCAGCAAAAGGTAGGCTCTGGCTTTTGCTGCATATTTGATCTGTCCAGAGCATTTTCATTCATCAGAACAGCTGGATTACAGCTCTAGTGCACAATTTTTTAAAATAATGGTGCATTCATTCTAACCCTATTAAATAAACAAAATGAAACTGCTCTTTGTGATGGCAAAGGGTTTAGCTTCTCTTTTGGAGGCTTTCTGTATATTGGGACTAGCAGGATTGCTTTTTAGGGAAAAAAATACCCCATGCCTGTTTTGAAAGGGTCCAATTAGCAAGTCTGGGGATGCTCAGCTTACAGTGCTGAGTGAAATTGGAGCTGGACTTGTGCAAAACAAGACTCCAGTCCCCTGCTCACTGGATAGAAAATGTAGTCAACTGAGAAGCAGGAAATAAGAGGAACAAAAAGAAAAAAAAAAGGAAAGCGGATGATAAAACCCATTCTCCCCACATGTTTTCATTTACAGAGTGTCATAAAAGCCTGCTTAGAGGCTTTTGTTTACTCTTAAGCCAGACACTGGAGTTTTCCCTGAACATTCAATATGCCTCAGTAGGACTAGTAATACTATTTTTATAGAGGGACAAATTCTTGTTGATTTTTATGAAATTCTAATATTGTAAATATTGGAAATGATGCACAAATTGATGAGTAGTCTGGGAATTTCAGAGCAAACAATTACCTTCTTTTTTGTGCAAAGGAGAGGGAGAAGAGGAAAATATGCAAGATTAGTAAATATATGAAAACAGTCCAATTAGTACCATTGGAAAGAAAGGAAATCACATGACAATCAATCAAACCTCAGTATTACAGATCAAAGAAGATCCTAGCAAATTCCATGAAGTCGTTCTAGTTTAATCCAAACCAAACTCATGCCAAAGCTTTCAGTTGCAGTACAAACACAGATCCTCATACACAGACATTTTAAATGAAACTGTTCTCCCATTCAGCATTAAACCCCAAAAATTAAAAGGATCTGCCAGGCTGTATTTTCTGTTTTGCAGTGGCAAATAATAAACCAGGCCTACATATTATATGGAGTACAGTGACACAGTTAAACCACCAATTTCAATTATAAGCCTGTTCACTGTTGTCGACCCCTCTAACCATCTCAGCAGCATCTAATATATCCTGAGGTCTCTAAAGAGGCTACGATCAAAACATTGCAAAAAAGCAATCAGAAGGTTGTGTGTGAACAAAAAGCAGCCAGGCAACAACAAGCCAAAAATACCAAGCAGAGCTGCAGTTGGAGGCTGCCTTGGTGTACAGGGGCATGAAAGGGAGAAAACCTGCAGGGAATCCATGGCAAATTACGTCCCCAAGGGACGTTCCCCAAGACAGCACAAAACCCACAGAGCAACCTTGACACCTTTCTGGGACTGTCACATAGAAGGGAATACAAAAGCCAAGAGCAGCATTGTTCTTAGCACTGGTGCTGGCAGCTGTGCAAACACAAGGAGCCATCTGCTGTCATTTCATAAGTGCAGGGTGATCTGGGACAGCAAAGGGCTAAAAATATGATCTTCCTAAGTAAAGGAGGTTGGCTCAGTTTCTAACATTTCTGTCAACAAATCTGTGGGCTAGGTCATACTCTTGAGACATTCCCAACTTAGTTTCTGCATGGAGGTGTTATATCAATGGGTTTTATGACCATATTAGTTAAGCCCTCAGGACAATGATTGCACTTCATGGATCTTAGGGGATGATATGTTCCAGCTTGGCTTTGTGGTAGATGCTGAACTCCTCCACACCAACCACTCTAAAAAAACAACACACAGGAAAAAAGAACGAATAGTGTATTTGTGCAGCCTGATCCTCAACAGTGTCCATCTAAAATTTGTACACTGGGGGCACTCTGCTTTGCTGGCACCGGCTTGCATTTTGTGTCCTGGAAAACTATACTGTATTAAAAGCATTGCACACAGTGTTGTTGCAATTCCTACAACAAATACAGAGTTATCTCGACCTGACTATTCACTGCCACTTCACCTGCAGGAAATGTTGGCTCCTGAGGAAGAACAGAGCTCAGCAATGCACGGAAAATAAAGGTTTGGTTGTTTATAACATACAGCAAGAAGTCACTTAAGTATTATTATTTCTTGTCAGTGTTGTCTTGTAGAGATTACAGCAAACACTGGCTATGTATTTGTGAAAACAGACTAAAAAATGAGGTACATAATAGAAAATCATGTCATACAAAGGAAAGAATACAAATTTATAGACCTCAGAAAGCTAAAATTCATGGCCTAATACTGTGACTTGGTACTTCCATGCAGCTTTGCATTTCCAAAGAACAGTACAAATTGCCTAATTGATCCTCATGAATAATTTACTGTTTGAAATGACACTGTAACCCTTGCCTTTCAGTGTATCACTGAACCTTCTGCCTTATTTTAAAACTGTGGATTCTGCAAGGCATACACATAGGCATGTTTTAATCATTTAATGGAATTTCAGTTGGGCAATAGTCCACTGCAACTTAGTGGACGCTGTTCATCTTATCACAAACTGCTTGTTGATTCCTCCCCATGATGAAGTGTTCTGCTCACAGAAATAAATTAAATGCTTATCTAACTGCCTTGAATATGCTACCTTTCCATGTGCATTCTGTCTGGGTAAGTATGCACATAAAATCCACTAAATCCTTTAATTTTTTAAAAAGCACTTCCCAATAAAATGTTGTGAACCTCTCATTAGTATCATTGTGACTTATAATGGCAACACATGGAAATCATTGCTACAGTGAATCATTGGCTACCTGAGCTCTCTACACTAAACCTTAGTCCACAATTTCAGCAGAATTCAAATAAAGGATCAGAAATTTCCAGAGAAACACCCACAGTTATAATGGATAGAATAAATTTAATTATCAGGGATACAAACTCCTTGTGGCGGTTTTTTTCTACCTATCACCAATGTATTTTATACTTGCAGATGTCTGATAGGTACAGCCTTAAATGAACAACCAGTTTGATCAGCCATGGCAATTCTTATCTTCTTAAAATGTAGAAGAGTTTTTGCAGCATTCTCTGTGAAAGCCCAAATCAACTGGAATCAAGTAGCAGCACAATAATTATATTTTTGTTTAAAATGAATGTGCAATAGCATCAATGGCATTAATAATTTAATTTAATCTATAATCTGATTTTAATTTTTATTATTAAACATGACATTGTGTGCAACAAACTTAATTCACTTTCACTTAGTTGGTACCTAAAATGTGATAACTGTGTTACCACGCAAAACTTTTTATATGGCATTCATCACACGTTCTTTAGTGCGCTGTACATTTTTTGAGCTCCATGTATATTTTAATAACGCTGAGTGAAAAATTTATAGGAAGCCTTTTTGCATCTTTTCAAGCATGAAACTGCCTTACTACAGATGAAGAACTATTCTGCAAACGTGCATAATGCTATGACAGCTTCAGAATTACACAGACAACAGTGCAATGTGCAAATACAAAAGCAAAAAAGAGGAACATTCTACCTCATGTTCATATAATCCACAGATTTTTCCATTAAACTAAAAAATTCCTTGATTCTTTCTCCCTCCTTTCTACACAAAGGCGCAAACATGATTTCACACACACATAGTTTCTTGAACTATAAACTTTTTCCACCTGCAAAGTAAATTATAAATTATAGCCCCTGAGGGCTAACTACTGATATTCTCTTAACACACATGGCCAATAACAATATAGAGTTTCATGGCTAAATAGTAACCCTGTAATTCAATCACAGGCTCCTGCTGCCATGTATAAATTGCTCTGGCTTTTATGATGCCAGCATCACACCTTCTTTGGAAATGCAGAATGGGATTCAGACATAAAACTTATTTTATTGTACCAGTACAAGGACTATAAGGCAGTGTCCACATAAATGTTAACCCAAGGGGAATTTATTCTTTCTGGTCAGAGTTGCTGATGCAGTCCACCAGGTTGAGACCTGTTTCCTGAAGGAGGGAAAGGCAGGTACACTTACCTTATACTTAAATGCTAAGACCTAACAAAAACTAGACAAAAGCCATCTTGGATCAAAGGTCACCTTTCTCTTCTTGCTCTTGCAAGGCCTTGTACTTTTTACTGGGAGAAAAGGGTGTCAGAATTCCAGCAAGCTCTGTAATGTAAGGTGGCACCATTCCCACAAAGCAGAGTTTTTGTGTGACATATTCAATTTTCATATCCAGCATAAAATTACAGCTGGAAACCCATATGCCCATAAGTTCAGGGAAAGCCTAAAGGAAACCAGTGGAAAAGAATTAGGTCAATAAGGAAGGGAAGAAAAACAGTGGAAAGGGGGAGGTAGGTGAAAGGACAAAAAGAACATTTCTCTCCACTGCTGTGGATTTTTTCTTCATAGGTCCTCCAACAGTCAAAGTTCAGCAAGTGTGATGTGCTGTATTACAACATCAGCCTCCTTCCAAACACATCCTGGCATTACCAGCTGACACCACAGAACAACTGTGGAGGGCAGGGACTTCAGAAATCTTTTAGAAAGAGTGTGATTTGCTTATTACAGTTTCTATACATTTTGTGCTTTTTTAGTAAACATTAGGCTTCTAATGAGGAACCTCTAGTGAGAGGAGTTAAGAGGTTCTTGCTCCATGGACACTACTTGGTCTTTTAACAGTTAGAGGAGATGAAAAAGATGGCACTTGGCACAGTTCAATAATTTCACTGTTTTCTTTCTTTTGGAGTTCACACTGACACCCTACTGCTCTTCAGGGAATTTTTTTCCAGGTCAATTCCAACATAACACTCCAACATCAGCAGAATTAGCATTGTCTGTCTCTCACCCTCCCTTTCCCAGTGACCTTGGACACTTATGATAGAATCTGCAAAATCTATAGAAAGGGGACTACACTGAGAACTGTGATCCCCAGGGTTTTAAAGAAAGTTTTCCTGAATATAAACGGATTCATACTTCAGATTAATAACCAAGGAGAATGAATGATGAACGGATGCATTATGACTGTTGCAATTGAGAAACTGAAGCATAACTAAAAAAAAAATGAAACCAGGTTAACTCTGTGTGGCTACCATTGTGGCAGGAGCAATGGGAAGCACAGCCTCGTGCCAGATAAAATATCTCTGAAGGGAAAAGCATCACTCAAACTTTATACAGCTCCATTCATCCTGCCTGTCTTTGAGGGAACTGAGCAGCTGACCCACCATTCGACCTACTGAATTGTAATTGGAAATACATATCTCTGCTTCTTTTTCTGTAGGGATATCTGTTCAGAGTTTCATAGTCTGTCCTAAATCTGAAGACAATCAGGATACACATTCTGCATTTAAATATCTTGGGTATTCCACACAAATAGAATAAATTTGTACCTAAATTGAGATAAATCTGATTATGTATAGTTTAGACCTCACTCTCACTGCCTGCCACATGGGTGCAGAAAGGATTGTAAAATTGCTATTGTAAAAAATACCAGGACTCCATTGAATCCTACTGAATCTCTCTCTCTCAGTATATGTATTTACTCCACACAGGCACGAATGACTACAAAACCAAGAGGGAACAATGACTGGACAATTAGTTCAGTTGTTACTATCATCTGCAAATACTATTCCCACTGCAATCCTTGTTTTCTTCAGTACCTGCACATACACATCCAGAGCTGATAGAAACATGGCAGAGAAAACCTTTCTTTACTGAAATCAATCTTCTTTCAAAGCATGCTTATAAGGCAAACTTCCTGCTTCTAGCACATATCAATGACACAAATTGCCATGTTTCACTGGTTCATAGGTACCCAGTAAAGATCTTTCAGCTTTATGTCTAAGGTAATCACAGAATCATGGAATATCTCGAGTTGGATGGGACCCATAATGATCATAAAGTTCAACTCCCTGCTCCTCACAGGACTACCTAAAACCAAACCATGTGAGTAAGAGCATCATCCGAATGCTCCTTGAACTCTGACATCACTCATCTCTCTGTTTCATAGCCCTGTTTTGGGTTTTGTGTGAGCTAATATTTTCATTTTCTTCTAGGCCTGTGCAGAAACAAGTGAATCCCCACTGCTCCCATTCTAATCTAGCGCCAGCTGTTTTCACGTAGCCTGGCTGTCAGCCAGCCTGCAGATGGGTTCTGCTGGGCTTCGGATGAACAGAGGTCATGGAGTGAAGTCCTGGGGAACACAAGCACATACTCCAATATACGCTTAACAATAGAGCTCCAAGATAATTGAACAAACATTGCTCTTTCCATGTTCCTCAAGACCATGAAGGTGACTTGGCCTCAGTATAAATTCTGAGGTTCTAAGTAGAAAGGCATAAGTTTAAGTTTTCCACAATTTAGGGAGTTATTCTGAACTTGTGATTCTGTTGGTACTAAAATTCCTCTGTTCTTCTCTTGAAGTACATACACAAGATTCTTTAAGTCTCTGATGACTACAACACTTTTAAATAATGCTCTTTCTCTTGCTTCTCCTTTTCTGATTTAATATTTTTAGACTCAAAATGTCTTTCCCAAGGATGCAGAGTGAACAATGGAAACATCATCCAATCCAGCTTGCATACAAAGATTGACTTTGGACCACTGACACTGTAACAGGTTGATGTCACTAAAATTAATAAATTCCATCCAACAGTTGGACCCTAGCCACGGAAAAGGGTTATGAAAATGAATGATGTAGCAGATGTCATATATCATATATAGGGTAGGAAGAGTCATTGTTTTCCACTCTACACAATGCCCATGATAACATATTTCAGGAAGGACATCAGATTATCAGGAGGTTTTCAGTGCATGAGAAAACTGGACAACATGGTCGAAACTGGCAACTCATCCATGTCTGTAAGTTTATAAGAACTATGTTTCTAAGCATATTCTCTCTCTTTATAAATACCATCAACCCATTTTTCACACAAACTCAGAAAGCCAAGCACTGACTTAATTATACAAACACAGAATCCATCAGTTTTGTTTCCTTGATTATCTGAGGTCACTGGGAACATAAGGATAAACCAGGATAAAACTAAGCCTTAAAAATTACATTAGACTCCATCCTTATGCATAAAAAAAGCAGAAGGCATAACTACCTCGTGGGAAATTATTATCATAATATACCCTTTCAAAAATACAATTGAAATGGTCATGTAGATTATTTTCTAGAGCTGCATTTTTCAGACTAGAATAGGATATAAACCCACTAAATATTCTCAGGTTTGCCCTGCTTTTTAAAGTACGGACTCATTCCGTGCTACCACATCTGAGCCATTTCAAATAGAGAGATTATTGTGCTTGGCCAATTTTGTGTAAGTTATTACACAAAGTAAGTGTCTTACAAGTAAAACAATTATAAACATCAAATTATGGCCAGAAGAACAGGTAAGTCATCTGAGTTGCACATAAACACTATTTTATATACCAGGTTTCTGAGGCATTTCCTTGTTCTTAAAGCCACAAACTGCAGGATTAGAGGAAAGATGCCTGGTGTTTCTTACTGTACAAAGAAGTCAGCTGTGTCATCTGAAGGAACTGCTTAAGCTGCACTGATGAAAGAAATCAAATCATTTTAGGTCTAACCATCAGAAGGCTAAAACACTCAAGCAGTCAAAATTCTGGGATTTTTTGTTTCTTTGTGTTTTTTTAAACTGGGAAAAAAGTTCACGCCTGATGAACCTAAATGTCTTCCATCTCTTTGCAATGAAATCACCCAAAGATAAAAATAAACTATTCTAAATAAAGTTCAGACTGACTGCAGCATTAGATACGTCTATTAATGTATGTGACTGTCAGCCAAAATAAATTAACCTCCAATAGAAGTCATTTTCATAAAATTAATTATTCCAATGTCAGCTAAAAGAGTCAGGTGCACTCTCTCTGCTCCTTCACCTAGACTTTTTCATGAACTTCTCAAATAGGCTGCAGCTAGAAAAACTTTAGAATAGATCTTTGTTTGAAGGTTTCATTTTGTTGCTCCTCCTAGGCTGTGAGCTTGGTTGTTAATTTTTTTTTAAGTAACCCAAAGGATCTAGCAAGAAAAGCAAGGATTACTGAGCAATTTATATATAGTACAACAAAAATATAAGGGGAAACTCAATGACAGAATGAACATTAAGCCTCACAGACTAGAAATGGGACTGAGGTACTGGCAAGTACCCATAACTCACCTCAGGGATTTAGCTTTTGCCACTCTTCTGAAAATTTGCCCAAATTTAGCTGCTGTAAATCTGAAAAGCTGAGCTTGTATAGCTCAGTGGAGACTTTGATTTTAGCTGCCAGTGCCTGCAAGATTCAATCCACACTGAGAACAGAGTAGTTCAGTAGGAAGGGACCTACAACAATTGTCTAGCCCAAGTGACACACTGAGCACATCCCAGCCAAACCTTCCCAATGCAGCCACAGCTCTTGGCTGCTGTCAAGTGTTTCTAGCTTCAGGCACAGATGTTTCTCCAGAGCTTGCATGGGAATTCCTGCAGACCAAGTTACTGTGCTGTCCAGGCAGACTCTGAGCATGTACAATACTCATAAAAAAAAAAAGAATGTGCTTACAACTCAGATTCATCTAATCCAGTGTTACAAATGTATTTTCATTGTAATTATGAACTCAATGCAGACGTTCTTACCTTTAATTTTTGCCAGGGTGACAAAGTTGTTTCTTTGCTGCAGCACTCTTGAGTAGCCTGAAGAACTCTACATATATTTTCCTCTCTGTTGGCATTAAGTTTCCCTGAACGGCATTGCTGACAAACCATTCAGTCTCTTAACTCTGCCTCCATGCCTCAAAGATCAATTTAAGCCCGAATATACTAATGCAATTTTCTAGCTTGGCAATTCTTGGGTTTGGACTAGCTATTACATTTTCCTGACATAAACATGTACCTCTGTTTGTGTGTTTTTAAGGATGTTAATATGTATTCTCAACACTGTTTTCTTCCAAGCTTAGTATTTTGTGTGGGGGGTAACAAAAACTGCTTAATTAACATAATGAGAGTTTGCAAGGGCTAGCTAAGAGCTGGTTATGAAGAGGTTTGTCCTCACAGAAATTTGTATATAAGAACACACATTAAACATATGGGTAGGGAAAAATCATAATGCTCTAGGCAAAGCTTTGCTGTGGAATAAAGATCCATCTCCTTCTGCACAGAAACACAATAGTTTCCGAACATCACGACATTCCAAGAGAGAATTGGAGCATATACTATTCAATTTTACAAAACTGTTGAATTGTGCACTTGAGACAGTAAAAATGGACAGCAAGATAGACAGATTTTTTATTCCAGCAAAATTATTTTGTGTTGATATTCTGTGTTCATGATGCATCCAAATAGCTGCCCTGGGGCAATTCCCCAGTGCAATCAAGCTGTCAGATTTAACATATATATTCTAAGAAAATAACTTTAATAAACAAATTAAAGATCTTGACTACTTGCAAAGAAGGCTATTTGCTATTTTACTGGGAGTTCAGGCATTTTTTACCTCTAAAATAGCAGGTAGCCATCAGATATTTTGAGCATTAGTTTCATCACCAGCAGGATAAACAAAATAATGCTCTCCAGACTTTAAATCCTTCTCCTGTCTATGTCTTAACAAATTCAAGACATATCAACTACTTGTACTGTCAGCATGGTAGATGGAGTATGAGTGCTGTCAATTTGTTGGAATAAACCATTCTGTGCACACAGATCCCAGAATGCAGCTTCAGGTTTACCTGAAGCAAATAAAAAAAATTCTGGTGAAATGAATATCTAACTTATCAAAGTTTAAGTTGCAGGCCATAAAATTAATATTTTCTTATTATAGAGCATTTACATGCTCTTAATTCATTTGCATCCCAAAGGAATAAAATTATTTTAAAGAAATAGTCCCTCAACCTCTTAAGGTGCTGGATTCTGCTGTTGTTCTGCCTAAGCTGATACAACTCAGCTGGAAATAAAATGTAACTTAAAAAAAGAGTATTTTCATTTCTTGGTTGCTATAATTTTCCAGCAACAAATATCCAGCTGTACTGTATTTCTCCAGGCACTCAAAGGAAAACAAAGACATGAATTCTAAGTGGGATGTAAGAATTTCCCAACACTAGGGTTTTTTTCCCAACTAGGGTTTTGTTGGTTTTATAGACGGTAAAATACAGACAGTGAATAGCAGTAAAGTTTTGTTTTCTGGAACAAAACATGGAGTCAGCTTCCCAAAGCACTTGCCTGTCTCGGAGAAATGAAAGCTGAGCAATAGCAGCCACATCCTGTAGGTTCAATGGACAGCAATGGTGCAGAGCCCTCAGTCATTTGGATGTTGTTATGGGAACTACAAAATCAGAGATCCAACAATTGCAGGCATCAGTAAAAAATGCCATTTTTCTCCAAATTCATTTTCGTTGGTCACTCTTCTCAATGCTAAAAATCAATAGGTACTCAACAAAGAAGCCACATCCATTCCTTTCCATATGATGCAACCCATGGCTTATATTTGCTAATAGACTAATCTAAAACCTTATTTCCTCTTCTGTGTGATACTGTCAAAACATTTTAATTCTAAGCTTGAGCACAGCTTTCTAAATAACCCGCATTTGTTTCTTCTTGTTCTGAAATTAGAATAGTCTATGTCAAAATGACAGTCTAGCAATTAAGGCATTACTCAACATCAGTAAGATTACAAGGATCAGATCCTTAGTATATCTATTTGAGGCATGAATTTACATGAAGTGGAATAAAAGAAGCAACAGTTCAACCAAACTGCTGAACACATACTTAACTTTAAATGCATTCTTAAATACTGTGTAGTATCTAGGCCACAAAAATATAACCAAGTCTTATTCTGCAGCAGTACCCAGTTTACAAATTAGTGCCCCATAAAACCAATTTACAGTAAGAGGCAGTCATAGTAAAACACAGGCAATATAGACTTTAATTAAAGCAAGACTCTAATGATGTCATCAGTAAACCACAGTTTGTGCTTTGTAAATAGCAATTACTCCAGAACTGCAGAATTATTAACTTAATCCTATTTATCTGCTCCTTGGTATAAAGTTTTCCTGTTTAAGCTGTGAGTTACAGTCCATCATGACTTTAAACAGCATAAGCATAATAGGGAGATCTAAATTCAATCATACACGAAAAATAAATAGAGGCCAGCTTGTACTTCAGTCACATTGTAAATATCGAGTAACTGATTTCACAGGGATGAATTGCAGAACAATTCAAACCACACAGAGTAGCAGAATTCTTATTAATTGCTATTTCCCTTAAACCAGTATTGATTCCAAATGCTTACATACATTGGGACACATCTAGGGATGAAAACTTCCTGATGTTCTCTGTGTGTGTGAACATGTGTACAAACTTCACACTTTGCTAATTTTGTGTCTAATTAATGCACAACTAGCAAACCCATATCTTATAATTAAAGTTCTTTGTCATTAGAGACACGCTGCTAAGACACTTCACAAATATGTCCAATTTCATCTGCAAAGAATGACAGACTATAAGCAGCACATTAAGCAATTTGAAAATCATTTGGGAAAAAAATCAAAACTTAATTACCGAGTTCAAATTATTGAAATTGCTCATGCCAGTGTTAAAAAACCCCCCCACAAACCCTCGAAATTCTCCAACAGAAACTATTGACCACTCGTGTAAAGCTAATCTAAGAAATACAATTTGTCTTGAGGCTTTTCTTAAGAAAGCAATAATTTAGAACTGTGCTGGTCCCCAATAAGTAAGGCTCCAAGACAGTTTTGATCCATTGATGAATCCTTCCTAATATGTTCCCTGAGGTACAGTTTTCCTAAACCTATTAGACATTTACAGTCTTTCAGGATGTGCTGCCTGAGCTGCTCTATCACACTGTATTAACTTGACAAGGTAATGCAGCACTATCTTTTATTTCCATGGAAAGAACTAAGGTTTGACCTTGGAACTACTAACAACAGTTTATTACTCCTAACCTTACTAGAGGGACATTCTGACATATTCCTGCAAATTATTACCCCTGACATATGATACACATTAGATGCATGGAGGAAGTTATATAGGGGGGTTACTCAGGACAAGATCCCAGATCTACTAAAAATCATGGTATTATTTTTACCTCATACGCCGTTCTCCAAAGAAAGGCAAAACAAAACAAAAGCAGTCCATGATGGTCTAGTAATTTATAAAACAATTACAAAAAAGCCCCCAATTCTCATTTGTTGCATAGTGGCTTCTCTAGGCTCTCTATCAGTATGGAATCATGGCACTGACTCCTCTTGGAATCATAACGGATCTTGAACCCCAGATACAATCATTCCTCTTCCAATATACACACTTACAGGTTTGTGTTGATAAAAGGAATGTCCAGGCCCTTCTCCCCTGTTGTGCAGTGGCCTCTGGAAGAGTACCCTGAGTATTACTGCACTGATCAAAAGATCCCAGCTACACTGAGCACAGCTGTAAACCCTCCCATGCAACAGATTTTGCGAGTTTATGCATCACAGTAAGCTTCCAGGAAAAAGAGTTATTTGTGCATTAATCTTCATCTTAATAACCCCTTTGCTCCAAATAAATTAGCTATACTTAGCTGTGTCATAAGACGTTATACTGCAATGTGCTGGAAGGAAATCTGCTCTTCCATTTTTCTTTTTCAGAATTACTCTCCACTGCAATGTTTATCAGGGAGCCAATGCAAAGTGTGACTACTCAGCACAGGGACGCAACTAAAACAAGGGATCTTTTTCACCATTTTGATATTTTTCTAGGGACAAATTTATGGATATTAATTAAAAATATACTTTAAAGTAACTAAACCTAGAATAATTTAAAATGCTTTGTAACTGAAAAATTCTACTTCTGAGATATGTCAAGCAGCAATTTAGGATGTATTGTTATTTATTTGTTCAGATGTTTTGTAATCACTATTTTACAGCATTTTAGGATGCCTTTTAATGAGTTTTTGCCTAAATAATGAACGCTAAGTGACTGGAAGCCCCTGGGACTTGTTAGAGATCAAGCAATAACAGCAAGCAAGACACAATGTCTCCAACCAGCACACCAAGCTCTGCACCAGGTGACATCCACTGAAACTAGAAGTGTCTGCTTAAATTAAATCCTGCAGAGATATTCATCTGCTGCAAGTTAAGCATGTATATATTACTGCTGTAATATATAGGATTTGTCCCTTGCCTGGAGTACGTGGACTAAGTCCTTGCAGTATTAAGGCTTTATTTTGGATTTATATCATTATGACAAAGGGCAGAATTCGTCTCAGTATTTTTTAGCACAGATGTATATAGTGCAAGTAGAAAGGCCACAGCTATGAAAGCTTTTCTTGATCTACTACAACTCCCTGAGACTTCAAACACCCATAGCAGGATTCAGACTCCATTCAGGTATCCAATTGATTAAAGCTACTAATTTTGTAAAAAATTAATTACAACCAAATGAAAGAACTCTCTGAACATATGGTTTTGAGATTTGCCAACATCCAAGGCCAATTTATTTCTTGTTAATCTACGTATATAAGATGTCTGAGACAGTGTGTAAATCTCCTTTTGAGAGGCTGGAGTCAAGAGTTGAGAAAGAAAAGAAAGATGTGACATTGTTCAATGAATGCCACAAAACAAAGTTTCTCTTATCATATAAAAGAAGTATGGAGACTCAAAACTAACTTTTTTTTGCCATGCATTTTACAAATAAATATAATTGGAAACTTGTTTTTTTTTTAAGATTTAATTGCAAATATCCTTCCTTGCTGGCTTTGTTCTTACCACCAAAGCAACTAAGACATTTTATTCTTGACAAGTCTCTCAGAATTTGGAACACTTTCTAATGTTTTTATTTTCTTTCTTGCACATTAGAATAATTCTTTGGCTGCTGCTGGGATCAACAAAGATCGCTGGATTCAGTTGAAACAAAGAATGATCAACCACCATGCAATAGCAACTTCCTTCCCTGTCTTCTCCCTGAAACTACTGAAGAGACTTCCATTGATAAGGTCAGAATTTTACTCCAGCTTGTGAGGCAGCTGTTTCTCTAAGGTTTGATGAAGCAACATTGGTTTATATTGCAAACTCCCAAAAATTTTTAAAGCTAAATCATGTACACAAACACGTTTTTTTTAGTTTGAATATTAACACAACTATTATTTCCATTGGAAAGCTGTTGCCTTTTCCTGGTCTTAAAATCAAAAGCCAAACACATTTAGAGGGGAAAAAGGGTTTTAACCTCGGTATTTATTTAAGGATCCTTAGGTGCACCACATCCAGGTGGAATGCGCTGACCCACACACTGAAAATGCACACACAATTATAGGCCTGGCAAATCAGCATATCTAGCAAAGATTCCCCAATGAGAGAGGCTCGAGTGAACCCCTTGTCCAAGGAACCTTCCCCCTGGATGGGCCTATCTTAGTTTACAGAATGTGCTCTAGAGAGGACCTTGGTGTCTGGGTCTTTCTGACCTCTAACTGTGAAGCTTCCAAGATGTTTGGTCTCCCAGCTTAACGGAATATTGGGTCTAGCTACGTTATCAGACTTAAAGAATTACAAGTATGTGGGCTAAAAGCACTAAAAATACATAAAACTATATAAAAGGTATATAAAAGGGGTATATATAAAAAAAGGTAAAAAATCATCCTGGCATCAAAGCAATATTGAACATTAAGAAAAATGTAATTGGGAATAGCAACAAGTCTGTTTACAGATTATCTTCTAAATAAGAAACATCTTCTACGGACAGAGGCCACTGCATTTGTAGGTAAAGAATGTAAACACCACTTACCAACTGGAACGGTCTGAGTGGATGGATCAGGAAATCTAAGCTGCCGAACACTGGCAATAAATAAACCAAGTTAAACTCAGTGGTGATTATTTCATTTCAGATGTTAAAAATCTCTTAAATTCCAAACTGCAGCACACTAGAGTTCACATTACTCAGGAATTATGACATCCAAAAAGGGATTTATCATTCTTCAATTTATGTTCTCTAATTTCACACTTTCAGTTGCCTCAGCTGAGCTTTTTCAAGTGTCACCATAGTGATGCAAATTCACTGTTGACAACCTCTACTCTTATTTGTGGTCCGAAATAATTTAGTATCACTTTTCAACTGTGGACTTTTTTTTATGTCCCAAAGCATGCTTTTCCTGACAGATGAAAGATTTCTCAGAATGTCATTCTCTAGGAAGGATCCTAAATAACATCAAGCCTAAAAATAGATCTGACAAAGTTCCCCCAAATACACAATTCTTCCACACACCTTTCAAGCCAATGATGATTTTCGGAAGTTTTTTTCAGTTTATCATTCCGACCTAAAGGGCTAAACATCAGATAACCCACTTGCTTTTAAAACCATAATCAGGCAAGACATTATGGCCAAATGAAGTATGTTAAATGAAACAATGGGAGATTATCTGTCACGGCTGTGATGTCATCCACAGCACCAGCATTCCTCTTCGATATCTGTTTTCCATAAAATATAGATCAATCAGCACTGATTGTTAATTTTGTTTCTACTGTTTCCATCTTAAGCAGTCTGTTAAGTGCATGAGAACTGATCTTCAATTAACATGTCTGGGATTACTTGTGGCGTCATTAACTTTAAAATATTTACACAGCACTGGGTTTTCTTTCCAGCCTTCTGGAAATTTTATTGCTAAAGAGACACTGACAGTTCACAGAACTTGTCTGGCAGCTGTTTTAAGAATCCATTGTATATCCAGGCATTATGTAACATAAAATACTATTTATATTATTTAAACATTATAAATTTGCAGGTATTTTGCATTCGTCTTGGTGACTCTTTTAAAGTATTAATTTTGACTAGCAAAGAAATATATTGCTATTTCTATACAAACACAGAAGAAAAATATATAACCTCTCATCAGTTCCTTTTGCCCTTGTTATTTTTATTTAGGCTTTTAAAGTTATAAATTTCATAACTGAATTCAGTTGTGTGTGAATGAACCCAAGTTACAACCCAATATTGAAGTTTCACCCTTATCTACCTAATTTTCGTCCTTGTGAGGGGGCTTGAAAAGCTCCTCTATAAGACTGTCAAGAAAAGCAATGATAAACATTCTCAGCAAAACAAAGCAGCTCTTATTCTCATCCTACACAGTCTCTGATCTGGAATCCACTACAGTTCTGGGGGGAAAAAAATGGCAACAACACATGACTATCTTTGGTTTTTTCACCTTACCAGTAAAAACCAGAAGGAGAGACACCAAAATGTGTAGGGCGGCAGCAGATGAACAAACATGCCGGATCAGAATTAAGTTCCATCTCTTTACGGAGATCCAGACTAAGCTGAGCTTTACTTACCTCACTGTTAAGGGAACAGGAGTCCTGTTTTGATCACCGAGTGCTTTACAGAGCAAGTCACCTCACTCTGGAGTTCATACCTTTTCCTCTTGGACCTATGAGAGCCCTGTGGAGCTGCTCCCAAAGGGAGGTCATATTAGAGTCATCTTAGAATACTTAAAACCTGAAGATACGCATACAGAATCAGGAATGAGATCAGATTTAAATACTAATTGAAGATTTATAAACTTTTTTTACAGTATATTCATTAAAAGAGCAAAGAGGCTGCAGCATTATTGTTGCATATTATTGCATATTGCATTATTGTTGCATATTATTGCATATTGCAAATGCCACTCAGTTTAAAGTTCATAGTTTTCTTTATTTTGTTAACTCATGACTAAAACAAAAATCTCCAATCTCTTGCTGTACTAAAACTCTCTATTAATAGGATCACACGTATGCACATACCAGCTACAAGAATCAGATCATATTACAGCTCACTAATGATTATTTTAAAAGTGCATTTATATTCATCCCATACAAGCATAGTGGATTTTTTTCCATTACTGTGAATTATTTACATCAGAAGTGTTGATTCACGAAGCTGGGGTTTCATCAAACTTGACCTATGTGAAACACATGCACCTGATGGAGTTCTCTGAACTATTGATTCTCCTGCATCCATCTGTCTCACACTCACTGTGTTTTGAGTAATCTCTAAAGAATAATGCTGGCATCTGTTTTAAGTATAAGCTTTCTAAATTACTGCATAGATGCATTACAGAGTAGTTAAGAAAAATCAATGGTTTCTGTGTAAATAACCACAAAGCTTTCCTACTTTCTTTAAAACATAAATTTCTTCAATAAAGATTGTTTTATTTTATTTTTACTCCAATATTTCTCCTTTACATCAGCTATGCTGTCAAAGCTATCCTGATACTCTGCTGCTGTTTAAATTTATCACTGGTGTGAACTCCTTTGTTGTGGGTGTTTTTTTCCAAGGAATATGCATTTCATATTGTACGTATTACTGAAAAGTACTAGTGAAAAGTGAGATTTGGATTCTGAATCAAGACCTTAGTACACATTTAAATACATTTTCATCGCTTTCCTAAAAATGGTGCAAGGGTGTCACCCAAGTGGATCACTTAGAAAATATTTCGGATTAGCCTTTTAAAATAACATTTAATTGCTATGGAAATTAAGATAAAATGTCTGTAATTAGTATGCACTCTTCCCTTCTGAGCGCAGAGTAGCAGTAATAACCTTGAGCTAAAGCTGTAAGAATGGTGAAATGTACTGTCCGTGCCCAAGCCTGGATTTCTACAAAATTAATTTCTGTTAGCAGAATCATGATAAGAGACCTGTGGAAAGGAATGCTCTTCAGTGCTAATCTGAACTCTTGTCCTATCTTGAACAGATTCAAAGATATATTATAATTGCTTTTGATCATCTTAAAAAAGAAAAGAAAAGAAGAAAAAAGAAAAAAAACTCAGAAGAAAAGGAAGACTCACAGAACTGAGAAGAACCAGTCTAGAAAAAGCTGTGAAGCACTGAGTAGATGCCAGTGGGATAACAGTCAGTCAAGAGAAGGGCTGAGTTGATGTACACAAGGATGCAGCCAAGGAGAACAGTGGTGACAAATAAATTATTTTGGCTGCTAAATATAAGAACCTGCTGGTCAGAATCTCTGCAGCAGATATCTGGCACAAAATATTTTGGGACAACATTAATTTTATGCCAAAATAGCAGTACTTGTAAAAACCATCTGGCACAGTGGCTCACTCACGTTAACCCTCTTACTTTATCTTCCTGAACCAACAGTCTGGTCCATTTTTTATTTTTGTATACCAGAGTTACAGGATCTAAAATTGATGTCTCAACTTCAGTCATCAGTAAATATGGAAAATTCTTGGATACACAAGTTTTCAGGCCCAAAAGATTAACAAAGCCAAAATGTCCTTAAAAGACAAGCCATGGTCTCATGATGGCAGAAAACTATTTGCTGAAATCTCCATAGTGGCAGATTCCTCTGGATTTGAATCTTAATTTAAAATACTACTAATCAATATATGTTCATGCCATATGGAGGAGAAAATAATTTATAGCTAAGGCGGCCAATCACTGCAAATACTTTCTACTTATTCTTTAAAGATCATTTTACCATTTCATGACCTGTTTATTTTTATATGATGGGCAAATTGTAGACTATGGTAGCAGCAATGTGGCCAAGATATTCCGTTTTCTCCCCTTTAGTAAGTGGAACTGCTCAAGCCCCCGTGGTAATTGTTTTCATTCTCCTTCTTGTTATCTGTTTATCACACTGGGATTTTGCTTTTAAGGCTTTTCCATTTAAGCCATGTCAATCAATCCAGAAAAATGCAGGGTTGTAATAATGAACTAACCCATCACATCTAGCATTTTGCATTTCTCAATTACAGGATCTCGAGAATATGCTATTTTTTGGAATATGATCTCCATGTATACATTTAACACCGTTCTTCACTGTAATAATGTAATCTTGTCACAAAGTGTTCAACAGATGTCTTTGCTTACTTAAGACAAGGTGTTTATACTGCATCTGAAAATAACCCATAGCCTTGATAAAAACAGTCTTCCGCACTGTTCAGGGACTGCGAGAAAGTAATTTAGGACTTCATAATACCTTTATGAATAGGGATATGGAAGACAATAACCAGTTCACTCATCACTGAACTAGCACCCTCTCTAGGAGAAACCATGGGCATATTACAGATTCTTACTCAGGAAATTCAGAAAATTGTAATCAACACAAACCAGAATGGATCTTGCATAGGGTACGAGGACTTCAGTTTAGGATTTTGTGGGGTTTTTTCTTTGTTGGGTTTTATATACAAAACTTATTGAAAAATGGAAACCACCATGAAATCTAATCTCATTTCAAAGTGTTTAACATTTTACATCCTACCTGAAACATGTCCTGCAGAAGCAGTACTTTTTAATGTTGTGAATGGGTTTTGGTTCAGTTCCATGAAAAAAAAAGGAGAGGAGGGAAAAAGAATGCAGCTAACACCGCACTCCCTACAGTCTGATGTATCCTCTGGAAGTCCTCTGCCTAATGTGCTCAAGTGTAGGGTGATGCATTAATGCATTTCACTGGTAATATTGAGCTGCAAATCAGCAAATTTCTTTTGTACTTATGGTTTCAGATTCTGCTTCATTTTTTTTTTTCCTGATCAACTAGAAAGTTGAGGAAGTCCCCAAGATGGCACTCCTAAGTACAAAGGTTAAGTTCAACGGACATATTTAGTCTTTGTCCAGAGTCTGCCCCAGTATTTACGGGCAATTTCAGACAGTTCTCAAAGTGCTCAGGTCACTCATGCCTGGGGCATCATCAGAATCATGAAAGGGCGATCCCGGCAACCCATGGCTGGGTAGCCAGACCCGCTGGTGTTTGAAGGCACAGACTTCTTAAGAGAAGATCTCTCTACATTCTAGCCCAACTTATCTGGAGTAGAATCATTACAGCCCCTGTAGACTTCCTCTGGCAGGCTCTGAGAATGTTTTCAAACGTCTACATTTCAAAACCACAGAACCTGTTGTCTTGATCCTTTATGTTACTTTGCTAACTCTACTCCATAAAACACAGCAGGGCAACATGGCTGGGTCATTGTGAATTTCTTCTGATGGCTAAATGGGAAAGCCTATCGTTACCTTGGGATAATACAGGAGATGGGATAATTCAGAAACCACGTTAGTCCCTTGTCCTGACTGTACAGACATTGCTTCCATCAGTTTAACTGTATTTGAGCATAAATACAGCCATGCTACAGCTCTAGCACGATCCTTCTCAGGCTCATAAAAACCATGAAACATTTCAATATATTCATTCTGCCCTCAACTTTTACAGCTGTGCCTTAGAACTGCGCCTCGCCTGTTCCCACACTCCTGAGCACAATCATATTAAGCAGCAAGCAAAGGAATTTAACTCTGAATTTGCTTGCATTTCTGAATTTAAAATCAGACCTAAGAGGTACATAAATCTAATTCTAATTTCTTTTATGTAAATTCAAACCACATGGAGAAAACAAAAATTTGTCATTCTGTTTGTTTGGGGGCTTTATAAACTGACACCATATTAAGTTATTTAAGCCCAGTAAAATTTAATGGGAGTTATTCTTGTTCTTGCAACAGCGTTTGCTGCAGGAGATACTTCCAGAAGCGTGGTGAAGTCATTGCCCAATGCCTCCCCTGAGACTTCCAGCATATAATGGGATACTTTTCTCCCTCTCTTCCAATGTTTCTTATTGACATAGAAGCATATTTACTTGATAAAAGCAGAGTAGCTGGCTAGTGTCCCTTGGGAATATACCCTTGTTAGGGAAGATTTTAGCCCCCTCCCAAAAGTTCATTGCATTCAAGTTGATTTAATATGCTGAAAAAAATTCCCATTTGAAAGAAAGTTACTTTCTACTTGCAAAGTCATTGTTTTCTAAAACACTGTCCCTCTTGGGAGAAAAGGAAAGGCAATATAAAAACCCTCTAGGACTATCATGTGGTAGTCAATAAAATTGCTTGTCCCGAGTTTTGCACTTTAAGCTTTTGAGTGAAGGAAACTGGAAGTGTAGGAACAACCCATTAAACTGTTTTCAGAGTACCAACAAGATCTATACCTTCTATCCAGGGAATTAAAAAGATTAGTTTTTCTACATTACTTATGATGAAGACCTTACTAGAATATTAACTTTATTTTGCCTGTCATAATGTTTATATCGCTCTCCGTTCAGTTTTCAAAGGTTTTGGTAAAGACTTTTTCTTTACCAGTTAAATTTTCCAGGTAGAGTAAATCATCATCAAAGAAAGTGCACTGGCAAAAAACACCACACAAAAAAATCACTGATTAATTTTGGTGTTTTTTTTTCCTATAATAGAAGAGAATGCAATACAATTACTTGGCTTACAGGACTAAACCAGCCAAAGAAACCATAACAATTACTTGGCTAAAAACCACCACATTCGTTATAATCTAGACCCCAGCTGGGTACCACCCATCAATGACTGCAAGAACCAGAGACTGCATGAGGAGAGACAGCAGATCCCAACGACCTGTTGCATTGCTCAAAAAACTAACAAACAAAACAAACAAACAAACCAAAAAAGCCCCCAAACAAATAAAACCTTAAAAAGCATATAAAATTATATGCATATGAGAATGCTCTGTCTATAGGAGTGCAGCTAACTCCAATTGTTAAACAGTCAGTAACCTGTACCCCAGAAGATATAAAGTATTGTAAAAAGCATCGGTGAGATTTTCCTGTGGAAGTAGTTCCACGATTCCACTTTCTCGGCTAGAAGGCTGCCTTTCATTAAATGGCCTGTCCTGAGTAGTGGAGCCTTTTCTTCCTTTCTCTTTTGTCTCATTATCTCACCGCATTTACACCTCATTTCAAAACACAACAGTCATTGATAAAAAGACTTTGAACCTTCTTTTTTCCACCTTTAAATAAAACTAATTACATTGCTTCTTTTGTTCCTGTGCTTACTTTTAAAATTCCTGAAAACCCATCCCGTCTTTTTTTTCTGTCTTTATCAGATTTGTTGTTTCTGCTTTTTCGGGTGGGAGAGCTGTTCTCCTACCAGTATTCCTGCTACATGTTGCATGCATGCAGAAGGGAGACGTGGTAAAAAGCTTTCACTAATCTAGATAACAAGATTTCAGGTACTTTTTTCAGGTATGAACACTATTAAGTATGTTTACTGTAACCAAGGTAAGTAGAAAAAAAACCCCAACCATGAATATTGTCCTCTTAGACACACTCATCGTTAAAAATAAGGAAATAACAAACTGCAAACATTTCACCCAAAATGTCAAGTATAAAAGACACAACCATATTTAAATAAGAAAGCAAGGCCTGAGTGATGAAAATAGGTTACTTTCCTACGTTTATGTTTGCAGATTACTTTCCTATGTTTATGTTTGTAGGTTACCTTCCTATGCTTATGTTTGCATGCTGGACAGATTAAAAGGCTACAAGGAAAACATGTTAATTTCAAAGTAAAACAAACTTTCACTGAAACTGAGCAACATTACAGAAATGAGCATTTCTCCTTTGCAGCACCTTGGTTTTAACAGTTTGACAATAACTTTTTCAGCAGACTTTTGACAATACTATCATAACCACTGCAAATTGCCTCCCTTAGAACTTGTGAGGAAGCACTGAGGACTTTCTTAGATATCAAACTAAATTTGAAATCTTAAACTGAAATTTCCGTGGGCAGCCCCATGGTCCTTTGTTAACGGTGCTTCAAAAAATACCAAAACAAAACTGCCCAACACGCAATTTAATATATTTTCCATTTCCAGTTAAGGCAAATCAGTCCCACCCAAAATTACTGGTTAAATAAAAAGGGTTTTTTCATGCTGCAGTAGAATAACTACTATTAATGGTGCAATGGGAGTTACAAACAGATTGTTACTTCCTTGAGGTCAGTCCTGAACACAATCTGGGTTCAGTTTGCATTGTTCTCAGAACGGACGTATTGCAGGGAAAATCATAAGCACTGAGTCCTGATATGTGCAGATAATTATTAATGTGGTCTATGCACAAAAAAAGGAAAGTGTGACGTGAGAGCCACAACAGAATCGCTATTTTCACTTTATTTGCCACAAGGAAGAGGCGGCTGGTGAATACAGCTCATATCTCGTACCAGGAAAAGGTGCCACAATAAGGAGGATTTAAGTACAGCAACTTCTTGAACACAGGAACAAGCTGGCACACAGAGGGATAAAGGGGGGGCAGACAAGAGATTCCATAAAACTTAATAACCTGTTGGATACTAGAGGAAGCAGGGACTGGCGTAGGAGGGAATCTGGCAGACAGATGTACCTGTGAGATAAAAAGGGAGGGTCAGGAGGAAAAGCTGCCCAGCAGCTCGGGATGCTGACGGATGCAAAGGCTCGGACGGGGGAGGCAGCCGAGGGGCAGGTGTTGGGCACAGGACACACTGCCAGGGAACCAGGGAAAGTATTCACCTGTGCTGGGGTGCTAACTGTGAGGCTGCTTTACCTTTATTTTATGCTGTAAAATAACAAAGGCTTGAGAAAAAGGTGCTTTCTTGGGTAACACACCTCTGTCAGACACCCATCACACCAGCTGTTAATAATGGGGGAAAATGACCTTGTGTTTGATGCGATAATGTACGGTTTTTGCTGCACGGCTCCATCATCACACACCGCCTGTCAGAAAGGCAGAAGGAGCAAGAGCCAACCTCCAACTTCGGCTCTGCCAACCTGCAGCCCTCGCTCCCCTCACGGGGCACAACCGCACCGCGCTCAGGAACGCGGCAGCACCGCGCACCTCAGCCCGCAGGGACGGGGTTAACTCGCACCTCGGGCTCCTTTGGCTCTGTCACCACATTCCTGCTCCTCGCCCGCCGGCGCACGGGAAGCGCGGACGCCGCGGGGCGCGCCCGGCGTGAAGCGGCGG